>VZSE01007860.1:70964-85612 GCA_013398275.1 Promerops cafer
GGGGGGGGCGGGGGAGAGCAGGGGGAGCAGGGGGGCAGGGGGGACAGCAGGGTGACCACGGGGTAGAGGGGGACACGGGGGACAACAGAGTGACCACGGGGCACGGGGGGACACGGGGGACAGTGCTGACCACGGGGTACAGGGGGACAGCAGGGTGACCACAGGGTACAGGGGGACAGCAGGGTGACCACGGGGTACAGGGGGACACGGGGGACAGTGCTGACCACGGGGTACAGGGGGGAGCAGTGCTGACCACTCCACTTAGCTGAATCCTAAGTGGAGCTTTCCAAGCACTTTTTGTTCTCTGTGTAAGGTATTTCTTAAAATGCCCGATTTTAAGGATGAATGGGGATGGTCCTCACGCTGAGGAAAGGCCCAGTGGTTCATCTTTGAGCATTGTCTGGGATTTTCAGCTGCATCCATCGAGTGCTGCTTGGGCTTGAATGGACCCGAACAGAAACTTTGTCCTGGACTGCTTTGTATATGAATTAAAAAGTTCTGTTTTACAGAACCCCCTTCAGAGTATTCTCCTTAGACTGGCAGGTTTAGAATTGAGGGCATAAAACCAGCTTGCAGTTAAGTAGTTTTGCATCACAGAAAGACCTGGGTTATTTTATGTTGATTTATTTTACCCATTTCACTGTGGCTTTGTACTTGTAAAAGCCAACTATTGATGTTTTATTCAAGGGAATTAACGTGGAAAATAATTTTTTTCTCTGCTGCCACTTATTATCTAGCTAATCTACCTGCTGAGCAGAGTTATACAGAGCAATTCTTACAAGAGACCAGTGGAGCCTTGCCCTGGAGCTGCAGAATGTGATGTGATCCACGAAGGGCTGCTGGATTTGCAGCAGAACACTTCAACCTCCACTGAATGGGTGAAGTATGAACTCTGGATTTCCTTAAAATTTCTGATAGATGCATTTAAATTTGAATGTGCTGATAATAACTGAATTATTTAAGGGGTTTTTTTTTAAGTGTAAAGGTAGATGCCCAGTCTGCATGGGATGGAAGAACTGCAGTGAGCTGTCAGTGCAGTAGTGGCACCCAAAAAACCAGAGTTGTGATCTGGAGCCTGCTGGGAGCACTGGTAGCACAAAGCTAAAATGGTGATGGTGCTCAGAGCAATTTTGATGCTGGGACTTTGTTTCTCTCTCGACTTTTCCCTCCATTCTCAGTAATCCAGTGGTTTTCCATGGTTTGCTCCCCATTCTGCAAACAAACCACCCTTCCCTGAGACTAAAACACCTGGAAATGTCTTAAAGCAGCAAAGGAGAGGAGGAGAGAGGAAAAAAATTCTGTCTAGCTAATGAAAAAAACCTCCCATTGTAATTATCTGCACAGGGCAATTATCTGGAAAGACTTCACAGTTCACAGAAAATGAGTTTAATTGCTTTTAAAAGGCTGCCACTGTACTTGTTGTAAACACCATCCTCGAGTGTGTCCAGGATTTGTTACCTTGCAACACTGAACAGGTTTGTTAACAAACAAAAATTGATTTCTATTTATCTTGTGAAGCCAAGCCCTTGTTGTTTTCTTCTTGATATTAATCCTCTCTCTTCCTCCTTTTTTTTTTTTGTTTTTATCCCCCCCTTTCTCCCTTTTTTTTTTTTTTTTTTTTTTTTTTTTTTGGCAAAGTAAGTGATGGTGGAAGCATCTGGAGATCCCATTAAACCATAAGTCCCTGCCTGGAAGAAAGGAGAGATCAATAGCACTGCCAGCTCCATTAAACCATTCTTATCCCTTTGGCTGTTTTATGGGAATAGATGCAATTTGTATTTTATGTTTCATGTGTTCTGGAGCAGCTAAACTTATTTAAATTCTTCATAGAACACCTTAATCAACCAGCCACACCTTGAAGAGAGAGGGGAAGGAAGGAGAGTGTTGCTAGAACTGCCAGAACGATAAAGAAAGGCAGAAACCCTCCAGAAAAATGAGAAGGCAAAAGCTTAACTAAGAATAAAACCCACAGTAAAACCCAACCTCTTGTTGGGACCTTTGTTATAAAGAGCAGGGCAGAATTCCAGAGGAGAGGCTGAAGCAGAGGATTCTGCTGCAATGGAAGCTCTGTGTGCTCAGGCAATTTCTTCCAGGATTAATTATAATTTAAAGGGCTTTTCCCCAGATTTTGGCACAGTCACTTCTGCTGGAAGCCCTCAAGAGCAGAATGCTTTGACCCTTTCCTGCCAAGTGACTCCTGGAATGAGGGGGTCCAGGATGAGATCCCATGGGGTAACAGGATTTCCAGGAGAGAGGGATATTGGACTGGGTGATTGGGAACTAAACTGGGTGATTTGTTTATAGCTTGGTGGAGTGAAACCTGGGAGACACAGAAACTCTGGAGCTTTGTCACTGCTCAGTCCCAGGTGGATTCCTCTAAAAGCTCCGAGTCCCAAAGATCCACTACCCCAAACAAACAAGAGGAGTCAATGGAGAGGGAGGGACAGAGCGTGGCTAAAAAATTAACAGGATTTGGGTGATTTTTAGTTGATGGTCAGATGTCATTTTAGCTCTCACTGGGCATGGCAGGCTGTTCAGATTTTATGTCACGCTCTATTTAGGTGTCAGATGAAGACAAGAAACTCTCAAATAAGAACATCTCAAAGATTTTATGCACTGGTATTGATGTTTGACCGTTCCATGGAGGGTGCTGTAAAAATGTGCTTTATTGACCCTGGAAGGTGCCTTACCAAGGGCCAGGCTGTGAAAATAAGTCGATGAGGAATGAGTTGTGTCTCCATCCCTCGTCCTTCAGGTGCCTGGCAGAGCTGCGGGAAGGAGAACTGGCTTTGTACTGCCTTGGGCTGGGGGGCAGGAGCCCTGCAGCCCCTGCCACTGCCACCATCCCTCTGGGAGCTGGGAACGTGGGGCTCAGCAGGGACAGTGGCTGCAGCACCTTCTCCCTCCACACCAGGGACCAGCAATACCTGTGAGTACAGCTGGGGGTGAAGAACCTGTTAAAGCAGAGGTCAGGCAAAAGCAGAGGATCTCAGTGGCCCACAGTGAAATAACAACACTGGGGAAATGAGGAGAAATGAGGCCACCAGAATGATCCAGAATGATCCAGACTACCCCTCCCACTGCTCTGCAGAGATTTGGTGGGGATTTTCAGGAGGAGCCCGAAGTGGAGCTGAGCTGATACACTGAAATGCTGCCCACAGCAGCTGGTGGAGCTGTCCTGTCAGGAGATGCCCCAGCAGCTGCTGGGACAGACCTGAGCAGGTTCTGAGTGCCTGTTCCCCCAGCCAGGAGTGACACCCTGCTCCCTGCCCAAGGTGGGGAGGAGGGATATGAGGTCACTGCACGCTCAGTGCATGGCAGCACCTCAGCTCTCCAACCTCCAACACGTGAGCAGGTACCTGAAAAGGCCAGAGCCAGCAGCACTGGGCCCCTCTGCCAAGTGCAGCTGCTGAGCATCACTGCCCAAAGCAGGAGCCTCCAGGTTAGGCAGGCTGCTGTTTCCTCTTCCTGCTGTTTCTAGATGACATTTTTCCTTTTCAGGTTCCGGATCCCCCTCACTGCCCAGAACAGCAGGCCAGAGGCTGCTGGCAGGCTGCAGAGGGAGTGGGTGTCCCTCCTGGAAAGGCACTGCCAGCCAGGCAGCCCCCTGCCCCCGGAGGCATCTCAAGGATTCAGCTCCCCTGAGGCTGATTATGAGGAATTTCTTGTGCCTCTGAGTGAGCAGAAAGAGGAGAGTCCCCACTTTGGTGGGAGTTCTGCAAGGAGCAGCCTGAGCAAGCCTTCGACAGAAGCTGCAGAGGGGGAGGCAGCCCCAGCCCCAGCCCCAGCAGCAGCTCTGCCACCTGCCCCGGGCAGGGCTGAGCTCCCTCCAGCCCCACCTGCCCTCCCACAGCCCTGCAGCCTGCCTCCAGCAGCAAAGAGAACCAAAGCCTTTCACTGGGATGTCGTTCCTTGTGACAAGGTGAGGATGAAACTCAGGGTAGCTGTTAAAGGGACAAAATAAATATTGCAGCCCGTGTGACATGGACAGCTACAAGAACCCAGCTGTGCCACAAAACGACCTGGATGCCCCTCTCTGTGTTTGCATGGAACAAAGGGCCTCTGTTCTTCTGGCTCTTTGTTTACCCCGTGTCCCTCCTGTATTTTTAGATTCAAAAATCTGTCTGGGGATCGTGTGACCCATGCAAGAGGAAAATAGATGTATGCAGGCTCTGTGAGCAGTTCCAGATCCAGGACACAGCAGTGCTTTTGGGCAGCGAGCCTTCAGTGAATCAGCACATCCTGCTGGACAGAAAAGTTGCACATAACTTCAGTAAGTGGAGTAACAGGGGCTGTGTGCTCCTCTCTGGGAGCCTGGGCTGAGCTCTGCCTGCTTTTGCAATTTGTGCTTTCTGCCACTCCACAGGCAGTGATCAAGGCTGTGTGTAAATCATCTTTTAATCCAGTGCTTCCCTCTTTGTCAAACAAGACCCCGTGGCTCAGTTGCCCCAAGCGTGGCCCTTGGTGCTGTAGGGATAAACCCCCAGCTGCTTTTTTGGTTCAAACCTGGCTGTGCCACTGAGCTGTGATGCTGCTGTCTCGGGGCAGGTGTGCAAAGTCATCCACAACACCCGTGAAACCAACTTAAGCCTCTGACTTCAGAGGCTTTTCCAATTTTGTGGGCTGCAAAGCCCCCAGGAGCAGGTTGGGAGGCAGAGCTTGGAGTGCTGAGCTGCAGTGGGGTCAGGAGACCCGGGCAGGGGGAGCTGGGGTGGTGTGAGGAGCCTTTGGGGCAGCTCCAGGTCGGGAATTTTGGCTTTTCCCCGGCCGAGGGCTCAGGCTGTGCACAGGATCCTGCTCTTGAGCACAAGAACCCTTTGCTCTCCCATTTCAGGTGGGATTCTACCAAAAGCCTGACCTAGGACAGCCTCTCTGAGCTAATGAAGCAGCTCAGCAACCAGTCCTGGTCTTCCTAATAAAATACTGTAAAGGTCTTTTAATTCCCTTGATGAGAAGTGGTAGATATTAAAGGAGCAGCAGTAATTGTTCTTCAAAGAGCACTCTGATTTCTGTTACAAAGATGCCTTTCCAGAAGATTTCTATAACCTAGAGATGCTTTAAGATGGTTACATGTGTAAAGAATTTGGGGCAGTCAATTCTGAAGTTTTAATGATTTCATCTTGATGAATATGAATAAGAAAAAATGTATTTTGGAGAGCGTGTAAAGTTTTAATTGGGAAATGTAAATGGAGATAACTCGGAATTATTGCATCCCTTGACTAACAGTGTGAAGGGTTAAAAGGAAGAGTGATGGGAAAGTGCTGTTGCAGATAAAAGAATCTTGTAATAACAATTTTATCTACTAAATTATTGCAGTTTCTTTGAGGAAATGTCTTTCTTTTGCTTTGCAAATAGCACAATTCCTTCTTTTGATCCTGTTCCTCTTACAGCGTTTTTCACTGAGATGTTTTACATCCCTTTCTTAATCTTCTCCTCATCAGTGAGAGTTTTGGCATATCCTTATTATAATGGACATTACTCAGATCAAAAGTTAATTTGATCCTCAGAATTCTGATTAATCTTCCTGCAAGTGCTGCAAACCACAGTCCTTAAATTAATGAATAAAAAGATGAAGCTCCAAAATGCCAGTAGGTTCAAAATTCTGGAGGTTTTGAGTGGAGTTGTGAACACCAGAGGAAAATGAGAGTTCTGGGAGATCTCCACACTAAATTCAAGGCCAGTGTAGGAGAAAATACAAATAAAAACTAAGTTCTCTTACGGATTCTTGTTGAAAACAGAAATTTCTGCCACACAGGGAGCAGGTATCAGTAAAAGAGAAGAAAATCATCCTCAGATTTGATGTTCCTTGATGACTGCTACGTAAATGTAAAGAAAATATGAAGACTGAGTTTTTGCCTTATGATAGAAGCTGCTAAATATTTATTTATTCTGGTTGTTCGGGTTTTTTTTTTTTTCTTTGCTTTCTTTTAAAATTCTAATTTAATTAGGTGTAGATGAGATACTTTGGTGCTATTCCTTCCCTTCCAAGTGACCTGAGAATCCTTTTTCTCCAGACATTTTTCTTAAAAGCTTCCGTGTAAAACCAAGTGAGCTGAAGGACAAACTGTTCATCATCCACGAGGAGAGTGGTGGCCTCACAGATGAGCAGATTACAGCTCTGAGGAGGTAATTTTGGGGGGAATTGTTTGGATTTAGGACCTTTTGGAGAAGGCAGAATCTTCTGCAGACGATGTGAAGTTTGGAGAGTTGGTTTGGAGAGGAGGAAGGCAGCCAGAAGTTGAAGGAGGTTTATGGGATGATGGGATATTGGGAATATTTGTGTGTCTGAGTGGCAGAGATTTGGGGCTTTAAAGCAGAGTGGAGATTTCTGTAGCTTTAACAAAACTGGGCAGATCTCAGGAGTGTAAGCCAGCTATTGGAACTGGATTTTATCTTTTTGAATAGTTTGAGACGTAGAAGGAAAGGAAATAAGTGGGATCCTGGAGTGGGATCTGTTCCACATCCCAGTCCCCATGTGGTACCTGGGCCATTTTAATAAACATTTTTACATGCAAAAGCTTGATGTGAAACTGATTCTTGCTTCAAAATATGAGTGTTTTGCTAAAGAAAACTGGGAAAAAGAAGACACTGACGGAGAAAGTGAGGAAATAAATAATTGATGTTTCTGCTTCTTGTGGAATCAGTTTAATCTTGGCCTTAAAATCCTGATCTGAGACAGTAATTTTGAAGTCTGCAGGATCCTATCTGTGCTTGGGAAGTGATGTGAAACATGGAATTAGTGTCACTCTGTGTGGGGGTTTGTGGGGTATGAAGGGACACTGGGTATTGAAATGATTTTTGAATTCTGGAAGCTCTTTCCTTGCTGTCCCAGAGCTCTCCCAGTTAAACCCCACACGGGTGCACACGATTTAGGGTCTGATGGAAGGTGCATGGCCCCACTGAGGGGACTGCCTAAAATCTGACCCTAAAGGCTCGGTGAAAACAGGAATCTTTTATGGCAGTGCTGGAACTGGGCAGGAAATCCCTGCAGGGAAACGCCTTGGACATCGAGGTGCCCTCCAGAGCCACGGGGCTGCTCCTGGAGAGGGAAAGGAGATTTCTCCAGCCCCTTTTCCCAGGGCATCCCCTACTCCCAGCTCAAAGGGCAGCACTGACCCCACTCTGCTGCTCAGGATTCGGTCCTGGCACTGCAGACTCAGTCCAGGATCTCCAGGCTGCTGAAATTGCTGTGACATCACTGATTTACAGCCTCTGGGCTCTTTGCCATCAGACAATAATAATAATAATAATAATAATAACAATAATGATGGCAATGAAGCTTGAAATATCATATTTTTTTTCCTTGAAGTCTTTCTTTGATGGCAATAATGCTGAGGGAATATTCCCAGCAGTGGAATGTGGAAGGGGTATTGATTTTCCTATTGCTCTGTGTATAATTTCAAGGATTCAAACCATGCTACCTGGCTTCAAGGATTCTGTCCCTGGGATTATTATTTACTGCCAAGATCGATGAATCCATGTGCAAACCTTGCACTGAAGGGAAGCTGCATTTTTTCCCCACCCCAAGAGTTTTGAGTGTGACTGAAAGAGTTGAGATTCATCTCAAAATGAAGGCTGGGATTCCCAAGGCACTGGAAAGCAGAAGGAGCAGGCAGGAATTCTCATGGAGCATCACCACTCCCAAGTTTCCCTGGTGGGCTTGGCACGGCTCGAGGGGGGCACTCAGCCCTTCTGAAGAGCTTTGCTCCCGATTTTGGTGTCCCAGTGGGAAATGGCACCTCTGAGAACCCCTGGGCAGGACAGGAGCCCAGGCAGGGCTGGAAAATTGCTCTCAGTGCAAATGGAACCTGTCAGAGTGTCTGAGCCAGGGCACAAGGTCGAAATCTGCTACTGGAGAGTGAAAAATGCTTCAAGTCAAAGCCAAAATTCCATTTTCAGGGCTGTGACCAGGGAGCAGAGAGTCCTGCTCCTGCATCCAGTGGAAGAGGTGGGGTATCACTGGCAACTTCAAGAATGAATTTGATACAGAAACCTCTCCATCTCTGAATGATTCTTTATCCTCATGCCTTGACAGCAAAGAACTCCACGTCTCTCTGAACTGAGTTCTTTTTCAGAGAAATGGGAATCTTTTTCATTGTGCAAATTCCATTAGAGCTGCATTCATGTAAAAAGATATTTATGGAATGCATTCACGTGTTTTTGTGCCTCCTTTCTCATGGCTCCCATTGTTTAATGCTTTAAGCTTTAAACCTTCCAGATAATCTGTTATTCCCATTTTCTATGCATAATGCAGCTAAAGAATTTTATGGTGTATCAGACTTCTGATTAAATGAAGATGTTTGCTGTCACCTTTTAAAATAAGTTCTATGAATTTGCTTTAAAACCCCAACTATTTTTAATGATGAATAAACACCCTTTAATTTGCCAACAGCTAACTTATTTTTAAATGAAAATTCATTTTTTTTCTTGATGGTAAAGTGGGCTGAAAGGATTGCATTTTAATCTGCTACAATCTAGAGTTAATTCAAACCCCAGCAACTTTAGAATTGAAATGTCATATTAATTATTGACAACAGTAAAATAAATCTTAGCATTTGTCCTGTGTTTAACGTGCTAAAATATTTGCTTTTTTCCACCTTTGAGTAAATTCCCTGACTTTTTCTGGAAATGCATAGCTCTGCCCATGAATGTTCAATCACTCTTGCTGCAAATTTAGAAGTTTGTTTTAAGAGAAAGAAAAGGGAGTAGACCTGAATGCTTATTTCAGCTTCTTTACCCTGCCCACATGTGAGCTGTGCCGTCGATCCCATTTTTCTGGAGAAATGCTGTGAATTCCCAATGAATGTGAATGTGCTGTGTTTCCAAGTGGAGGCATATTTGAAGGCATCAATCCTCTGAAAATCCGTGGCCCTGGAGGATATCCTGTGACCTCGTGCAGAAGGGAGGAAGTTGTGGGTCTGTGGTTTGTGCTGTCACTCTTTCAGCAAGTAAAAAAACCATAAAAATCGTGATAAAGAAGAGAAACCCTCCCAGGCTGGGGTCGCTGGGGTGTCTGGGCAGGGCCAGGAGGGACAGGAATATTCTCAGGATATTCTGGGATTCTGCAAGAGCAGAGATGAGAAAGGATCCGACCTCTTTGGAAATCAGGGCCTGGACCCCTCTGTCTCGTGGTTTTGCCTTTTCTAAAATATTCTGTCGTTCTAAATTCTCTGAATATCTGCAGGTGGACCTTCTGGCTGTTTTCAAGCCTTATCTACACAGAAGCATTTCCAGATGCCCAGAGGTATCTGCAGATCTCTTCTGCTTCCCATCTCACAGTTGGATCAAATGCCAGCAAAGGATAAGCAATAAATATGAAACACACAAACCACACAAAATGCAGGAAATTCCAGGGCAAGGAAGGGAAGAATTGCTTTATCAGAATACAGAATGAAGAGGGCACCTAATTTTGATTTTCTCTTTACAGATATTTGCCCACACCCAAAGATGCAGACAGGTACCTGTCCTTCAAGGGGCCTTGCTCAGAGCTGCATGTGGTCGACCAGTTTATGTTAGAGGTGAGGAGTTTCAACATTAAAAGATGCTCTTTAGAACTTAAATTTACAATCTCACCCAGAATCAGTGTAAAAGGGTTATTCTGATGAAGACTGGAGGCAGATAAAAAGAGAATTGTGGATCCCTTTGTGGCTCCAAGTCACACTCCCTCCTCTTCCTGCAGAGTAGGAACTGATTATCCTGACCTAAATCTAGATTCCCTAAATCTAGAAGCCCCAATCTATAAAATTATACTTATTTAACCATTTTTGCTCATAAGAAAGGATTGCAATTGATTTTAATCATGTCTGCCCAGGAGCATGCAGTGAATTTGCAGGTATGTGCCAGAGTGCATCCACAGGATTGATGCCCAGAATAAAATGAGTAAATGAGCAAACAATGGCACAGGTGAATTGCTCAGCAAATAATGAAAGCTATATGCACGTTTTGGTATAAATGTGAGGTTTTATTCTGGTTCTGCTCAATTCTGTGCAGATGTGTAAAATCCCTCAGCTGGGCCAGAGGTTGGATCTCCTGCTCAGTGTCCGTGAGCTCCCCGAGAGCATCAGAGATCTGGAGCCTGTAAGTACCAGGAGCCTTCCTGGTGTGGCTGTGATCAGCACCTGGCAGCTTGATCAGAGAGGCCCAAATCCCCTCGGTGCAGATTTCAAAGCTGTGTAGTTTGGGAGGATGATTTTTGGGTTGGTTTCCCACTTGTGCGTTTAATATTGTCCTTATTCCCCCAAGGTTCAAGATAACGGGCGTGGCAGTAGAACAGACTTCCACAAAAGAGGGAGAAAAGAACAGGAAAAGATCTTCAAAATTTTATTTGGAGTTATTAAACTTTCCTCCTTCTTTGGCCAGTGATAAGACAGAAGTGAATTTCACCCTTAAAATTCAATTCCCTTTGTGGGGAGGTTCTGGCCCCATGAGCTGAAAGAATCTAAGGCACGGAGGAAATTGATTTATTTGACAAATCTCAAAGAGATTTATTATTTCCTGAAGACTGAAGGAGCTGTTCCCCCTAAGGATTACAGCTCTGGACTGAAATTTTTTGGGAACCAGAGCTCAAGTCGCTCTCTGCCTTTTTCCAGGATGACCTTAGGGTGGGGGGATGCAAATAAACAAGTGCCAGCCTGGTGACTGGATCCTGCTGCTCCAAGCCGTGCCTGACCTGCCAGGCTTTGTCCATGCTTTGATTCAAAACAAGGACTTCCACACCATGAAAATATTTCAGAGGTTTTGCCCTCGTTCTGCATGGGAGTGAAAATAAAATGTGAAAGTTCTGTGAGTTGTTATCCTGTGTCTGGCTGTGATTAAAACCACAGTGACCCTGAAGAGGAACAGATGGAAAGCACAGGGGAGCTGCAGAGATCCCTGACCCTGCCTGGTGCAGTTGCACCTTTGCTGTCCTCCACTGAAGCCAAATATTGAATATTTGAAAGTTATTCTATGCACTGTTTGCTCTGATGGGTATTTAATGTTCACTGAAGAGCTCATTAGTGTCTAAGTATGTTCTTATGCACGCTAACACCTATTTTTAAACCACAGAATATACACCTAAAATCCTAAGGGACAATGGGAATTTTGGCTTTCAGCACCCTCTGGGCCTGTGCTATAAATGCTTTAATGACAGCTTTCAGGGCACCCATGTGCTTCATCCTCTCCTTGTTTTTAAATTTGTATGTTGGTGGCTGATGAAAAGAGGTGTGGTGCTAAAAAAATACAAATTTTTTAACTGAGAACAAAATCCCCTCCTGTGCCTATAGCCCTGAAGGGAGGTGGCTTCCCTGGGAAAACTGAATTATGCTGAGTTTGAGTACAGGAAATTATTATTCTTCCTTGTGGGGAAACTGTGCTGAGAATTTTGATAACAGCATTGAGCTGGTGTAAATGGGAGGGGGGGAGGGAGGTGAAGGATGGAGCTCCAGACTCTGCTTCCCCTGATCCCTGAAGTTTGGGCAACCAAGCAGCAAAACACTTTTTGTGCCCAGGAGGCTGAAGTTGTTTTGGCAGGGCTGGGTTGGCAGCCAGGAAGGATGTGACTCTCTTGGGGTGACTGTGCCAGCACAGCTTTGTCCTGGGGAGCGTGACCTTGCTGGAAATCCCTGAGGGATTTGGCCAGGGAGGTGTCCTCAGGCAAGGTGGGGACAGTGAGGGGTGGCTCAGGGAAGGCACAGACGCCAGGGATTTATCCACATTTTCAACCTGCCTGAGGCAAGGTTTGTGTGTTCCAGCTGATAGTCCAGAACATCCAAGCGAGCAAGCAGCTGCAGTCCAGCCCAAAGTTTGTTGCTGTCCTGGAGTACATTTTAGCCATGGGGAACCATCTGAATGAAAAAGCTGGGAAAGAGGTGGCTAAAGGATTCCGATTGTCATCCCTGGCCAGAGTGAGTAAATACTCTCTTGGAATTCAAGGTTTGCTAGGTGTAATGTGAACTCTCCCTGAGTGTGGGGAGAGGCAGTCTGTCCCAACCAGGAGCTCACATTTTCCCAGCTGCCCTCGGCTGCACGAGACCAAAATGCAGGTGAACAATGAATTTTCTCGTGCCTGTGTTTCCCCGTGGCAGGCAGCAGCACTGGCTTTGTGGTGCTGAGCACACTGTGCCTCTGAGGAGGCAGAACACCAGGATGCTGCCCGCCCTGGTGCTAAAATCCCTTGGCATGAAGAATTATCTGAGCTGCAGGCCCTGGCTGGACACCAGATATGAACCAGGGATGTGTGTGGAACAGCAAAACGAGAAGTTTAATTCCGTTGTTTTCTATTCTTGCCAAATATACCCGGGACGTCTCAGCATCTCTGCTGCTCCTTTTTCATGTTTTATTTGTGTTTTAAGGGGTGGTGGCTCAGAGTCCTTGCTCTGCTCTGTTGCAGCTGCCCCTGCTGAGGGGCAAGGAGAGGACATTCACCCTTCTCCACGCCCTGGTGGAGCAGATCCTCGCACACGAGCCCGAGCTGGCCACGTTTCCTCAGGAGCTGACAGAATTTGAAGCTGTTCCTGATGGTGAGAGGAGGGAAATGGGGGGAAAATAATCAACAAATAAAAAATGAAGTCCTTCAGCTTCTGTGCAAACTCCTATTCTCACTGTATAAATTATATTTATTATCGTGTTTTTCCCCTCTGTCTCCCTTTCCAGCGTCCATGAAGGGCCTCAGTGCTGAAGTTGATGGTATGTAAATGTGGTTTCTACATTCAGATTTTCATGCAGTCGTTTAGACCAAGTTTTCACTGCACCTCTGTAGTTTGTAAAGAGAGTTAAAGGTTCAAAACATTGAGGTGAAATGTTGCCATGGAGATGCTTAACCTGCCACATTACTGTGAAGAATTAAAAAATAAAAAAGAAATATTGAAGTGTGGCCAGGTGGTTTAAAAATGTAAAAAAAAAGTACTGACCATGGTAAATAGAGTTTCTCATAAAGTACAGAATTAAGTGGTACAAGTGCTCCATCACAGTGATGGCTGTGAGAGTCTCTGGGAGATGGGAGTGGGAATGCAGCAGGAGAAAACTTCCTGGAGTGCAAGAACTTTCTGGAAACAAACTGGTTTCCTTCTCTGAAAAGGACTCCAGCACCAGTGAAGTTGACAGGAGGGACAGAACAAGGTTGTTGTTGAAATGGATTTTGGGAAGATGGATTTGGGAAGATGGATTTGGGAAGATGGATTTGGGAAGATGCATTTCCAACTCCCCATGGAACAGTCCCGTGACCTGTGAGCTCAGTGGGCTTCCCACTGAGCCCTTTGAGAGCTGGTAGCAGTGCCAGTGGGTGGAAATGATGTTTATTATGTTGAAATCGATAAAAATCCGTGTTTTGAAGGTGTGCCGTGGGTGTTGGCCGTGACTCCAGACCAATATTCCCAATTTCAGCCTTTGACAGCAGATCTGAGTGATGCTCACTCTCCCCTTTGATTTGGCAAACCTTTGCACCCCTTCTGGGGTCAGCTCTGGGAGCAGCTCGAGGCTCCTTCAGAGCTTTTATCCTGCTCCAAGAAATTCCAACCCACCTTTTAGGAGACAGAAATCACTAAACTAACAATACTTACCTCCACAGAGGATTTTTTTATTCTCTTCTCTTTCAAGGAACCCAGGAGTTCCTGCACAAAACTGTGGGTTTGAGGGGCATTAGCCATTTCCATGGCTAATGCCAGTGCTCAGGCTGGGGGAGGTCAGATTTGTGCCTGCTGCATTGCCAGGCTCTCGACCTCTTCATTATCCTGCACTTGCTGGGACGTGATCACATTTTTTCCCTGAGAAAATGCCTCTTTCAGGAGCTCTACCTCCCACCAGGAAGTTACTACCCCTAGATAAATGCACTGTAGACCCACATTCTCTTGTATTTCCCTTGTGCCCCAAATTAGACAATCGCAGCCCTTTGGACACCTCTTCATGCTGGTGAAATTCCTCATTTTCTTTCCCTTTTTGTTAGTTTTAAAAAAAGAATTGGAGAACCTCATCCAGTGCAGGAGGCTCCTTAAACCCAGAGCAAGCAAGGCAACCCCCCAGGAGTCCCAGTTCTGCAAGGAGCTGAAGGTAAATCACCCACACCCTTCTTGTGGGCTGGAGTAAGGGAGGAGTAACCTGGGAGTTTGTGCTGACACCTGGGAATAAGGAGGATTAGAGGGAAAGTGGCTTTTTATTCCCTTCTGAGGGTGTCTTGTGTTGCAACTTGCATTGTGGGAAGGGTTTTCAGGTTTCTGCATCTCCTGCTTCTCCTTCCCAGGCAAGAGGATGAGGAGCAGGCTGCCCTTGAGAGGCACTCTGGGATAACAGGAATTTTAGAGTGGATTTGTAAGGATTTCTTCTGCCCTCAGACAGAAGGGGATTTTAGAGAGGGTCAAAGAATCATGGAATGCTTTGGGAGGGACCCCAAAGATCATCCAGTTCCACCCCTGCCACGGAGCACAGGATCATCAAATCCTGATCATCCACAAATCACCTCCAACCCTTCAGGCTGGAAAAGCCCTTTGGGATCACTGAATGCAAACCCAGCAGAACTGACCCACGCCCCCCATGCCCCCATCCCCTTCCTCTGACCCCCTCCACCCCTGCCCTGGGCAGCACAACCTTTCTGATGAAGAAATCCTTCCTGAAATCCACTGAAAATTCTCTAACGTTAATGTTTCTTTTTTTTTTTTTTTTTTTTTTTTTTTTTT
>VZSE01007860.1:85631-96040 GCA_013398275.1 Promerops cafer
TTTTGTCCTTGATGTCTTAATACTTGCAGGGGAATGTGTGTGCTTCTCTTTTGTGGAATGTGAAATTTTTATGACGTGAAAATTTCGCCTTGAATGATTTTGTTTTCACTGCTGTTTAATTTCTGCTTTAATCGTATGCTCCTACAGCAAATTAAGGAGTTTTATTTTATTGCAGGATTTAATTCAGAAATATGAAGGGGATCTCTCCCAGCTGTCAAAAAGATGTGAGGAAATGAAGAGGCTTTACAGCAACGTCCTGGTACATATCATATTAAAATGCAATGAAAATAAACCTACATTTCTTTTATAAAAGGGAAGAAAGGAGGGGAAAGAAGTGCAAGAAATTCCCTCTTGCCTTATATTTATACTGGCTAGAGAAAAAGAAAGGAAATCCCATATTTAACAGTGCCAGGGATCTTAAGGAAAGGGACAGAAATGCAGAGATAACCTCTGAAACTGGAAAAATACCCTGGCACTGGGATTAGGACATTTTTGAACACATTTTCTTTGATGAATGGATTCATCTACCAAGCTGCAGAGCCAGAAAACTTCTGGATTTACTGAATTTTCTCCTCTTCAGCTGGAGATTGGTAGTCCAGCCAGAGAGATTAACCCAGGTTACTGAGGTAATTCAATGACAACTCCTTAGGTCACTTTTATTTGGGATATTTGGGATCTCAGCTCAAAGTTTGCTTCTTCCTCCTCTCCCCCTTCTTCTTTTACCTCTAATTCCTCTTCTTCTTTGTATTAATATGAACAATAATGGAGGGATTTAACTCCTCTCTGCTCTTTAAATCTCATTAAGCTCCTGGACACGGCTCAGATCACTCAGATATACTGAGGTTAAATATTCTTTAATTCCCAATTTCCAGGTGAAGTTTGGGGAGCCACCAGACCTGGACTCCCAGGAGCTCTTTGGATGGATATCTTCGTTCATCAGTCAGTTTAGGAAGGCGAGTGCTGAAGTCACACCATAAGAACACAAATTTTATGGAGAGGTGAGGGCAAGAGGAGTCCAGGAAACAATTTTTAACTGGTTTTTTTCTTAACTCATAAGCAGCACGTTGGCAGTCTTACTTGTGCAGCAGAACACCTTGATTTCGAGAGACATTCCATTTAAAATGTGTAATTTTGAGTGGTATTTCACCTGTAATCTCAGATCACTGATGAGCCTCTCAGTTTTGTGCTTTTGTACCTTGAGATTCCCATATATTGAGAAAAAATCACTTTTGACCTTTAATAATTTCTCTTTTCAATCTTTTCCTTTGAATAGCCTGGCTTGTGACCCAGTTTTAATTATTATTTTTAATGAGTAACTTTCTGTGTGGTGATCCAATTTCTAAAGAATACTTCACACATTTTATAATGAAATGGGGAGCTGTCACCCACAGAGGAGAATATTTTAACAAATTCTTGTTTATTTTGCTATTAAAACATTGCAAACTTAGTATGTAATGAAGAAAGTGTCTGGCTGAGTGTTTTATTTTGCCTTGTCCACACTAAGCAGGACAGTAAAATAGCACTTTTTATGGCTAATGTCATGTATTTGCCATAAAAGCTACAGAAATTAATCAATATATGAGATTTTCATTGGCAGGAAGAGAAAAACATCAGAGCAGCAAAATAAAAAACTGTCATGAAGCACCTAAGGAGTGGATATGGGAGGGAATTATCCAAATATTTCTGTTGTGTTTGCTGGCTTTTACATGTTTTTAATTAGAATAATTATCTGGAGCTCAGTGTATGGGAGGAAAAGGAGGCCTAGAGATGCAAAGACAAAACGGGTGTGTTTAACACTAAAAGCAGAAAACAGGTGTGGAAGGGCATTGATAAAATCTGAAATTTTTCCCTCTCAGGTTTGCAAACAGTGTGGGCTGAGAGAAAAGTGAATCTGATTCATTTTAGGGAAGTTATCTGATTTATTTTGGGTCGCTCGGCCAGGGACCACCACCAGGAGAGCAGAGACACTGGGACACTGCTGGAAAGTGAGCAGGGAAGATTCTTCCCACGTCTGAACCAGAAAAACAAAATGTCATTTGGGCTTCCCAGCAGTCTTGGTGGGACTGTGCTCCCAGTTACCCTTCGCAGAGGCAAAAGGAGTGAAACAGAACCCAAATTAGCACCCCTGAGAGTTATTTTACACAGAAATGTTTGCAGAAGCAATTCAGGTGTTCAGTTTCACACAGAATTGTCTGCATTTGCCTCGAGTCAGCGTCAGAGCACTGCTGTCTGCAGGATCTACAGCTTGCACCCCTCATTTCTGCCTGAGAGAGGAAAGTTCAATTCCCTTTTAACTCCAGCCCTATTGCCCAGTGCACGTTCCTGCCCCGTGAGCACCGCTGGCAGCTTTTGATGTGTGTGATTTCAGCTCAAAATCGGAATTCTCTGCCTTTACTGGGGCCCATGGCAGATAATCCTGGACACCAGTGCCATCTCCATGGTGTCAGCATCCCTGCACCCCTCAACAGCATTCATGAGAAGTTTCATGGTTTTTTAGCTCCAAAATCCTGCTAAGTCCCTTTTTAGCAAAGATTTTTTCCTTTTTCTTTTTTCCTCATTACTTTTTTCCCCAAGTCTTTCTTCTCCATTATTTTATTTAACAGCTTGTACTTGTTTTACAGCTCAGCTGGCAAGGCCTCTCCCAATTAAAAATATATCCTGCCCAGTGGTCGATACCTTTGCCTTTGTGTGAACATCCTGGAGCATTAATTAAAAAAAAAAAAAATTTAATTAAAATTTTAAAAAGTACATTCTTGGCATGAAGTTCTATCCCCTTCAGAGAGCACAAAGCTTTACTCTGGAGTGGGAGCTGTTTCCATTTTCCCAAACAAGCTGCTCCTTCAGTGCCTGGGAGCTTGAGACATCCTGATTTATATGGAAAAATAACTAGGCCTTGCTCCCGACCTCATTCTTTATTTCTTCACTTATTTAGCATAAGGCTGGGGTCTTTCAGGTCTCTTAAACTGTATTATTGTGTTTTAGTGGTGTAAAGAAGAATGCTTTTACACCTCAGCATTAATTTGGGATTATACAGACGAGCTCCAAGTCTCCCTGTGGATGAGGTCCTTGGAATGCCTCCTCAGCAGGTGATGGTTTTATCCTGCAAAAGCCACAAAAGCACTGGGTGGTGCTTCTCTTTGTGGAAAATATTACTGTTAGGAGCAATCTGACCTGCAAGAACTGCAGTATTTTTACATCTGGGCTCTTTTTTCCCCACAGAGCTGATTTTTGGCACGTTCTGGGATATGAAATCTTAGTGAAGGTGTTACAAGAAGTTCTGGTCAGTGGAATTAGTCTCAATATTTGGCTGTGTGGAGCTGTGGGTCAAATCTGCTCTGAGTTTCCTCTGCTGTGTCTACTCCTCCAGCTCAGCAGTGTCAGAACCACGGGCTCCAGGAGCAAAAGGAGATTTCTTTCCATGGTTTGCTTCCTTAAAATGCACATTTCTGGCAGGGTGACAGGAGCAGCAGTGGCAGGGAAGATAATTTCTGTATCTCATGTACAATAATGCCTTCAGCAGAGCCACTGCTCAGAGCACTCCAGGCCTGGAGCTCCCAGAAGAAATCCCTGAGTTTTTACAATGTCTCAGAGTATTTGCATCTGCCCCAGGAACTGCTGGAAGAAATGGAGCTCCTTAGTACAGGTCACTGAAGGGATCTGAGCTCCCACTGGGGCACCACTCACAAGGGGTTTTCAAGAATTCACAGGCTGAAATACAAATACCTTTCCCCAGGGGCAGAATCCTCCCAGGGTTTCCTCAAACCCAATAATGTGAAGGGCAGAGATTATCCAGCACTAGAGTCAGTGGGAAAAATTTAACTTCCATAAATGGACAATTATATCCCAGGGCAGTGGCTGAACTTTGCTTTCCAGTTTTTCTCTTTTATTTTTTTTCCCCCTTTCCCACTTGAATTGCAGGCACCAGGCAGAGTGCTCCTGCTAATTAGTATAAATGAGCAGTAAAATTAAAATTGTGGTCACTTGGAAGGTGTTCTGTGCAGAAAAGCTTTGATATCACTTATGAATGCTGATTTCTGGGTTGAATTAATGCCTTCCTAATCCAAACCAGTTTTAGGAGAAGGGGAAAATGCTGTTGGATAAAGAGAATAAAAATGGGGTTTCTGAAAGGGCCACCTTGGGTGCTCACTGTGCAACAACCAAAGCCTGAAAGGGTTCTTGGAAAATCCTCCTGTGCTCAAGAAGCTGCTGCTGTTGATGGCTCAGAAAAACCACAAACAAGCTTTAAACTGCTCATCCTAAAGGAGAACCTGTGGAAAACTCCAGACCCAGGGGCTGCTCTGATGAGGAGCAAAGAGCTCCTGGACAGATCCTGCCCTGCCTCGCTCCCAGAATTTGGGATGTGGATTTTCACAGCTACAAGATTCCAGTCCCTGCGTGAGTGGCTCTGTCA
Organism: Promerops cafer; assembly: GCA_013398275.1. NCBI lineage: Eukaryota > Metazoa > Chordata > Aves > Passeriformes > Nectariniidae > Promerops > Promerops cafer. The sequence continues at coordinate 90,043 of VZSE01007860.1, forward strand.
GGCTGCCAAAATGCTCAGCTGGTAAGTTTTCTCCCCAAATTCAATGTAAATATTCTTTTTTTTTCCCTGTTCAGAATGTACTGAAAGCTGAACCAGGCTGCTTTATTCCCAGAGTAACAAAGAACAGGAGAGCCCTTGAAAGCTCCAACTAATTCAGGCATGAACACTTGGTGAAATTAAGATTTTCTTTAGCACTAACTTGAATCCTTCACCTCACAGCGTGGAGTGACGTGTCTGAGCAGCACAGAGGGTTTTTGGGGGTACACAGAAATGATTGCAGGCATTGCTAAATGAGCTTTAAGCCTTCCCACGTGCTGCCTTATTTACCCAGGGATGAATTTTGCCCACTGGGGACATTTTATACAATGGCAGTCAGCAGTAATTAAACAAGAGAAAGGCACAAAGTAGCTAAATATTGCTTTAAGCTCATTTGACAAATAAGGCATTTGAAACAAAAGGTTTCAGATGCAGGTTTGAAGTCCCTGGATGCAATTTAGAAATGCTGCAATGTGTTTAGAAACATAAATCACTGACACTTTTGCACAAGGGTAAAGAACTGATGATCTCTGCTGTGGTGATGTCATTTGCTCATAAGCACTGACCTAAAAAAAACCCAAAGGTTATTGTCCATAAAGATCAAGTCCTGATCAGCAGATTTATACCAAAATTCTTCTTGTAGCTCCTAGAAATTTTCCTGAACAAGCTCTGCAGAACTTGGCCTGAAATGATGCAATTATAAATAGAAATTTGCTCAACTCAGTTCCAACCCAGGAACTTTTCTCAGTCAGTAAATAACTCCCAGATAATATCCCGAGCTGCTGTCATTAATTCTTACATCAAAGCTTCTTCCTTGGAATCCTGCCATTCCAAACAATCTGATCTCTCACTTTGCTGCCAGGAATTAAGCTGATTAGGAAAATCAAACCCCATCCAAGCCCTGTAGCTGATGGAATTACTGAACTTGGCCTGTGAAAGGACAACCCTGCTGTGATGACTCTGCTCTCCAAGCTGCACTGGATGAAGCAGCTCCCCAGTCCCTCTGCCCAAAACGCACAGAACTCTGTGGTTTAGGTGTGTAAATCCTTTTTCTGCACTTGTCTCCCTGCAGGCAGGAAAGCTGTGCTGACACCCTCCCCAAAGGGCTGGAATTCATGCAAAAAATAACTGAAATACAATAGTAAACCAAGATTTGAATTTTGCTTTATAACAAGTTTTGAATGCAAACAGCTGCTTTAAAAGCAGTTAATGTGTGCACTTGACTTTTGGCCTTAATTCACCTAACCTCTGTTTTTACAGGAGGGTTAAACATGTAAATATTTCCTGGCACTATTTTGAATACAGATAAATACAAGAAATATCAAGCTGTTTGTGGATAGTTTAGTGAAGATTAATGATGACATTTGCTGGCCCATTGGTGTTGCAAACAGCTGATTCCTACCTGGGGCCTCGGGGGGAGCAAGAGGAACTTCCAGGGTCACATTTTGCTCTCACTTTTACACTGATGCAAACCCAGACTAAGCCTTGGACTCAGAGCAACAGAAAAATTGGAATATTCCCAGACACCTATCAAGGAGTAAGTGCTGCTGGAAGGACTGGCAGCACCTGCTTGAGAGAATTTCAAACCCCAATTTTCACCTGGTGCTGGAGCACGCTCAGCTTTGGTCAAAGAGAAAGTCTGGCTGCTCAAGAAATGCTGAATAAAGACCTCAAATGCCAGAGCTGTCAGCAGATCTGAGCAGTTTTACCTTGGCACATGCAGGCATCCTGCTGACTCATTTTCTTGATCACCTCGAAAATTCACAGGGAGTTTGAAAACTCCCCTTCCTGAGGAGGCCATCAAAACACAGATTTATCACAGCAGAGTGTCAGGGGAACTAAAGCAGCCCAACAAATATAGGTAGGAAATTGTTCTTCATTGTTTCCTCTGTTCTGCTGCTGCAGAAAGTTGAAAAAATTCTTGAAGATGGGATGGACTGAGGTGAGGTGCATTAAAATAGGCAAATTACAGGAAGAGCTCACTTAAAAAACCAAGGAAAAAATTATTTTAGATTAAAACAAAGCAAGGAAAATCTAGGCTTGAGTCTGCATCAGTGTGAATTAAAGACCAAAACCTTCTACTCATTGTAGTCACGTGTACAGCTGAAGATTTTATTCTATTCCTACAGGATCCGTTTACTTTTTATGCTCATATAAATGAAGTGGAATTTACTTTATCCAATATTTACAGGCTCTTTTTAAGAACCATCAGGCTCATTAGGCAGGTGAATTTGTCTTGGGTTTGCCCAACAAACTGTTTGAGCAGCAGAGAGCCACGGGCCAGCTGTCCGGGAGCCAACAGCCAGATGGAGACAGCAGCCAGCTCAGGAATTGCAGTCCCAGCCTGGAGGGATGGCAGAACACGGGGAAAAGCCTGACCACGGCCACAGGTGGGGTCTGCCATGAGTATTCTGGGATGGAACCCCCCTGTTCCCCCTCATCCCGCATCTCTTAGGGTGGGCTCGGCGCCGGGGGAGATCCTGGAGGGGCTGGGGGGGCTCAGCTCCCTGCAAAAACCTGGGCAGCAAGCCCAGCCTGGCAGAGGGGAAATATAATTAGGCTGAAGAAGAAAGGCAAGGAGAGGAAGGAGGGCTCTGTTACCCAGAGGTTAGAAAAATTCCAAAGGCCTCCAGGCATAAGCGTGAAGCTCAAAAGCGTGAGAGGAAGGCTGAGGCAGATTATTCCTCCCTTTTGTAAGGCAAATGACTAATTACACAAAGCAAGATATTCTGTTTCCGAAGAGATTTGGGAGGTATCATGCAATATTGATGCAGAAATTGTATTTAATGCAGGTTTACAAGAGAGGTAAAAGGAAATGTAAATGCAAACATGGTGTTTTATCCTGGTTCTCCCTGTGGCTCTTCCCTCTGTCAGAAAGCTGCCTCAGTGCTGGAAGTCTCCTGTGAAACAGCAGAATTCTCCCAGCTGGAGGCAGTTTTAGGCTTCCACAGTGTGTGTCCAGACAGAGAAAGAAGCTGTGAGCTTAATCTAACTGAATTCCCATTGTTGTGGGCTGTAGCTATTTATTTTACTCATTTTTCTTTCAAAGGAGGAAAACCAAAATCCCTGTTAGAGGGAGCTGGACCAATGCTGAGGAGTTCTTTGTCAGATAAAATAAGAGCAATCATTAACCTTGCTGCTTATGAATTAAATGCAAACTCCACTTTTCAACTCACCTCTCGCACAGCATCCCCTGCAAACTTCCCTCATTTTGCTCAGCAATTAAAGCCCAGCTCAGCCACCCAAACAAGGATTGTTACAGACAACCTTGGAGCTCTTCCTTCTGTTTGGGGGGGAGAAAGGGGAGGAGGTGTTTCCAGATGTGGATGGGGTATTTTGGTGCTTCCTCAGGTGTGGGTTTGTGGATTATGGATGTTATTTATAGCCCTGAGGGCTCTTGGAGCAGCACGTGGAGAAGGTTGATGGCCATGCCCAGCTCTGCACTGGTCCAGCTGTGGGGTCCCCTGGCCAAATTCCAGCCCATTTTACTCCAGTGAAAGTAATCCAGCCTGGGGTTCCCAGGGAGGAGCTGGAGCTGCTGGAGGGAGCCCAGAGGAGGCTCCAGGGTGGGCAGAGGGCTGGAGCAGCTCTGCTGGCACAGCTGGGATTGCTCACCTGCACAGGAGAAGCTTTGGGGTGAGCTCAGTGTGGCCCTGCAGGGCCTGAAGGAGCTGCAGGGAAGATGGAGAAGCTTTGGACAGGGATGGAGGGGCAGGACAAGGGGGAATGGCTTCAAACTGCCAGAGGGCAGGGATGGATGGGATTTTGGGAAGAATATCTACAGAGACAGTTGATGTCATCGTCCACAACAAAACAAAATCCAAACCAAGTTCTAAAATGATTGTAGAATTTTTTATCTCTGACAAACGATTGATCTCTCAAAATCACCAGCAGTTTTGAGTTCCAATTGAAATTTATGTGCACGTGTAATTATATTTGCTGTTACTTGTGCAGTGTTAAAAGGCTTCTCAGCAGCTTTAGGGACAGACCAGCTTTGAAGCAGGAGATGTTGAGATAGTGTGGAACTATTTATACACTTGTATTTACAATAAATATTTTTGCCACAGCTTTGTCTTGTTGGACATGTGCACAGCAGTGAATCTTTTAATCTGCAGATCAATTTTCTACAAGAGGTACAAAGCTGTGCTGCAAGTATTGGTTTGATTTCTTGTTTCCTTTCCTTGCAGTAAGTGCTGCTTTCCCAGCTGGACCCTTCCGTCCCTCTTTGCTGTGTCACTGAGCAGGAGGCTATTGATGCATTCCCAGAAAACAGAAATATTTCTGCCTCTTGCTGATCAATGGGATTCCTTAAAATTTTAGTCTGGCCTTCTGATTATTAGGGAATTTGATGCTTGCTAACAATTTTGGCTGCTTTTTGGCTTCTCAGAGACTTTGCTGAGTTCTGCAGAATTAATGCCTCACCCTCGGTTCTCCACACCAACTGGAAACCAGACCCTGCTCAGGTTTGCCTACAGAAAGCTTTGGTGTTCAGCAGAGAGTGGATTTTGGTGCTTTTTATTCCTCCTCTTACTTTCCTGTGGCTCCTTGAATTTCTCCTGTCTGCACCCAGAGATGCCCTGGCCAAGCAGGGAAAGGAGCCTGCTGCTGGTTGACCCAGGACACATTTGCTGCAAAGCTCTTACAGGCACAAAAAAATCGCTGTACTGAAAGGCATCATTCTAAAAACCATTTGCTCAATTTCTTACAAACCATTGGCACTTTTTGGGCTTGGATGGAAATCTGAGTAGCCAGTTCTGCTTCTGGGAGCACTGTGCCATTTCTGCCTGAAGGGAATTTAGGTTTCACCGTGAGATTATTTCAAACGGGGCCAGGTGATGCAGGAAAGATCTTGTCTAGAAGCCACCACCACCACCACCACCACCAAGCCACTCACGTTGTTAATAATCTCCCACCAAGCCACTCATGTCTTTGATAATCTCGAAATTGGAGATGGGAGATAATCTCGAAATGGGAGAACTAAGCTGAGGTACCTGCTCAGTCTCCCAGTCCTTCCCACACACCCCATAAAATGAATCAGTGGCAGACAGAGGTGTTGAATCACACCGTAAGCACGTGGCAGCGCCGTGAGGTGGCACCTGGCCGCGCTAATCCTCAAAGGGCAGGCAGAAGGGTCCTCAGGGTGTGAATTGAGGAAAGCTGTTCCCTCCTGCTGCGGGGGTCGCGTGTCCTGCCCCAGTCCCAGCTGCAAACATCTGCCCAGGAGCTCCGTGCCCTGCGAGCCTCCGGCAGGCTCGGGTGCTGCCTTTCAGGGAGCCTGCAGCTCTTTCCCGTCCTCCTCCTCCTCCTCCTCCTCCTGAAAGCCGGGGATGCTGCGATGCTCTGGCGCTTTCCCCCGGGCTTTGCAGCCGCCTCAGAAGTTGCCAGGGAGGGCAGGAGCGCGTGTGAGCAGGGGGCGATTCCGAGGGGAGGGTTTTGGGGGGGTGAAACCTCGAGCACGCCCCGCTAGGTGAGCACTGGGCAGGTTTGCTCTGACCTGGCTGCTGCGGAGGGGGGGATTTGTGGCGGGGAGAGCGGGGGAAGACAGAGACAGAGAGACAGAGAGAGAGAGAGAGAGAGAGAGAGAGAGAGGGAGGGAAGGGGAGTGTGCAGCTCTGCCGGCGCTATCAGAGCAGGATCTGGCAGCGCCGGGGGAAGCTCCCACCTCTCCGCTCCGCCACTCCGAGCATCCCGGATCTGCAGCTCCAGTTGCCGGCAGCGGCAGTCATGGCAGCGCCAAATGGGTTTATTTCTCCGCGACCTCTCGTTCCTCTCTCTCGGCAATAATTCACCTGAGGGCGTTTTTTCCCCCCACCTCCTTTTCTCACGCTCTTTTTTGATGTGGAGAGAGGGGAGGAAAGGGCGTTCTGGACAGCGCGAATTTCGCTGGGCAGCTTTTTGCGGCGTGTTTTAAAGAGCTCGCCAGAGGAGCCGGGCACAGAGAGAGAGAGAGAGAGAGAGAGAG
>VZSE01007860.1:96085-153581 GCA_013398275.1 Promerops cafer
AAAAAAAAAAAAAAAAAAAAAAGAAGAAGACGGCACAAAGTGGTGGCGGTGGGAGGAGGAGGCGAGGAGAGCAGCGCCGGAGGAGCGCGGAGCCTCCCGCGGTGGCCGGAGCGGGGCGCGGAGCGGCCGCGGGTGCGGACCATGGGCTGGCGGCTGCTGCTGCTGGCCCTGGCGCTGGGCGGCCGCGTCGCCACCGCGCAGAACGACACCGAGCCCATCGTGCTGGAGGGCAAGTGCCTGGTGGTCTGCGACTCCAACCCGGCCCCCGACGCCAAGGGCTCGTCCTCCTCGCCGCTGGGCATCTCCGTGCGGGCGGCCAACTCCAAGGTGGCCTTCTCGGCCGTGCGGAGCACCAACCACGAGCCCTCCGAGATGAGCAACAAGACGCGCATCATCTACTTCGACCAGGTGAGCGCCCGAGGGACCGCGGGGTCCGTGCGCATCCCCCGCGCTCAACAGGTGCCGCTTCGGCCCTTGCCGGCATCCCGGCTGCAAGCCGGGCATCCAGCCCGAGGCGGAGGGGCAGCGCCGGGCGAGCTGAGCCCGGGGGCTGCAGAGGTTCCCCGTTTGCCCCCGGGCTCGGCACCGGCCCCTCCGCAGCTGGGCCCCGGGGAGAAGCGGGGACCGAGCCCGGGAGCGGCCGCGGCGGCAGCGCTCGGTGGCACCAGAGCGGTGACATCGCCCCGAGGGGTCTGGGGACAGCGGGATCGCAGGTGCAGCCTCTGTAGGGTTTAGACGGTTTGTGCAGCTTTTGCGAGAGGAAGGAGAGAGAATTCCGAGGGAAAACCCTTTAACTTTCCCAGCACAATGCACTCAGCTCCGCTCGGCTCAGCACCTGTACCAACGTGCAGATACCCGCACACGTTTTAACCCCAGCTCCCGTCCTGGGGCGAGTCCAAAGTCCTTGAGACTGATGGTTCTTCTTGTTCCTACACCCTGCTGGCGTGAGCAGTAAATTGTGGCGACAGCTGGAGCCAGATGTGCCACACAGCTCAGTGCTGGCACTGAAAATGACCCTGAAACTCCAGGGACAGTCCTAGAGGCTTCCCAGAGCTGTGCCTGGCTCAAGGAGCCTGGAAATAGCAATTAAAAATAAAGCATAATTAGGTGGAAAGAGAGCAAAATGCAGTCATTACGGAGGATATTTTGCATATGCGTGATGCGCTCACCTCGCACGCTCCCCTCTGTCACTTCCTGCTGTTTAATTAAGCCCAAATTGTTATTAGTGCTGCTGAAACCAGCTGAAGGCTCCCAGCCAGGCACTCCAGGAGTGACTCCTGCTGTCCGTGCAGTCCCCGCTCTCACCTGGGGCTGCGGGAAGGCAGCGCTGGCCCGGCCAGCCAAAAACCATGTGCCACTCCCAGGATTGGTGTTTTCGTGTCGTTTTGGGGGAATGAGGAACAAAAATGCCTTTTTAAAGACGTGTGTGGAAGAAAGGACTTGAGGGTGTGGTATAGTAGCAAAGTAAGAAATAATTCTCCTCTTAGTTTATTTGTAGTGAAGTTGTCCTATAAAGACAACTAAATACCCTCTTTATGAGTTATTCCAAAGTAATTGAGAGAAAATTAATAAACCAGCTTAGATGTAGATTAATTTTTTTCCATGGGTGAATGGTTTCTAAAGTAAATAATCTGTATTTTTCTTTAGCACTCATCATCTCTACTAATCCCCATGCTATATTTTTCTGTTTGTAGATCCTTGTAAATGTGGGCAATTTTTTCACGTTGGAGTCTGTCTTTGTAGCACCACGGAAAGGAATTTACAGTTTCAATTTTCATGTAATTAAGGTCTACCAGAGTCAAACGATTCAGGTATGTTGATGAGTATGGTTATAAGATCTTTATTTAAATTGTTTATTTAGGATAGAATATTGACTGAGCACGGGAGTGTTTAATATGATTTTAAGGCAAAATAGCTTCGTTTACAGCAACCTGTGGTGCTGACTTCCTAGCAGTAAGTCCATTAATTTAAAATGAACAAAAATAAATCCGATAAATCACCACAACTTCACTTCCATGCCATGAATATCTGGGGTGACATAAAGCAGTCAATAAATGAATGATCCAAGAGTAAAAGAGAGCCCGGAATTTCACTTCAGTGCTGTTGAAGGCTGTGTTTTGCTGCAGGTTAAACTCACTGTGTGAAGCACAGGAGTTCTGGGTACCAGATTTGAGTATTTTTGGAACAATTCGTGCCCTGGCATCTGGTGCCAGGTACCTGGTTATGCCCTCAGTGTGCTGAGGACCAGGGTTGGTTATATCCCTACAGCAGTGTCTTCTAGGGAGCCTTTCCAGCAATTTAAACTTCTTTTTTCATCATACAGTGTACAAAAGGTGTGAGATATATTAGAGAAAAGGGGTAATTCTGCACCTTCTTCTGTAGCTTAATAGCAATGGGAGCTGCCTAATTAAACACAAGAGGGAAAAGCCTTTAAATTCCTGAACATCCCCTTGCTGAGCCAACAGCAAATTCCTTGAAGTAATTCCTTGATGTCCCTGCCAGGTCCCGCAGTTGCTGTGACACCTGCTGGCTTGCCAGAGCTGGAGGAACTTCTCTGGCTTCCCTCGTTCCCACCTGTGGGGCCACTGAAGGGTCTGATGCTTTCCCTGCTCTCTCCTGCTCCTGGATGTGGTTTTAAGGCTGAGCTGAGGTGGATTTCTGCAGGAGGAGGGATCAGACATTTCTCTCTGGCTGCTCTGGGTTGCTGGTGAAGCTCCTGGGAAAAGTGGAGAGGGCAGAGAGCTGGAGGAAGCCACGATCCCATCTCTGGTGAAATTCCCCTTCAGTTTACAGTGGAAAATCCCAATTCCAATCAGGCCAATGACAAAGCCTTAAATGAAACACTGACCTCACGAAAATCTCTACCACGAGCTTATAATCTGTTTAATGTGCTCAAAATGTGTTCTTTTCACTCTCTTGCATGCTGAAGGTTGAATAACTGTATGTCAGCCACTGCAGTGGATTTAAAATGCCCATTGCCAAGAAAAATGCCAAGCCTTGAGTTCTGGAAGTCCAGCTCAGACTCTGGCATTTCACAAACCAGGAGCTCAGACCTGGGAGTCTGGGGCTCGTGGCAGGGAATGGTCCAACCTGTGGCATGGCCCGGAATCTTTCATGGATAAGAGATTCTGAAGTGATGGCTGGGTTTGCTTGGCTCCCTTTTGGAAGAGTCAGCGTGAGATCATCCCCTGCAAACCTGTCATGTGTCCTCTGGTGTGATTAAATTCCTGTCAGATGATTCCAGGGGAGCCTGGTGGAACAGAAAGAGTGAGGAACCCAAGCCAAGCAATGAGTAAAGCCTTGATGCCCTTTTCCTGTGAGGTAAATGGGGACGAGAACCAGAAACCATCGGATCAAACTGGTTTGAGTCTCAGCCACATCCAGCCCCACTAAATCATCTGCAGGCTTCCCACACAACTGATGTTCCTCTGCCCCCACAACATCTGTTAGAGCCATTAAATATCACTAAACTGCAGTTGGTTCCCTGGAGACACCTGGTTGAGTGGATTTCCCAGATGGGTGAGTCCCAAATAAATACCAGCCTCTGCTGCCCTGACTTGTGCTGAGCACCAGTTTATTCTGTGCAGACTCCCATTAAAATTAATGGGACCACATGCAAGGCCAGCACAGTGGATGTGGGTAAGCATCCCATAATTCCCCCCCGTGACTGCATTAGAGCTGCTTGGAAAGGAAAAACAGCAAAGCTGATAGCTTGCCATGGGGGGAAAGAAAAATGCCTGGGTCGGCCCATTCCTCCAGGCCCTGCCCATCTTCATTTAGGGATTCTGCTTTCAGAGCAGAGGCACTTCTGGCTTGCAGAAAAATGGAAAAATGGAGTCAGTTTATAAAGCTAAAAATCTGTTGTAAACTTCAGAACTAAGCTGCCATCACTACTGAGAGGGACACACATTTTGTTCCCAGTGAAGCGTAAGCTCCCGGCCCACTGTGGTGCTTCTGACACCTCGTGTAACATCTCTGGGTGCCCAAATTTCTTGAAAATATCTTTTTTTTTCTCTCCTATGCGACTAAATAACCCTTGAGACAGGCAAAGTGATCCCAACTGAGGTGATGCCTCACTGCACGTCCAGCTCATGAACATCCATGTGCTTGTGCCTAATAAATGTCATTATTAGTTTAAAACAACCCAAAAAGCGCTGAAGATTGGGCCCTTGTGCTGTGGTGGATATTCAGGGGTAGTTCTTGATGCTTACAGTTAATTAGAGCTCCAGGGGCTCTCTTGCAGGTGAATTTGATGCTGAATGGGAAGCCAGTGATCTCTGCCTTCGCTGGGGACAAGGACGTCACCCGTGAAGCCGCCACCAACGGGGTCCTGCTGTACCTGGACAAGGAGGACAAGGTGTACCTGAAGCTCGAGAAGGGAAACCTGGTGGGGGGATGGCAGTACTCGACATTCTCTGGCTTCCTGGTCTTCCCCCTCTGAGGTCAACCTTCCCGCGACGCTCATCCCGGGGTGGACTCGTCCTCGCCTCTGTTACACGAAGATCGTTTTGTCATCATGGGAGTGATGGTTCTTCATTGCCTTCTCATGGCTGATTTTGGATTCCCTCCGTGGATTTTGGCCCCATCTGAACTAGTCAGAAGTTCCACAGAATTCTGTGTGTTCAAATGCGATATCTTTGGGCTGAGACCAAAGCAGACAGTAAATATCAATGCTTAAGGTTACGGTCTAAAGCTGCCTGCAAGATTTATTCCAATTTCATTTCCTGGACTTACCGGATCCGGGGAAGAAGTGGATTTTCTTTAACTGTGAAAAGACTGGCACCAAGTCTTTCATGCAGGAGAGTCTGAGTTCAGACTTCGAGCAAGAGTTAGTGTGTTGCTGCCAAAGAACTGTGCATTGATGTGTTGGTCATGTTTCTGTCCTGGACTGCACTGCCATGATCTGTTCCATTGTCTTAGCGAGGTAATTCTCATTGCTAAGTGGCTGGCTTGAGCTCTCCTCTGCCTGTTGTGTGTCGGATGGTTCACCCAAATATTTAGGCTCAGTCACAGTCAAGTGCAGCCCCCATAAATCTGAGGGGTTATGGATGTGTTTTGGTTGGATATGGAAGGGGTTCCTCTTTTCCACGTGCTGATTCCTAAAAGGAAAAGCAGATTATAACCATTCAGGGTTAAAGGTGGTCATTCAGGCACAACTTTGCTAAACAGCTTTGCCCTGCAGGACACCTCACACTTGTTCTTCAATTTTAATTAACTTGATTGATAATTACGGCTTTATTCAGCTCCTGAGGGATTTCTTCCTTAGACACAACCACTTTGTCAGCTGGAGATGAGATCCCCCTTGTTTGTATTTCTGTGTATTTTCCAACCCTTCTGTTGTGTTTAAGTTCTTATCTGGTTTTGCCTTAACTCCACAGGTGTATAAAATTTTAGATCATTTGTTTAACAAATATGAAACCCAAATAACTGGGGTACCTAACTTGGTACGAAAGCTTCCCAGCTTTTTGTACAGGTCACATGAATTCATAAACTTATTTATTATCTCATTGCTCCATAATAAAGATTAACATATGTTAGCTGAATTTTTGACCTTTTGGATTCTGGGAGTCGCTTCATACTATTTTTTTATTGGATATAATTATTATATGCAAAATGGAAGCTTTTGGGATTCACAGAAAATATCCCGGGAGGCAGAAAAACTGCCATGAGTTAGCCTGGCAGAATCCTGGAGGTAATCAGAGTGATCTAGAAATAACCTATGCATTTTATTTAAAAATCGAATTTAGGCAGGAATCCTCACTGAAGCTGGTGTTGAGAATCACATGGATTCCAAAGGATTTTGGATGAAACCTCTGCTTAAGGTTCTGCCATCAGCATCAAACCCCAGTGCCATCAGATTGAATATTCAATAAAATTATTTTCACATGAGCTGCTAACGAAACCTTCATCCCTCGTGCCCCGAATACACTGAATTGAAGGATCTTTGTGCCTTGCATATCATGAAGGATGTGGTTCTAAATTAAAAATTTGTGTGTACTCGAAAATGTTTGTGGGTGGAAGCATCTGCAGCAAGCTGGGAGTTTCCCTAAAAGCCACTTTGGGCTGGGATTTGCTGCTTTTGGGATCTGTTTCCAACTCCTTCCCTTGCTGGCCAAGTGCAGTGGGTCCTGTGGGTGTTTCACTGATTGAAAATCTAATTCATGGCTGGTGGGTGCTCCTCGTGAAAATATCAGGGAATTAATTGGTGGCACAGCTTTGTGCCCACATTCCTGATTTTCCCTCACCCGCTGCACAGAATATTTTGGGCTGTTTCAGGAGCTTTGGCAGGTACTTTGCACTCCTGTAAGTCAGACAGGAGGTGATTTTTGGCACACAATTTTCTTGCTGTACTGACCACTGCAGTTGGGGAAGAAGTGGAAGGACCTGGCAAGGAGGTGAATGATTCCCACTGCTGAAAAATCTTCAAAAGTTATGGTGACCGATCAAAATGTGTTACTGCTGTACCCCCAAAATGTGTGTATGTAAATATATGTATATTTAAACTGCCTGGAATTGCAGATCATAGTTTGCATGATGTTATAAAGAGGTTACTTGTCCTAAGAGTTTATTTCAGACAGGAGCATTGCTATTTTGTATAAAATTGGTAAAATCTGCCATCTCCCCTTGCCCATGGATATATCTGTAATGTAAAAGAAATGTTGCTACTGAGACAGAAGAAAAATGGCATTAAAGGTGTCAGTAGAATTTCTGAATGATCAAATGTATCTAACTTCTTTAATTTGTGAACACATGATCTTTAAAGGCTTTCAGCATGCAGCAATAATCCTGAGCTATCTTAATATTGCAAATATCCCCTCAGCAAAACATTTCTGATTTCCTCAGAGTCATTAATGATTATTTAAACTTGAGCTGGAGAGACTGGGGGGTTATTCACTGAAGGGAAATTGATGGAAAATGCTTCTAAAACCAGAATTGCCAATTAATTATTTTGCTGGTTAAAGGAAAGGTTTAAGTGGAGCTGCTGTCATCACACGGGGCTGAGACAGGACGTTTTTTAAATACAAAGGGTGGTTCTGGGGTAAATGGAATTCTGCTGTATTTTCCCCTCCCATATTGTACCAAAATACCATTCCTAGAGAGACAAATGCAGTGGAAGAGTTTGAAATGCCTGAAGATTTTCCCAATTAGCTGCCAACTCCTTGTTTAAGCCCCCAGAGGAACACACCTGCACACAGAGTATTTTCACAAGCAGGTTTTAGAACAGAGAAATAAATACAAGGAGCTCTATGTCATAATCACACCACGGAGCTGAGCCATTAATATGAAATACGGGCTGAAGAAAACAGAAAAATGTTCTCCTCCTTTATGTTCTCCTCCTTTTATAGGGGTTCTGAGTTGGGAACATCTTTTACCTCAGCATTTCATGTTGTCCTTCGTATTGTAGGAGCTCTTTAAAATATTCAAACTCTTTGTCTTGTAAAGATAACATCAATGGAAATAAATGAAGATGCCCAGGGACAGAATTTATTGGCTGGCACATGCCACAACAACATCCTTTTTGTGCTCCTGCTGTCCAGATAGAAAAGGCTCCTTTGAGAAAAGAAAATTTTCTTAAACACTCAGCTGAAGTTATTTATCTGCTGCTGGTTGGGAATGGGGAGGGGAATAAAGCCCTTTCCTACCCTAGGGGGAATGAATACAAAGAATGATGATAAAACCAGTGCCTGTTATAAAACTGATGATGGGAATAGTGGGGAGGTGGCTGGGAGAGTGTTTGGTGTGAGCTGAGGTGCTCGATGGAAGTTGTGATCATTATTTTAATCCTCACACTTCGAGGGAAGGGGAAAGTTGCATCATTTTTAACAGGTTCTTCTCCCTCCCCTCTTCCCCCCCATTTTCCTTCTGCCTCGTGCTTCTTCTTTGCTGCAAAGGAACAAAGTGATCCAAAATGGTCTAAGAAAGGCTCATTTCTGGAGAGGGATGGCAGAGGCTGGTTTTTTTTGTTTTTTGGGGGGTTTTTTTTTGCTGGTATCTGATGCGGGGGAAATACCCAAGTGGGGGGTGAGAGGGACAAAATAACAAATAATTCAGCCTAAAGACATTCTCCTATCATTCACTTCACTGAATTACCCTAAATCTGTTTGTTTTTACATTTTCTGCCGTGCATGACTCTGACCCATCCTGTTCCAGCCACCAGGTGGTAACTGATGGCTTTTGGTCCTGCTGGGGGAAAAGGAGATGTGCAGGTGCAGTGCAGGGCACTGGAGATGGGCAAATAAAGCAGCTTTACCCCCGGATTCCCTCGTGTGCTGGGTTTATCCCCTCACCCCAGTTTGGTGCCGAGGGCAGGTGTGGGCAGTGGGAGTTTGGGAATTGCTGCTGGCACGAGGAAATGCTGGATCCTGACCCAACTGGGAGATCCAGAGGGGCTGGAAAATCCCAGGGCTGGGTAATCCCAGGGCTGGATAATCCCAGGGCTGGATCATCCCAGGGCTGGATAATCCCAGGGCTGGATCATCCCAGGGCTGGATCATCCCAGGGCTGGATAATCCCAGGGCTGGATAATTCCAGGACTGGATCATCCCAGGGCTGGGAGCAGACAGATCCCAACACGAGGAAATGCTGGATCCTGACCCGACTGGGAGATCCAGAGGGGCTGGGTAATCCCAGGGCTGGATAATCCCGGGGCTGGGAGCAGAGAGATCCCAACACAAGGAAATGCTGGATCCTGACCCAACTGGGAGATCTGGAGGTGCTGCATAATCCCAAGGCTTGGAGGAGAGAGATCCCAACACGAAGAAATGCTGGATCCTGATCTGACTGGGAGATCCAGAGGGGCTGGAAAATCCCAGGGCTGGGAGGATGGAGATCCCAACACGAGGAAATGCTGGATCCTGGCCTCACTGGGAGATCCAGAGGGGCTGGATAATTCCAGGGCTGGATCATCCCAGGGCTGGATCATCCCAGGGCTGGATAATCCCGGGGCTGGGAGCAGGGAGATCCCAACACGAGGAAATGCTGGATCCTGACCCGACTGGGAGATCCAGAGGGGCTGGGTAATCCCAGGGCTGGATAATCCCGGGGCTGGGAGCAGAGAGATCCCAACACAAGGAAATGCTGGATCCTGACCCAACTGGGAGATCTGGAGGTGCTGCATAATCCCAAGGCTTGGAGGAGAGAGATCCCAACACGAAGAAATGCTGGATCCTGATCTGACTGGGAGATCCAGAGGGGCTGGAAAATCCCAGGGCTGGGAGGATGGAGATCCCAACACGAGGAAATGCTGGATCCTGGCCTCACTGGGAGATCCAGAGGGGCTGGATAATTCCAGGGCTGGATCATCCCAGGGCTGGATCATCCCAGGGCTGGATAATCCCGGGGCTGGGAGCAGGGAGATCCCAACACGAGGAAATGCTGGATCCTGACCCGACTGGGAGATCCAGAGGGGCTGGGTAATCCCATGGTTGGACAATCCCAGGGCTGGACAATCCCATGGTTGGACAATCCCAGGGCTGGATAATCCAAGGGTTGGACAATCCCAGGGCTGGATCATCCCAGGGCTGGATCATCCCAGGGCTGGATCATCCCAGGGCTGGGAGCAGGGAGATCCCAGGGCACCAGGGCAGTGGCAAAGCTCCGTGCAGGGGACAAGTCTGAATTACCCCAAGGGTTTGGTGGCTGTGTGGAAGTGTGACAATGACAATCAGACATCTGGTAGCTGTCCTGGAGTCCTGCTAGATGCAGAAATCAATGTCTGGGGTTCCATTTTATCCCTTTCTTTGTAAAAGGAAGTCTGCTTGCAGTGAGCAAATGGGCTTCTCCAACAAAGGTCGTCTTTAGAATTAACACCGCCAGAAAATAAATGTAAGGAAAAGTCCTAAGGATCCAGCAAGGCTCAGTTTCTCCGCGTTGAAGCCGTGCAATTAAGCAGCAAAATGAATTAAAATAAAGATTTTCCTGTGCTCTGCTACAGAACTAAATATAAAGCAGCAGAATTGAGAGATGCATTTTCAGAGAGGAGGGTCAGTGCCAGAGCTGGGGCATTTTCCTCCTCCAGAGCCTTCCCAAGGCTCCCAATTTTAATTTTACTCAAAACCATTTCCCACCAGGAAATGCCACTGGGATTCAATTACTGTTTGCAAAATGCAGATGAATTAAAAGAAAATGAATTTTTACTTTTTTGAATAAAAGGAGAGAGCTGTTTTGCATCCAAAAGCCTTTGTATTTAATTTGAAACTCACTTTTAATTTGGAAGATTACATCGGTTTGAAAAGGGAAAGAATTGATGCTGAAATAAAAGATTTGAACTTTTGGAATGAATGTTTGCAAATAAAACAATTAGACTGCTCCTAAGTATTGTGTGGTGGTTTTTTTGTTTCGTCACTAGAATTTAATTTAGGGAAAAAATAATAAAGTTTTGGAAGTTTGTTCAGATTTTTTTTCAGTTATATTTCCAAATCTCTCTCATTTATTTCTTTTTTTAAACATAAAGCAAATGTTTTCTCACAATCTTTACTTTCATTCCCTTAATTGGCTTTCTAAAGCACACAAAACTGGCTCTTGAAAAGCCTGCACAAAGATTTAATAAACTTCCCTTTTTTTTTTTTTTTTTCACTTCAGGATTTCCATCTTTAATGTCATGGGCAGTGCTGTTTTCCCTTCAGGGCTGATCTAACATGGATTTATTCTGCTGATAAAATCCAGATCCCATTAAGCTCACCTGGTTTAATGATTTCACCAGAGGCTCAGCCCAGTGTTCAAGCTCAGTGAAATTTCCAGGAAGGTTTTGGACACTTCAGGACCAGGGTGGGGAAAAGGAGGTCCAGGTTTCACATAAAATGTGATTTTCTTTGTGCCTAAAACCCAACTGCACGTTCACCCTCAATCACTGCTTCATGATATGATGGTGGTGGGCAGTTAATTTTATTTTTTTTATTAAAGATTCCCATAAATTGTAATTTTGGTGGTCATGTGAGACCCTCAGAACTGGCCATGAAGTGTCACCAGTGCCTCCAAAGCTGGGGAAGAGGAACTTTCCTCCTTTCCTTTCCTTTCCTTTCCTTTCCTTTCCTTTCCTTTCCTTTCCTTTCCTTTCCTTTCCTTTCCTTTCCTTTCCTTGAATTTCCTTGAATTTCCTTGAATTTCCTTGAATTTCCTTTCCTTGAATTTCCTTTCCTTGAATTTCCTTTCCTTTCCTTGAATTTCCTTTCCTTTCCTTTCCTTTCCTTGAATTTCCTTGAATTTCCTTGAATTTCCTTTCCTTGAATTTCCTTTCCTTGAATTTCCTTTCCTTGAATTTCCTTTCCTGGAATTTCCTTTCCCTTCCCTTTTACACAACCACAAACATTTGAAATCAATATTGAAATACTGACAAACATTCAGCAGTTTTTGGTACAGATTAACCACCTCAGCTCAGTCACCCAGCACCATGAAATCCGGGTCATTTTTTAACTTTCTTTTTTTTCCTTTATTCTCATTAATAACTCTCCCTGGGCACTGAAGGAAGGCACTGAAGAGACTTTCAACACCTGAAAAACGGGAAAAATCCCCAGGGAGCAGCAACAGGAACCCGAGTCCAGGTGGAAGTGCTCAGTGCAACCCAGACCTGCAGCCAGAACAGGAGGAACCACGGGCTGCAGATCCCTTCAAGGACCCCTCACCCCTCATTTCCCCGGGAGAAAGAAACTCAGGCTCATTTCTAGAAAGCCAAATA
The DNA here is from genome assembly GCA_013398275.1 of Promerops cafer. Taxonomy (NCBI): domain Eukaryota; kingdom Metazoa; phylum Chordata; class Aves; order Passeriformes; family Nectariniidae; genus Promerops; species Promerops cafer. The sequence continues at coordinate 107,760 of VZSE01007860.1, forward strand.
ATGAAAACATTTGAAGGATGAGCACCTAAAGCACAGGAATGCTAAGGAACATCAGGGCTGTGTAAGAAATGAATTCTCCAGCATCGGGTGTTTTACTTTTTGTGGAGTGTTTAAATGGATTTCTACAGAAATAATAAAGGCTTCTGGAGGAGATAACTCCAAGCCCATCTATCTTTGTTGCCTTGAATTCAATAGTGGTTAAGTGAGATAGTCTGGGCTTATTCTGCTGCAAACACTGATTCAGTGGGCAGGATTCAGCTGTCAGCTCCTTTTTGTGCAGGAATTATTTCCCTGAACGAGCAGGGAAGATGCTTTTCTTCAGGTCTCTGGGAGACAGCTGAGGGTTTACAGCTCTGATCACCCAACAGCGTCAGGAGCAGGGAATGTGCTCAGTTTGAGCCTGACTTGCAGGCTGCAGCTCAAAGCCCTGGGTTTTCAGAAGCTGGATTGAGTATTTTGCACATACATCTGCTGGAAAAAGGCTTTTTTGTGCTTGTAGGTGTCAGTCCTGGCTCAGACATGGGGGTGGCTTAAATGAGGTCTCCAGTTCTGACAGCAGCCCAAGATAACACCTGCGAGCACCTCTGAGCTCTGATGGTTTGGCAGGAACTCACCCTGAGAGCAGAAATTTCACTGATCCGAGGGGTTACAGTGCAAGGCTGCTCAGCAGAGCAGGACAAAGGGCAGCAAGTACATTTTGTGGAGAGAAAAGGTGATGGCTCACAATATTTAAATTTTTTTTTTAGATGCAGGAAAAAAGAGGAAAACTTGATGTGCAACAGCACCTGCAAAGCTTGGAAAAAATAACATTCAAAAAGTCACAACAGGAACATATTTAATAATAACACTTTAAGCACTGCAGGTCGTGCAACTTCAGGGGCAAGCCAGGGGTGCCTATAAGCTGAGTTTTTTCCTCTGTAGTAAATCTGAGTTTAAGGTGCTCAAAAGGGCATTGTTGGGTTTTTTTCTGGAGAGCCCAGCTAAGGAATTTGCTTTTCATGATGCCCCGGAGGGTCCCCACAAAGTAATAAGTCAGCATCATTTTCTAGCTGCAGCTGATAACATTTATTGCTAATTCTTTAAACCCTTCTTTAAAAGAAAACAAGTCTGCAACCTGCACTGCACCCACAGGAATAATCTTTCTTTTCCTCAGTTTGGTAATTCAATTGTGACTTGTAAACTTGTGCAGCTGTAGCAAAAAAAAAAAGGGCTACAGTCAACTCTAATCTATCTTGAGGAGAGTAAAAAGTGCTTACCAGCACTGCTGTAGTAAATCCTGGCTGCTTTATTAAATAAGTGTAGAATTTCACTGAGAAGCCTTAAGGAAGAAGAGTTTTAAAATATCTGAACAATTTAGCACGTTCTGAAGATGAATAAAGATTGATTGAATTTTGGTGTGAGATATAAACTGAGGACAGACCAAATCCCACTGAAGGTGAAAAATGTGGCCATTGCTGATGTCCTGGGAATGGTGAGAGACAAACCAGGAGAGATGCCTGAGGGTCACAGTCTTCCTGCCACTGGAAAATCAGACCCATAACAGATCCCAAAAGCTATTTATAGGTGTAAATAAATTCGTAAGTCAGATCTTGAGGGGTCTTTACACAACCAGCACCCAGGGGAGCAGGGCAGGATGCAGCAGACACCGGAGCACACACCCAGAGCTGGAATCTGAAGGGATTTCGGGGGTTTGGGTTCACTCCCTTCCACGTCTGAGCTGCGCATCTGCTGAGTTCTCTGTCGCAGCAGCAGCAGAGCTTTTCCAGGGATAGCTAATGCCTTTGGAAATAATCTGACATGCAGGCAGCCGGGCAAACCCCTCCGGCTGGGCTGAGCCAGGGGCATCGCTGCCCGCTGAAAGCTCCGCGGTGAAATCTCCTCCGGGGTGAAATCTCCGCGGTGAAATCTCCCCGGTGAAACCTCCTCCGGGGTGAAATCTCCTCCGGGGTGAAATCTCCGCGGTGAAATCTCCTCCGGGGTGAAATCTCCTCCGGGGTGAAATCTCCGCGGTGAAATCTCCTCCGGGGTGAAATCTCCTCCGGGGTGAAATCTCCGCGGTGAAATCTCCTCCGGGGTGAAATCTCCTCCGGGGTGAAATCTCCGCGGTGAAATCTCCTCCGGGGTGAAATCTCCTCCGGGGTGAAATCTCCGCGGTGAAATCTCCTCCGGGGTGAAATCTCCTCCGGGGTGAAATCTCCGCGGTGAAATCTCCTCCGGGGTGAAATCTCCTCCGGGGTGAAATCTCCGCGGTGAAATCTCCTCCGGGGTGAAATCTCCTCCGGGGTGAAATCTCCGCGGTGAAATCTCCTCCGGGGTGAAATCTCCTCCGGGGTGAAATCTCCGCGGTGAAATCTCCTCCGGGGTGAAATCTCCTCCGGGGTGAAATCTCCGCGGTGAAATCTCCTCCGGGGTGAAATCTCCTCCGGGGTGAAATCTCCGCGGTGAAATCTCCTCCGGGGTGAAATCTCCTCCGGGGTGAAATCTCCGCGGTGAAATCTCCTCCGGGGTGAAATCTCCTCCGGGGTGAAATCTCCGCGGTGAAATCTCCTCCGGGGTGAAATCTCCCCGGTGAAATCTCCCCCCCTCTGAAATCTTCTCCGGGGTGAAATCTCCTCCTCCCCGGTGAAATCCCCCCGGTGAAATCTCCTCCCCAGTGAAATCTCCCCGGTGAAATCTCCTCCGGGGTGAATTCTCCTCCGGGGTGAAATCTCCCCCCCGGTGAAATCTCCTCCTCCCCGGTGAATTCTCCCCCCCGGTGAAATCTCCTCCTCCCCGTGCCGGAGCTGAGGACCTGGAGCAGTGCGGGTGGGTCTGGGCTGCAGACCTTCAGAGGCTACATCAGGGTGAATCACGTTAATATTGTTAATATTCATTAACAAAAAGGGAAAGTCTGCCTGCTTTCAGCAAAGGAAGGGATGTGACAAGGTGATAAATGTCAAACCCACCCCCCTGTAGCCCAGCTGGGGTTGGGGGAGCAGACCCAGCTTTAGCCCCCCCAAATCCCAGCCCCTTCCAGCTGGGGAGGAGCAAGCCCCAGGGCAGGATTTGGGGCACTTTCCTGCCCTTTAGGGGCGCTCAGGGTGACCCCAGCCCTCCCAGGCTGTTCCCACAGGGCAGAATTCCCTTCCCTTGAGCCCCGGAGCAGCTGATCTCCAGCAGACTCTGTCCTTCAGCCGGTGCTGGGGCACACCCTCCTTTAGGGCACTCCTCCTTGTCCACCCAGGGGGAAGATGGGTCCCAAAACTTTCATCTTTTCTTTGCCCTGAGGCCTTTTTTAGTCTTCAAGAAAGCTACAGTGAGATTTTTTTTTTTTTTTCCAAAGCACCTGGTCCCTGGATGTGCCACGCCTGGGGACTTTTCCTGGGATGCTCCTAAACCCCTCTGGGTGCTCTGTGTCCAGAGGGTTTAAGAACAAGGTTTGATCCTTGGGAATGCTCCTGCAGCACCAGGATCCTTCCACTGGCCTGTGGGATTTGAATCATTTTATAGGTTTTTGAAATCTAAACTCGTTTATCATCTCTAAAAATTCCTGTCCTTTTATTTTCCCAAATAACCAAGCGCAGAAGCACCAGCATGGGGTGGGTCACAAAATATACATTATCCCTTAATGTGTTAAAGATGCTGTCTCAAAGTTCCTGCTGGCCTTAGGAACACACCAATGCCCCTTGGCTTTCTGGTGTTGGCCACAGAGTGAGGAGAGGGGATGCCACTCACCTTTGAAACGGTTGGGAACTGGATTATTTTTGTGTTTATGCAGAAAATGGTTTCTAGATTCTCATTGTTTACCAGCAGATGAGGGGTCCCCATTTAGGCCCAGAAATATTGGTGTGGGTGAAGTGGTAATGCTGCAGAAAAGGACTGCACTGCTGGGGACTGGTTCCAGCAGAATTAATTCATGTGGCACTGAGCTCCCAGGTGCCTGGCCTTGAGCACAGCACTGACATTAAAATGCAGTTAGAACAGAAGTCTAGGGACAATTCTGAATGGTTTTCAGCAGTGGCTGCAGGGCTGCTCTTAATTCACCCTGGATTTTCAATGGGACAGAGGCTGGAGATCCTTGTTAGCTGCAGAAGCTAAAATCAGAACTGAGAGCCTCAAATGGAACAGGATTAAATCATCTTAATTTAGGCCAGATTCTAAATTCAAACCTCACATCTGTAGGAGATCTCATTAAAAACTCCCACCCTTAAAACACCGAGGTGCTTGAAGGCAGTGCAAAATGTAAAACAACAACAATACATTTTCTTTTTATTTTTCTCTTTGAGTGGGCGAATTTTGGAATTGGTCACAGAGGAAGCACACCAGACAGCACAGGGATGTTTCTTTGCCCCCAGCTCTCTTCCCAGCTGCTGTTCTACACAAATATTAGAGAATTGCCCAGTTCAGCTCAGTTTCCCCCAGCTCTGTGCTCATCCCTGGGTTTCTGGAGGTGCAGGAGTGCACAGAAATCCATCCATGCACGGAGAGAGGGGCAGGGCTCAAAGTGCTGCAACCCTGGGGCTGCTGCAGCCCGGGGCTGAGCACTGCAGGCTGCACAGGGGCAGCTGGAAAAGGGCAGAGGGACACAGAGGGACACGGGGGGAGGTAATTCGCCAGCCTCGGGGGATTTTTGGAGCACAATTTTGGAGCACATTTTGGAGTGATGCCCTGTGCAGGCTGCCCTAGAACAGAGGCTGGACAGAGTCAAAGAATAAAGCAGGGATTTATTAGAAGGATTTCCTCAGTGGACACACCTTGGGCAGCACAAGAGCCCAGCCAGGACCACACCCAGGATGAACCAAAATGGTCACAAAATGGATGAGCAGTCACGAGGCCTCTCACCTTTATAAATTCTGCTCCATTTGCATATTGGAGTTAATTGTCCAATTACAACTTCAGGTTATGGAGTCCCATCCTCCTCGTTTTCTCTCTCCAGCCCACGTTGTTGGTGCTCTTGGGCCTGAGGTTTGGGTCACTTGTCCCTGGTCCCAGCCAGAGCAGGAATTGTTTTGTCTCCCTGCTCTGTACAGAGAGCTGCCATCCCCTAATGTGGAGCTCAGAACTGCTCACTAAAGCAGCACAGAGCCTGAAAAATACAAAAGTTAAAACTCGAGGCATCAAGCTGACAGAGAGTCTGGGGCTGCAAACACAGCAGGTTAAAGTGAGTGTATGAGGTGACAAGAACATCTGCTGCTGGTTTGGTTTTCTTGTTGAATATCACCCCAAGCACAGAAAAGTAAGAAAATTTCTGCTTTATTGCATTGGTCTGGCCAGAACTGATCTACTCAACAGATGATCTATGGATCCAACAAATCCTCAGAATGAAAAGTTCTAACCTGATATAGGACACTTCCTCCAGGAAATGATACAAATTGCAGAGTGATGTGTGGAGAGAGTTTTAAGCTGCAGTCTTGAATTTCAGATTTCCAAGGCTGAAGGAACTGAACTCCACACACAGAGTCCTAATTCACCCCTGAGATTTCAGTAAAAGTCACATCCAAATGCAAAATGGAATTGCTTCTGCAGGAATCGTGGGAGAAAATCATACATATTTCATGTTGGGACTTCAGCTTGGTTCATTCTTGGTCCAGTTTCTGTGTGTTTAATGTATACTGGACGTGTCCAGGGCTGGGCTGGATGGGGTTTGGAACAACCTGGGGTAGTGGAAGGTGGCAGGAGGTGGAATGAGATGATCTTTAAGCTCCCTTCCAATCCAAACCACTCTGGGATTTTCTATTTACGACTTTGCAAATCTACAGACAACAGAAATCAAATTAACAGCCTGAAAAACATGGCCACAGAGAAATATCTTCTAATGGGGCTACAGCTTGGAAAACCCTTGATGCAAGGAAATGGTTTGTTAATTGTCCCTCCTCCAACCAAAGCACAGGCACAAAATTAGTCCTGATTAACGAAGTTCCATCAAATCTCCACTGAGCCCTCCTAAAGTTCCTCTCACTGCCTCCTGCCAGGGCTTTCTGGCTGCCAAGTGCAGGCACAGATAATTCAGCCTGAAATAAATAGCAGGTTAAGGTGATAAACATTTACTTGGTAAAAATAAAATTGGCCAATTTACTAAAGCTCCCCTCCTCCAGATCCCCTCCCTGGGTCAGGAGGGGGGACAAGGAGCAGCAGAAGAAAGAGGGTTTGAGTTCAGTGCACAGAGTTGCAGCTACTCCCACGTGTCTGGAGTAAGGAACTGAGTAAAGACAGCTTAGGGATGACTCCACTGATTTATGGGAAGAGATCTCTTCTCATTTGAGAGGGATTGGAAATGCTGTGAGGGCTGTGAACACAGGGAGACCACGTGTGACAGGAAAAGCCAGTGCTGGTATGATGTGAGGAGGAATATTAGGAGGAATATCCCACTGCTAAGAGAAATCCCAGCGCTGGATCATCCTCTGCCTGCAGCCCGGATCAAAACAGGTCAAAAGAGAAGACTGAAATGAAAAATAACATTTCAGGGCAAGCCACTAAAAGCCTTTATCAGGAGCAGCTCAGGCTTGTTTCTCTAAGGGCCTCTGGTGGGATCCAGATTGCTCAGGATCTTCAGCCATTGAAAAATAAAAAATCTTCAGGATTGAAAAATGCCAGCCAGAGAGCCTGGAAATCTGAGCCCTCTGGAAGTCATTTGCTGAGTTAAATGCTGAATTCCCTCCTGTCTTCTCCCTGTTTTCACCCTCACCATGGGTCAGGTCTTTAGGATTCTGTTCCCTGTTTCCTTTTGGGTTAAAATAACCCAATTTACTGTGTTTGGTGAAGCAGCAGTGCCTGGCAGAGCAGCCCCTGGCATGGGTTGTGCTGCAGGTCCCTCCCTTGGGGCTGTCCCATCCTCCCTGAGCCCCACAGGAGTTTTTGGGGTGGAACTCCCTGAAACCCCATTGGGATCCTGCTGGGCTGGGCCCAGTCCACCCCCAACAACATTTAATTGCTTTATAACTCAGCAGCAAATTGAGCTGATTTAACTCTGTTGTAAAAGAAGGCTGTGCTGTCGCTTCTTTGCAAACCCTGGCTTGCCTTTGGAGCATTTAAAATGCCTTTTTAAAATGGCAATTAACAACTGACAGACGTGAAAGAAATGTATTTACAACACGATGATCTCAATCCTCACATCCCTCAGTCTTGGAATGTGTCATCACTTTTTACTCAAGTGTGGCTTTTGTCCCCTTACTTTAGTTTTAATGAGAATTTAAGAATGGAATGAAAATATAATCCTGCTGCTTAGTTCTGGCATGAGCCTAATCGAGTTTATGCATAACAAAAATGTCAAGGCTTCTATATTCTGCTAGAAGCCCTTACTTTTAAGCAATGCAATTAATTACACTTGAACATCCTAGAGGTTTATTGCTTCAGATAAAAGCATCCTGAGCACCTTCTTTACTATGATTTGCAGAAGAAAAACAGTGTAAAATAAAGATAATTGAAGTATCTCTGACAGACAGGTTGTTTTTTCTTTTAAGGAACTGCATGGCTTTAATTTCCTTAAAGAAATTTAGGAGCAGCTGCTTTGCATACAAAATTTTGGTTTGTGGCAGCCTAAGTCCTAATTTACTTTATTCTGTGCCTTTAAACACAGCATTGTGCATTTCCGTGGGTGATCTGGATGCCAGTTTAATTACCCAACGTGGCTTTATATAAGACTGATCAAACTATTAAACCAGAAATTCAGTGCTGGGGCGGAGTGGTGCTGCTGAAACTGAAAAATCTCCCTTCAGTTCTGGCAGCAATCCTGGCACAGCTGAACTTCCTTCCCCTGTGGGGTGGGAGGGATGCTGGGTGGAGCTCCCAGGAAGACACACACACACCTAAATCTGAGGGCTGTGCCTTCCAGAACTGTCCTAAACTGCATCTTTGGCTGGGATTAGGATTTTGACTCTGATTTGATTCACTGCTGTGAGCATCTTGTGGAAGAGGGGGGAAAAAAAAATCCGTGAAAATGTTACACTTAAATAAAAGCCCCCAGCAAATTGCTTTGCTGCAGGGAGTGTTTGCAGCAGAAAGAAACAAGGATGTGAGAAGCTTTCCCAAACTCCTGGCATATTTATTCTGATCAAATGTGTAATTCCTGCTGCTCATTGTGCACTTCCATCATCGTGTCTGGCTGGAGGAAACTCGCCCTGATCTTGGTCAGTTTGATTTAAAACCTCTGTGGTTTTTTTTTTTCCCAACAGCCAGATTTTGTAATAGTTTCATATGGAGCAGCTTTTATTTTGTGGAATCAATGGTATTGATTTCCCTTTAAATATAAAGATTGCCCAGTTCCACACTGGATGCTACAGCAGCATTTCAAAGATGAAGTGGCTGCCTGGTTTGTTAACATCTCTTCTCAATAAATCACCCTTTGTTTCACAGTTTTGGCTAAAATGAATCCTCAAGAATGAGTGGGTTTTGCTCCTTAATAGTGAAAGCTTTATTACATGTTACACCAAAGGTTTTATCACCGTCCAGCCACTCTATAAAAATTCTGGATTATTTCTGCTGATTGATGTTTATTTAAGTAAAATACCATTAAACGACTCAGAACAACTCAGGGCTCCTCCTGGCCTCACTTTTTTGAGTCTTTCCCTTGAAAATGTTGGAGGAAAAGGTCTAAAGCAAGTTTAAAAAACCCTCCAAACTTGTCTTTCTACAATCTGCTAAGAGTTTTAATTGAGAGTATTTAAAAATATTAATAACTAAGAATACCTTCAGAGCCAGTCCAAGTTCCTCACCCCTTTTTTTTGCTTTCCACCAAGGTTTTTCTGCAATAAAAGAAGCCAAAAACAAGAAAAAATATCTTTACACTCTCCCTTTTTTCGCTTTGCTACAACTTTCTTTAAAAGAATTTAAGAAACGTTGGACAATGGTAGCGACGAGGGGAATCTATTCCCCAAATAACTCCCATTTTCCTCTGTGAGAAATTGAAAGGCCCCAAGTTTTTATTTCAAATTATTCACCTGGAATCCAGCTGGAGGAAGAACAGCTGCTTCATTTGGGAGAGGAACTTTGGAGAAAGCTTTAATGGGAAATCTCTGAATGGATTCAGAGCTCCAAGGAGGAGGAAAGGGAGGTGAAGCCTGATCCTTTCATCCCCTCTAAAGCCAGGCTGGTGCCTCCTGAGCTCAGGGGCTGCTTCCAGCTCTGAGGGCTGGGAACCTGCTGAGCCTCCTTCCTCCAAACATTAACATTTATTAAACGCAATATTAATTAATTAATGCTGCTCACTCCTAATAGGAGAGATGTGTAAGCGTGCCACAAGGTGTGAGATGCAGCTTTGCAGCACCCAAAAATATCCCTGCTTCTTTCTCAGCCTCTCAACATTGCACTGGGAAAAAGAAACCCCAAAGCCCCTTTCTGATCGCCTGAATGAAGTTCCCTCCTGTGCAGAATCTGAGAGATAAAATCCTTGCACTGCTCCTGTGCAAAGGTGAAATTAATGATGGGAAAATTAAGGGAAACCACTTGAACTAACAGAGAATTATGCTGCTACAAGTCACGGACCATTTAAACTCCACATGACACTTCTAACATAAAAACAACCCCAAATGGACAGAAGATCTGTTTCTGGCAGGGTAAATTATCATGGCAGCACGAGCCCCTGCCTGGTTTTGGGGGAGGTGGGACAGGCCAGGTGCAGTGCAGGGGTTTGATCCTTTCCTTGGAGATTTTGGCCTTTGCTTGGTGCCAGTCCCTTTGCTTTGTGCTGTCCTAGGGAGAGCTGGGCTGAGCATCCCCAGCTGAGGATCACTAACAAAAGGCACCAGCAGGGCACGAAGTGGGAGCTGGGAATGTTCCCTCTGCACACTCCACCAGCTGGAATAACTTCCAGGCTGACCATGAGCTTCATCCCAGGGCTGAGAGCCCAGCCTGGCTCCCCCCGTTAACCCTGTCTGCTCTCATTTGGAATGTTCTGGAACTGTTAGGAATTCAGTGCAGCCACACAGATTTTTGCCACCTGGAGACCTGGGAACAGCGCTTTAGGACCAGGAAAAGAGCAGGAAAAGCCCCAGGAAAGAGCAAGATCTCATTGCTCAGGAGTTTCCCTGATTTCCAGTCCATGCTTTTGGCTTCCTGTCCTTGCACTTTGTCCTGAGCCCCTCGAAATCACCTTTCCATCCCATCAAACCCTGTTAGTATTTATTGCCTCCACAGCACCATGTTTGATATCCCATAGTGCAATAAAAGTCAGCTGCTCTACATTTGGCATCTGAATTGTGCTAAGAAAGGAAAATCATTGTGAAATGGATGTGGAGAGGCTCCACTCCTCTGGGTCATTCCCTGCTGGAGGCTGCCCACGAGCCCCCGAAGCCAAGGAGAAAGAAAGGACATCATAAATTCCATAAAGGGATTTTTTCATGGTCACATTGCTGGAATGTAAGCAAACTCTTATTGACTTTGTTCAGCGCCACAATTAGTGAAGATCACAGTGCCTGCAAGGATGTTTTATACTGTAAATTATTAGGTAATTAACCTTAATGCACCCTGCTTAAAGTCTCCAAAACAGCTGCGAATATCCTTCAAAAGCAACAATACATGGCTGCATCTCTGCTTAATTATAAATAAAATGAATAAAGTGAGCCTCTAATGGACTGTGAGGGATTGGGGTGGTGCTGCTGGAGAGTGTGCAGGAGGAAGAGGGAGAAAGAGAGAGAGAGAATTAAATCATCTTTCTTCAGAGCTGAAAGACAGATTCATATCACAAAGATGCAAATAAAGCAGCATCCAAACCAAAGGATGCTTTACTGGCAAACCAATCCATTTTATTGTGTTTATTGCATTCCATGAGGGATTAGGCTTCTTTTCTTTCACAACCAAAACTGGTTTATTTTTATGAAAACAAGGATAAGAAACGAATAAACCAGATTAGCTATAAATAAAACGGATATTGTTGGAATCTGTATCAGGGCTGCCAATTCTGGTTTTGTGGCAGAAGGGGTTTCTAGCAATGCCAGGCACTGCAAGACCAGAACTTGTGGTTTCACTCATATTTTCACAGAAATGGGGTGACTTTGTGATGCTCCAGAGCATCCAAGCTCCCAACAGATGGAGCTTGCACAGAGCAACTGGGACCACTTACATTTCCCTGATGTACCCCTGGAGCTCCAAATATTTCCCACCTAGGAATTCCAGCTGTGTTCAGCAGGATAAAAACAAGGTGGATTCTCCCTGCTGGAACACGTAGACACGTGTTCAGTGAAATATTCTCCTCTCTGTCTGAGCACGTGCAGGGGAGAGAGGTTTTACAACGCTCCTGGCTGTAGAAACCTGATTTAGCTTCGAGGCTCTGAAGTTGCAGCACCTGCCTATGAAAAGATCTCCTCCAGCCTTGTCAAAAATGAGTTTGTTGCTGTCTCACTTCAGCCTTCCAGCTGGCAGCAGAAAGAAGCTAAATTATAACTTATTTCCAAATAATATTAATACGAGAAACGCATAATTTTCACAGTGAGGGGAATTGCTGTGACATTGTATGCAGGAAAGAGAGGGGGAAAAAGGAAAAGGGCACATCCAGGGGCAGATGAGTGGTTAGAAAGCACTCATGGGTTGGTTTGGTCTTGCCTGGAAGGGAGGAGGGAGGGACAGGTCTGCTGACACAAATGAGATGTGTCATTAAACTGAAGCATTAAAATACCACTTTGGGATTTCTGTGTGCATGAGGAGACCTGGAAGGGGGTTTGGCTCTTCACGGGTGTGGAAAACTCCTCTTGGCATCGATGTGATGGCTCTGATTTGTGCTGGGCACTGCTCAGGGGATGAGCTGGCTGCGGGGCAGGGTGAAGCTCGCCGGGGCAGGGTGAACCCTCTGAGAGGAGCTTTACAGTCAGCAAAACCTCCACGCCCCGGGTGCTGGAGGCTCTTCAAGGCAAGTGAGGGCTGCAGAGGTATTGAAACAAGAGGCTTGTGGCTGCAGTGCCTCCCTGGAGAGCAGGGACAGAGCCAAGTGCCAGCACAGACACAGGCAGCGAGGGCAGGGGGCTCGGTGTGGCAGATCATCCCTGTCCTGCACCACGGCCTTCATCCCCTGCTGGCACAAGCCAGGACTCAGGTGCTGCACAGCCCAGGCTGGAAAAACACACAAAGGACTCTTCCAAAAGCAGGGAGGAACAGAACGGGTCAGGGATAGCACTCAGGGCTGTGGCATGGGGACGGTGTTGCAGGTGTTGCAGATGTTACAGGTGTTGCAGATGTTACAGGTGTTGCAGGTGTTGCAGGTGTTGCAGGTGTTGCAGGTGTTGCAGGTGTTGCAGATGTTGCAGGTGTTGCAGATGTTGCAGGTGTTGCAGGTGTTGCAGGTGTTGCAGGTGATGCAGATGTTGCTTGGCAGGAAGAGGAGCTGGTGCCCCAGTGGCAGAAGGGATGAAGGCTCCCATCCTCAGGGGGAATTCTCTTTGAAGGGCCAGGAATGTCCCTGTTTCTGGAAGGAAGAGTGGGGCGCAGGAGTTTTTCTATCCTGCCTGGGCAGAGAGGAGTCCTGGATAAAGGGCAGAGGCAGGATGGAATAAATGATCTCGATTTCCCACATTTCCCAAGGGCTGCAAACAAACCAAACTGCTCCAGAGATCACAGAGATCATTCCCCTCTGGCTTTTCAGCTCTCCCCGAAATCCAAACCCTCCAAGCAGCCTTGTGAGCCACAGTTTAAAAACGCCTTGGCACAAACCAGCAATTCCTCTGAAGGCTGAGCAGATCCAGACCCTCTCAGGGGTTTTTCATGGGACAGCAAGGGGGAGGAAGGAGGATTTTCCTTCCAGAGTCAGCTGGGCTTTTGCTGTGCACCAAAGCAGGGGCAGCCATGCCACACTCCCCTCTCTTGAGTCAGCACTCATGCTCAGAGCATCACCCTCAGCACCAAACACCTCCCACCAGCAGTCATTTTACAGCTCTGCAATATCTGATTCTCCCTAATCAGAGCTCGTTGCTTTTACCACAAAGCAAGGGAATAGGTTTTTTCCACTTTTTTTTTAGGCTAAAAATGTTCACATTTGGGAATGGCAGTCCAGCAGAAATGCATTTTATTTCATATAAACACTAAATTATAACTCTATCTGAGAGGGACAGAACAAGGAGGACAGGACCCCTCACCACAATGCCTCACACAACAAAATGAGCTACAGAGCTTTGAAAAACCCACCCAAATTGCTGAGAATAATCACCATTTCATTGTTTATAATTATAATCTAATTATGAACCCAACCTTGCAACAATTTTTAAAGTAGGCAGTTAGCATTAAAGTATTTTTATGCAATTATCTGCTATTGAGCTTCCTCATTATGCACCAATTGCTACACAGATTTTCCTGTTGTTTAAGAACCATTTTTGCCATCTGCAGATTTCAACTGTAGCCTGATAAAACAAAGCCTTGGATCCAAGATCAACAGTCCTGTTTTACATTGCAGTTCCCAAGAAACCATTGATAAATATTTGATATAATAAATATTGACAGAGAAACTCTTTTTATTGTTTCCTCTTGCGGGCAAATGGACAAATAGAGAGTTTTAGATATTATAATAATCTTGCCCAACTTCATAATCATCCATCTTAAAATAAAATCTATTTAATAAATCAGAAGTTTATCCTTTAGTGGGAAACTTCCTGGAGCAGGAGGTGTCCTGGTGGGGAACATTCTGGAATCAATGTGTGGAAAAGGATTTTACATTTCCTGTGGGTGCTGTGAGGATAATATTGTGTATTTCCTGTGACTGCAGACTGACTCTGTCACAATATGATGGAGGAAATTCTTTCATTGGAGTTGGCTGAGGCAAAGGAGGGGAGGTGGGATTTGGGTTTTTCTGATCAGGCTCTGATTTGGCATTGTGAGTATGGAAATAGCTTTGGGCAATTGTAGCAAAAGGCAGGAGGTGCAAATCCTGGGAGAAAGGAGCAGGACCTGCTGGCACAAAGGAAATCAGAACACACCGAGCCAGCAGGGTTTGGGGAGAGCTGTGAGCAATTTTTAAGATTGGGTGACATTTCCTAAAGCTTCCACACTGTGGGGACAGCTCTGACAGCCACAGAGGCCCTGGGGGGACCCAGTGGCCCCAGAGCTGCACAAGAATTTTAAACGTTCTGAAAAAGGCAAAAATGCTAAATAAAAAGAGAAGAAAATTTTTTTCAGTAGCCTGAACTGCTTTCTATTAATAATTTCAGGCTGTACAAATGTAGCTGGCCAAGAAATGAAGAGCAGGCAGACAGACATCCCTTACTCTGAATTAGGAAGGAATGAGTGTTTGCTGCAGCTCTGGTGAGAAGGGCACAGAAACACCCTCAGAAACTCCACTGCCACCTCAGCAAGCAGAGAAATGTTCCTCAGCACCAGGAAATCTGAGCAGGAGGATCCCAGCAGGGTGGGTAAGGGGGCCCTCGCTCCTCACAGACTCCATTCCCACTGGAAGCTGGAACACAATCAGATTTCCTTCACATCCGTGGTTTGGGAAGCTTTGACCTCATCCCACTCTAAAGGAAAAACTCCTTTTTTTGTGTTCCTCACTGGGCTCACAGACGGGGCTCCCCTGGGACACAGTGTCTGGGCAGCTGTGCCAGTGGAGCTCCTTTAAACATCCCTGCTCCCTCAAACCCTGATCCCAGGGCTTGCAGAATCTGGGAGGCAGGAGAAGCATCCAGACCGGAGAGAGCAGCTCACCCCTGCATGAGGAACCCCCTTCCTCAGCCTCTGGGTCCACCCTGAGGAGCCTCGACTCTGACTGCCCGAATAAATCACCTCCACGGGGGATTTGGCTTCAGGAGTAGCTCAGGACTTCTGACAATCACACATTTCAGAGCTACAAACAAGAATCGTGTGCTTGAATCAATCCTCTTCCCCTAAGTTTGTTAAAGGTGCAGCTGGAAGCTCTCTGGGGATGAAAGTGCAGAGGATATAGAAGAAAATGCAGAGTTTTAAGGTTTAAGATAATTGAAAATACAAAGAATATAGATGAAAATATAGAGTCTTAATGTTTAAGTAAGACAGTTGAAGCGACTGTGAATTTCTGTGAATTTCAGTTTTGCAGTCCAAAAAATCCGTTTGCAGCCGCGTTTCCAAACCGAGGAAGAAATTCTCATGTTTGTGCATCCCAATCAGGTAATTGCAGACCTAATTTGCATATTTCCTGTCACCCAGTTCCACACACGGGAACTGGGAACGTTCTTTTGCACCCAAGCACTCTGAGAATCCAACCTCAGGTTCTTCTTACCTCACTTCTGTGCTGCAGTTCCCAGTGTGAGATTTAGAGTGGGCACGGGCCATTCCTCATTCAGAACCAACAATGGGAGTTTTTCACTGCAATCCGAGGGAATGAATCAGCTGCTGGAGGGTTTTTAGATAAATATCTCATGTCGTTAATAAAGCTGCAAGAACACACTCAGATACTTCTTGTCCGACAGTGATAACAGTAAAATATAAAGTTTGGGGGGAGGGGGAATGAATATTTGAGTAGGAAATAAATAAAAAAACAATGGGATACAGCAAAACAAAAAGATAAAAATGAAGCTCATTTCCTCTAAAGTGGAAAAAAAAAGGAGTTTTATGAGCTAATTCCTGAGGTGATGACTGATTGATCAGATGATCTCTGGTATTATTTAGGTAGCTCAAGATAGAGATAAAAATGAGGGGGAAAGCAAAGGAGGTACAGATAAAAATGAAAGTGCAGGGCTCGAGGACAAGATCTGAATTTGAGATCCTGATCTAAGAGTGCTGTTCAGGTGTTGGGGGTTTTATTGGGTTTCAGCATCACCCATCACACACAGGAGTGGGGTTCCCACCCTTTCCATCACCAGACTCTGAACAAAGCTGCAGAAGATTTTTCTACATTTCTAATTTTACCAATTTCAGCTTTTTACGTCTGGAAAAAACCAAACAGGATCCTTTTTAAAGGGGTTTAAATTGTTAATTCTCCACGGCAGAGAGCTCCTGAGCCACAGCAGTGCTAATGCAGAGCAGAATAAACACATCAAGGGCTGGAAATCTTCACCAAAACACAGAAATCTCCTGGAATTAGAGCTGGGGCTGCCCTGGCTACAACGGTTTGGGAGGCAGGGCCAGAAATGTCTCTCAGTTTTTAGTGATTTCTGGAATGCTGCTGTATTTTTATGGATGAAACTCTTGGAAGTGACAGAAGCTGCAATAACTTCCATGGAGCAGTGCCAGCCCATCCCTTCAGGCAATCTGTCTCTATTTGGGAACGAGAGGTAAGATTAAATATAGTTAATAGGGGAGCAGAACTCTTCTTTCAGCATTTGTTAAAAATACTCCCATTTTCTCACCACTTTAATGAGAAGGTAACCTTTTGTGGTAAAAGTATTTGGAGGTTTTATTTTCAAAAAGTTGATCATAATCATAGAGAATTAAAACTGCTTTAAGGAAGTTTTTTATCTTTGAAAGTAGCTGCCATTTGGAGTGTTCTCTGGATGCTTTCAAACCAAAGGAATTAAACTGTTTTCCTATTTTAATTATACTCTGCTGGCTGAAAAGGTGGTACAGTAATTAATTTATTCATTCCAACCATGAAAGTCCAAATCACACAGAGCTTTCAGCTGCATCTCTGTTCAAAGCTCTGCAAAGTTGAAATCATTAACGTGGTCAGCAGGAACCAATTCAGCCCCTGCCAGAAGAGAATAAAATTGTTGATCTCATGAACCATTGGAGCCATCTGGAACCCTCAATTGCCACGGAAGGGAATTCATTCCCAGACCAAACATTGGCTGCAGCTCTCCCCAGCCTGCCAAGCTGGGTGAGCTCCTTCCAGGAGAATTATTTCTGTGTTCTCTGACGAGTTATCCAGCACCAGCTCCCTGAGTGAAGTTCAGACCACACAGAGACTTTGTCAGAAATAAGTGGAGTTTCAAACCCAGCTCTTCTCAGGCAGCCCTGGACTTGTCACTGCTGGTGCTGCTGCCACGGCCCCTGCAGGGCAAATTCTCATCTCTCAGAGCTGCCCTTCCCCAAGGCCAGCCCAGAGCTGGGCACCTGAGAGGGCTTTCATAATCATCAATGGGTTTTGAGGCAAAACCACAGCCTTAAAAAGCTCGAAGGGTTTGTTTTTTCACTCAAAAGATTAGCTACAGGGTTTTTTATGGAAATGATTTTTATGGACAAGCAGAGCCCTGCCAGGGCTGCTGCTGGGACTCCCTGTCTCCAGGAGCATGGGATGGAGCTCCTTGGATGCCCTCCCTGTTTGGAATGTGCTTTCTTGCTGTCTGCACCGGGGGTGTCCCTGCCAGGAACCCCGGGGGCACCAGACTGAGCATTTTATGAGCCACCAGAACTCAAGTCTGGTTCTGTCCCACTGGGCTGCTAAAGGGAGAGAGAACAAAACCCTGCTGGGCTGGAGAGCCAGAGTTTCCTGCCTGATCCCATCCATTTGTTTCTGCAGCATTTGCAGGAGGTGTTTTAAAAGGACAAATATTTTTAAATCACAGCCAGGAGTTTATTGCTTCCTCATAACTGATTTAGTGCCTCAAATCAGAGGTTTTACCTTCCTCTTCTACCAAAAATATGCAGAGCACAGAGACAGATCGTGTGTCATCTCTGTAAAAATGTCACCCACTATTACTTCCTCCTATTAAAATGCATCTTTATTACCTGCTGTAATTACGAGGAATTTGGGCTGGCTCATATATTCTCCAAGGGAAGGGAATTCATTAACAGCATCTCCTTTTTCCAGTGGGCCTTTCTCAGGGCCAAGTCTGCCTTTATCAGCCGAGCCCAACCAGTGCTGCCAGCCACAGAACATCATTTTAATGGGATTCTCTGTATTTGGGTATTGATGGCTTGAATGGGCAGAGCAGATTCCAGAGGATGTGAAGCAGTGGGAGCTTTTCTGCTTCAGGGCTGAACCACCCCAGCCTGAGGAGCCCCTGCAGCCCAGCTGAGGCTGGAGATGCAGAAGCAGAGAAAAGAGAATTTCTATTGGAATTAGGGACAAGCTGGCATGAGGCACTGGGACACAGGTGAGATCCTGAGACTTCTGTGAGTGCTCTTTGCATCCCTCCCATGATTTTACAATGAGTAAAACCTCCTGCATTGAGTGCTGAACCTCTAGGAAGAAATTCTGCCTTCACACAGGCCAGGAGCTGATCCAAACTGTACCCACCAGCTTCTCACAAACAGATATTTATATAAACCCTGCTTTGTTTCAAAGTCCTTCCATGTGCATTTTCTCAACTCCAAAGCTGGCAAAGCCAGCTGAGACTGGCAGAGATTTATTTAAATGATCAGGGCCCAGCCCATGGCCCCAAACAAGGCAGTATCCAGAGACAAACCTGATCCAGCTCTGACAATTGACTAGATCCTTAATTACTTAAAGGATTACCCAGTGATTAATTCAGTCCCTCTGGAATCATGGTTCTATATTCCGATTTTTTTCCTCCCAAGCTGAGCTTTCCACTTTGCATTTCCAACTCAAATTTAACAGAGAGAGGCAGAAGTTCTGTTCAAGTGAATCAGCTCTAACCCCGATTTCCTTCCTCACTTCTCCAGCTCCAGAGAGAGAGAAAAAAAGCTGCTAATCAACAGGAAATGCAGTTTTTGACTGTGTGAAAACTGCCTTTTGCAACTGCAGGCAATTCCAGCAAGTCTATTGAAACATTTGCACTCCCGTGGCACTGTTGGAACGCAGATATTTTTCAAATTACACACTGGATACAAACCCTGTATTGAGCAGCCTTTCCCCAGCACCTTGGGATGGGCTCTCATTCCCTTATCCCTGCTGAACAGGGGATTTCTCCAGGAGCATTTCTCTTCACTTCAGAGGGGCTATTTGCAGCTTCGAGCTTTCAGGAGCTCCAGGATTCACCCTGAAACTCTTTTGTGCCCTTGGTTTCAGTGGTTATTGGCTCTGAGCAGCTGCCCAGGCTCACAGCAACACCCAGAACAGTCTCTGGAGCTCCCTCAGCTTTACCTGGGCTGGTTCACAAAGTCTTTCTGTCAGCAGAACCTGCATTTTCTCACTTTGCCAAAGTCAGGGGGAAAGTTTGCACACTGGCCTGGGAGCTGCACAGCCTTGGCTGGAGCAGGCACCAGGTCTGGGGGTGCTGGGACAGGGCACCTCTGGGACCCAAACTCCTCCTGCAGGGACCAGGATGGAGAAGGAGGATGCAGCTCAGAAGATATATATATATTTTTTTTATTTTATTTTTTTTATTTTTTTTTTTTTAAGATACGTCTTACAAGAGGCAAACAAAATTCTGCCTTCAAAGGATTTGTGATCTGCTCTAAATCTGGAACAGGGGGGTTGTGGTTTTTTCTGTCATGAGAAGAAGCTCCTTAAATCCAGCCTGAACAGGAGGAAATGAGGGATGCAGGCACGTTGCTGAGCAGGAGAGCTAATGAATTCTGATTCTATGGATTTGTGCTGCCTGATTAACTGATTCTGCCTGAGTTCTGCCCAGGTTTCCTGTCACCTGCTCCTGCAGGTATTCTCCAGCTCCCGAGTTAGCTCTGCTGATGGATATTGATTCCCTGCAAGATGTTCTAGCCCAGACAAGCCCCTGCAGCCTGGTGTTGCCTCTCCTAACTCCCTATGAACAGCGGTTTCTGAATGCTCAGGACTAAAATCCACCATCCTTCCCTCTCCACGATCCTGCTGGCCCCAGGCTCTGAGTAATTCCCAGATTCCCTGGCCGAGGGCCATTCCTGACCTCTCCTGACTGACGCCTGCTGTGTTTGGCCTTTCACAGCTGTTTTCTCCCAGGTCACAAATTCCCCCAGGTGGATTTTTCAGAGCTTGGGAGGTTTCACATCCCTGGTGAAGCTTTCTCAGCATTTTGAATCTTGAAGTGTTTGTGCTTCTGCTGGCTGGTGCAGATTCTCCAGTGGCTGATAAACTCCCACTGTAGCTTTTCTCACTTGTTTGGGAAAATTGGAATCAAACAATGGAAATTTTGAGAAGGCAGCACAGAAGGACAGATGTATTTGCATAAACCTCCCACCCACCCTCAAAACACCAGGGTTTCCTTAGGGAGCCAGGCTAAAAATGAGAGAAAATATCCCTCAGGCAACTCCCAGTGTTTGTGTATCTTTGCAGGAGCTTGTGCTGCCTGGAATACAAAACGGGATTCTGCCTGGAAAGCCAGAGAATTCCTTGGAGATTTAGAGGGATAACAGACAGTGAAGGAATTTGTAGTAGTTACCTGACTCAATACGACATTCAAGCATTTTTAGCAGAATGAGCTTTTCCATTTTGTGCTGTAAAAGCCATTGGAGAGATGAACAATCCTTTAGCAAATGTCAGCAGCAAAAAAACCACACACATTCCAGTTTTTATGAATCTGCCCTGAGCTCGTCTGGCTTAGACACTGGGTTCTGATTGTGTAGCCAGCTTTTCTGTGCAGAGAACGGGCTGATTTGGCACTGCAGGGGCGGAAATTCCTTCTGCATCCTCAGGCAGAGCTGAACCCCAGCCAGCACTTGCAGGAGATCCTGCTGAGAGCAGCTACAGCAGAACTTGTGAAGCTGCAGAGCTGCTGTCCCACAGCCCCCAGAGGTGGCTGGGGCTCCCCTCCCCTGTCAGCACCAGGCTGGGCTTGTGCTCCCCTGGGGCTTCCCAAGGAGCAGGGAGGCTCGACTGGGGTACACAAGGAAAATAAATTCCTGACCACATCCCCCACTTCCACCTCGCTCCTCCTTTTGCACTTCTCCCAGGGTTTTTGGAGCCTACAGCCCCAGGAGGTGCTGGCAGGGATCAGCTCCACGGAGCCCAGCAGCAGTGCAGACCCTGGGAAAGCACCCCCAGGGAAGCTGGCACAGGTAAAACCAGCAAAGGGTTTATTTCTGTCAGTTTAACGATGAAATCTGGGAGGTACTGATGAATTTGTGGGGCTTCCCTTCCCCATCAGCGAGGATGGTGATGGAGGAGCTCAGAGGAATGGTTGGGGTGCCTGGCACTGCTTCCTGGCTGGAATATTTGCTCTCTCTGTGGCTCTGGGCAAACCACAAGGCCTTTGTGGAGCTCTGAGATGTCACAGCTGTGGCTCTTCCATAGATCAACTTTTGGCACACTGCTGTAGCTGCCAGTCCAATAAATCTGCCCTGCTGGGAATATCCTGGGCTCCACTGGGGTCCACAGGAATAACTCGTGGTCTCCCACCTCGTACATCAAGCAGTCATTCCAAGCAGTCAGTACACAGAAGGGTTTTTAAAACAGTACCAGCCCAAAGCAATGGTTCTGGAAATAAATGGAACCAATCTTTAGTTTCTCTCAGACTAAAGTAATTTATGCTGTGACAGGCATTTCTCAAATGCACCCAAAAAAAGCCAACTTGGACACAACCTGAAAAATTCTAATTACTTATGATATTCTGCCCGTTTTGGTTTTGTGGTTGGTTTTTTTTCAATTCCATAACAAAAATCTGATAAAGTTCTGTTTCCTGGCCATCAGTGCTGCTGACTTCTGTACCTTACTCGTTTCTCTGATTCCACATTCCTTCCTTCATCGCCAACAGAGACAATTTCATGGCTGCAGAGCACAAACGAAACGAAAATCTGCGGCCCTTTGTACATTCCCTTTTCATTGCCTAGGAAACCAGGAGAGATTAGCGAGGCAAACTGGGGGAGACACAGAACCTCCAGCGCCCGTGGCTGGGTGGAAATGCAGCTCAGGTGCTCCTGCTGCTGCCACAGAGCCAGGAGATTTTTGTACCCCAGGATAAAGGTGTCAGCAAATCCCTCCAGTACAGGTGAGCAGCTGGGGGGGCACGGCCTTGGCTCTGCTCCTCACTCCCAGATCTGCTGCTGCTGGGACAGCCACGGGGAGCTGCTGCACCATCCCACACACGCTCATGGCATCACTGAGGCTGGAAAACCCCCCCAGGCCATCAAACCCAAGCTGTGCCATCCCCACCTTGTCCCCAGCCCAGAGCTCTGAGTGCCACCTCCAGGGATGGGCACTCCAAACCCCCCTGGGCAGCCCCTTCAATGCCTGAGCCCCCTTTCCATGGGGAAATTCCTCCTGAAACGCTCATCTTCCACCAGATTTATTTGGATCAGGACTTTGAAGCCTCAGGGCTGTCCCATTCCTAGGCAGAGCCTGGTTTTGGCTCCACGATCTGGGATATGAAACATTGTGCTGTGCAAGCAGGGTTTTTCTTTAGTGGTTCCCTTAAAGCCTCCCCTCTGGCATAAACTCCCACAGCTTCCATCCCCTCAGGCTGCCCACCCCTCCCAGCCTGGCTGACCCCTGTGCTGTGACTGCTCAGGTCTGGCCCATTGCCTCATCCCAGAACTTCTCACATGGACAGGGTGCCACGGGAGCTGCCCAAACCTCCCAAATCACAGAATCCCCCTTTTTAGGCACAGGGACGTGTTACAATTACCACCAACGCCCCAGGCAATGAACCCTGAGCTTTTAGCAGCACCCAGTGCAGCCACTCCTTGTTCCCAAGCCAAATATTTGAGGGAGTGTCTTGGTTTGCAAAGGCAGGTGTCTGCTAAGGAGGGCAGGAGCCTCCCTTGAAATGGAAAATGTGAACCCCCTCCCACCCAATTATTACAATTTTGAAATTAAGGGGCTCTCAGGCAAAGATATGGGAGTAGGAATAACAGTTCTTTAGTAGGAAAATTAAAAATCCAGATGCAGTGGTACAAAAAAGAAACCCCTGGCAGAGTCAGAACCCCCCTGACACCCTGCTGGGCAGGGGGCTGGCACAGCCCCATCCCATGGGGGCTGCAATCCCCCTGCAGGGGCAGATGTGGCTCTGCTGGAGCAGGGTCCTGGCCAAGGGGGGAGTTTCCTCTGCAGCTCCAGGGGTGCTGTGGATGGGCCTGGGCTCCCTCTGGGAATGCAGGGCAGGAGAAAGCTGCTCCTCTGGGAATGCAGGGGGAAAAGGCTGCTGGGGTGTGCAGGGTCAGATTCTATCCAGGTGGGAATGCTGGGCTCCTCCCCTGGGGGAGCATCTCCCATGGGATGCTGGAATTGGATCAGCCCTGCAGGGAGGCTCCATGGCCATGGACAGAGGAGATTTCCCTGAGGGAGGATTGGTTGGGGAGAGATGAAGAAAAGTGCCCCAGCTGGTTTGGTCAGGTGGCCATGAACAGGAGGTGACTGCCCCAGCTCTGCCAGGTGCCAGTGGAACACAGAGCCCGGCCACAGCCTGCCCTGGCAAACCTAACACTTGGAACTGCAGCTCTGGAGCCATCAGAGGCCATGGGTTTGTGATCTGTTGCTTTCTGAGTGTTTTCCAGGCCGGGGCACCGCTGCAGATGACAGCAAGAACACGAAGAGCTCCCTCCCCAGGAACACGAGGAGCTCTGGATCCCACCCATCACAGATTTACACTTCGCTGGAGCCCTGGAAGGGAAGAACTGCAAACTCATCATTATAAAGAGATATGCAAATCCCTCTTTTGTTTTCCAAGGAACCATTTAATTGTCTATTTTTCATCCTCAGATTTTCCCCAGCAGTTCCATTAGCTGACATGACAAAACGCCAGCTTGTTTCATATTCAAATACAGGACCAATTTGAAATAATATATCTTGACTTTGGGAGCATATTCATCTGTTATTACTCCATGAATTATGTGCAAAAGAAAAAGCCTAAGCCCTTTTCTCTTATTTGCAAAGTTGACAGAAAACTTGTATTTTCTGTATGAAATAAGGTGCTTTTGGTTGGTTTATTTTTTAATTTATTTTCTGCTTTAATTTTTTTTTTCTCTTTTCCAGCTCCCACTAAAATAAAGGGTGCTGGTCCTTGTCCTTTCCCCTGCTGCATCCCCTTCCCTTCCTATTTGCAGATTTTCCTGCTCTTTGCGTAAGTCTCCCCCTTTCAAGCATGCAGAAAATTGAAGGAAAAAAGAAATGTAATTACCTATATCTCTACTGATATTTCCATTGAAGCAATGGATTTTTTTCTTGCTAACAATAGATAACAAATGAACACAGGAACAATGGATCCCATCTGAATTTGCACTTCTGTTCAACTGATAACAGCAAATCCCAATTCCTTTACTATTTTTATCCCATGCTGTCCGTGCAGGTGACTCCCAGGGTAGATAATGGTTTAGCAGCCCCATCAGATGATTCAGATCCAGGGGTTTATAGGGAATATATCTGGAATATTTGAAGCCTGGGTTTGCTGTTTAGAGGGGACATCTCTAAGTTCCTTCACAGCCCAGGTATTGCACAGTATTTAATGATTTGTGTGTTAAAAAAGGCAGGCAAACAGAGCCCACGTCCTCTCTGTGAAGCTCCTGCTGGGACAGAAGAGCTGCCAAATGCTCCCAGGGCTTGGTTAAACTCTGCTTGGAGTGCTCAGAACACAAAGAATGAGGGTGTCTGTGTGGATTCCTGTCAAAAGCCAGGATTTCCAGCCCAGGGCTGCACCCTCTGGGAGCCTGAGAGAGTCCCAGTGACTTCCACAAGAAAATTGATCCTCTCACGTTCCTGCCTCAGCTGAGCAGCTCTTTCCCAGGGAAACCCAGGTCACGCAGATTTACACAAGTGTCATCCACATGGAAAGGTGTTGCCTTGCTCTGAGAAATCCCATTCTGAAAAATCCCACTCTGGGTACTGCCAGGCTCCTTCACCCAGCAGCTAAAGGGGAGAATTTCCTGGGGAAAGCAAAATATTCCCTTTTTCTGCCCATCAGGACACGTTGATTCATTGAAAGTGGAACATTTTCCAAGCTCAAAGTAACATTTCTAATCAAAGCCATGACAGAGGGGGAGCTTCCATTACTTTGTTTAATTGCCAAATCCAGACTGAAAGACAAAATTCCATGCTGGAACTTCCATCCTCTGTTTAGGGAAGACAGAGCTGATTTCCAAAGCATTTGGTGGCAAGGCCACACAGGGCTTAGTTTGGTGCTGTTATTCACTGGCCTAAGTCCAATATTCTGGATTTTTCATGCCTTCAGTAAAACCAGACCTTCTCCCTGAATTCAGGGCTTGCTTTTTTATCTCCTCAGAAATGATGTTTGGTTTTGATACAGCCTCAAACATTTTAATTGTTCTCTTGGTTTTGTGCTCTGCCTTTGATCCCAAAGCTGCGTTTCCCATTTTCAGGACATTTCAGGATGCCCTTGGACACACATGGCTGCCCAAAAAATAAAGGGATTTCTGCAAAACTGCTTTGTCAGTAAAAAACCCCACAGCTGTTTTCATAAATACCTGCATCATGTAACTCCTGACAAGGATGACAAGAATTCCTCCCAGTCTGCAGCAGGGAAACATCATTTTATTTGAATTATGAGGAGATTATCCCACAGTTTGACCCAAATTCTTTGTTATTAGACAAAATATCTTCCTTTTGGGATGGGCTGCATTGGATTCCCAGCTCACCCCTGGCACTGGAATGCCAGCCTGGCATTAATTGATCTTAGCTGGGGTGACTGGGCTGTGCCATGCAGGCAGAGCACTGATTTATTATTTAGGGCAGGAGAATTCACTCCTGACAATCCAAATTTTTATTCCAGCCAACTTTCAGAAGCTCTTGCTTGGGAATTTCCACAATAAGGCAGAGCTTTGATCCCTTTTCTCATGAATGCTTGGATTTATTGCCTAAAATTTCCACTTTATTAAGCTGTCAGGTTTTCCTTGCTAGAGAGTGAAACGCTAAATTTGATTTAAAGGTCAGAGGAGACGTGTGGCACCTACAATCTGCCTTGGAATTGTTTTTGTTACACTAAACAGAGTTTACAAGGAGGGAAGATTGGAGGTGGTCAGCATAAGTCACTGCAGTCCCAGTGTCTTGGTAAAGACAATTTTCCTTTGGCTCCACTAAAAGATAAAGGAAATGGACACATTGGTGTGGTGCTCTGGGATTTATGGAACCCCAAGCAGAGTTCTGGGGCTGTAATTGTGGCAGCTAAATGGGGGAAAACATCAGGAAAATGCTTCTGTTTCAATGTTTGTGCAGCAGCCACAGTTCCAACAATCCTTAATTTGGGGAGACATTTTAATCTGGATTTCCTAGAGGTCTAAATAAACTCTCAGCAATCATCTCTGAGCATTCTCCCAGCAGACCTTGTTATTCTTTCTGCATCTCCACAACTTTTAATTCACCACCCAAATAAGGCCCCAGAAGAGATCACTTTCCTTTAAAATAATTTTACATCCGCAGCCCAGTATATTATCATTTTAATTAAATATATGAAGTATAACAAGGGCCAAGATATAAATTTCCAGGGCACTGAAGCCTAATTTAATTTCCACATTGAATATATAAAGCTTGGGACATAGAAAAACTCCTAATATCCCCATTTGCCTCTCAGTACAGCCCTTTATCTTGGGCATTTCATTAGTCACAGAGATAAAAGAAAACAATTACAAACTAACTGGGAATTCTGTAGGAGACATTCCTTGGGAAGGAAATTAGGTATTGCACTAAGTGGAAATTTCTGTCTCAGGGGGGAAAAAAAAAATGTTGTCCTGCAATTTCCTTCTGCCTCATTAAAGGAAATAGAAATTCACTCATAATCACAATCCAATTCTTTGGAAGTGTCACCCTGCTCCTGATTTCCCTGCTTGGAATTTGAGAGAGGAGCAGCTCTTCCCTAAAAAAGACTGAGCCTTCAAGGGACCACTCGGGGACCTTGCTCCTCTAGGTGTGGAAAAAGAACTGAAATAACCCAGGCAAGAGTGAAATAAATGAAAATATTGATATTCAGCTGTGGAAGAAGCTGGGAATCGAACTTCCCCCAAATTGCTGATTCCACCTGATGACATTCCTTGGATTCAGCAGGGAAGGGCAGGAATACACTGGGGCTGCTCCCTCTTTCCTGCCTGGAGCTGCCAGCTCCCATGGTCAACAGTGCAAACTTGTTGAAGAACCACTTCCCTGTCTATCTCTATTTATTTATTATTGATTATCATTAATTGTAAAGACTCTGACTTGTGCAATATCTGATTGATGATCCTTCATTTTTCATGGGAATCATTATTTTATTCATCCAGATATTGCAAACACTTTCAAGTATCATAATTCAGCTTCCATGAGGATTATTTAATTATCCAGCATTCACCTCGAAAGAAAAATACCTCAGACAGGAGAACTCTGCCAATAAAAATGATTCACTCTTTGGTGGGAACTTTATTTATAATTTGCAGAGATGGAACTCAGACCCCAAACTCAGGCAGCTGGGAATTCAGAAGCAAAGCCTGCACCTGCAATTCACGCAGCAATGCCTAAACTCCCACGCGTGTTTTGGGATGCAAAATGAGCAAACTCTGATTTTCCTGGGAGCCTGAGCTTCTTCCAGGCAGAGTCTGCACAGAGCTTTCATGGCAGAATCTCAAGAAATAAAAAACCAGCAGAGAAATGAGAGGTTGTGGTGCTCAGTTTTCTATTGGGACCTCTCGAAACCAGGCAGAGGCTTCAGGATCCAAATGCAAATCCTCCTGCACCCAAGGTGTGCTCCAACCTCAGAGGTACCTGGCTAACCCTGAGGCAGGGAATGGCTTGTCCAGCCAGGGGAGCTCAGTCCCTGTCCCCTCAGCAGCTGGTTCAGTTAAAAACCCATTTTCTCTCACGCTGTCCTTGCAGTCAGTAAGTGACTGCCCTGAAGCTCAGCCAGCCTCTGTAAAGCAGCAAGATCCCTATCAAACCATGCAGGAAATGAAATAATCCATGCCAGGCTCCCCAGCGACCTCCACAAATCCTGGCTCGCCAACAGTGATATTTGTTAACAACAAAATCGACTTTCATTACTTCCTTTCTGCGACTGTGTTTGCCAACATTCATTTTGGAAGCCAATCAGAGCAACCAGAACAGATAAATTAGATTAAATTCGGTTTGCTGGCCGAGATGTGAGGACACCAACATGAGGCTTGTATTTAGGCATGGTCTGAAGAACTTCATTCAATGCTGTGCAGTGCAGCCTGATGAGAGGGAGGAAGGGAAAGAATTGTTACCTGTGATGCTGAGCTGTGGTCTCACAGCATCCTTGAGCAGTCACCTCCCAGCCTGCCACGCAGCCTCCACTGCTCTGTGGGCAGGAAATGGAGCCCCAAATCAAACCTCATCCTCCCTCAAGGGGTGGCAGTGGGGCTGTGCAAATGCTGTGCACCAGATCCTAACGTGGAGACAGTGTGGGGCTCTGAGGGGCCAGAACAGCAGCAGGAATTGGGGTCTCCTGCCTTGGACGGGCACAAAAAACGCCTGAGGTGCCCAAAAGGGATCACTGCTTCCAGCAGGAGGGAGAATAAAGGCAAAGGAGTGGTCAGGATATGGGAATGGCAGCTTCACTCCCTTGTTAATTATGGATCCCAGCTTTGTGAAGTGCTTTTTCTCATGGCCGAGTGGTGCAGGTGGCAATACTTATTAATAATTCTTTTTGGAAGCTTTCCTTTGCTGGGCACTGACAGTTGCCACAGCCCTGAGCCCTGGGAGTGCCTGAGGGGCTGTCCCAGCCCTGGCTCTGCTCCTGGCAGGGGCTCATTAACTGAAAATCACATTTTGGGGGTTGTTGATGACCACAGGCAGGACAATCCTGAATTTTACTTCTTTTCTGCTTTCCTGGTGTCTCTTCCTGCGTTGAAGCCAAGGAGACAGATTTAATCCAGCTCTGGTGCACACTGACCTCAGCTCTCACTGGGAAAATCTGCCAAGTAAGGCATAGCAGGGAGAAATGATTCATTTTTATCCCATCAACACTGTCTATAGGCAGCAGGAAATATATTTTTGAACACACTGCCTTGATTCTGGAGTTTTCCTTGACATGTTTGTGCTGTTTATGAAGAGGGGAGGTGAGGATCCTCGGCAGAAATGTAAATTACGTTAATATTTCCTTAACAATTCTTCTGCTGGAATTTATGGGAGAAACCATAGGTGAGGATTTATGAAGGACACTCCTGACAGGTCTCCTCTGCAAAAACCGAAGAGGGGAAAACCAGTAAAATAAAGAAATAAAAGAAAACCAATTAAAATAAAGAAATAAAAAATAAAAAACTTGAAAATATCTCAAAATTCTTCTGATCCATCTCTAAGCAATAACTCAATAACTCCAATAGCCCCAATAACTCCCAGTGCTCTGCCTGTGCATTATTCAGGTGATGTGGAGTAAGACAATTTAAAGTGCAAAAGGAGCTGAAGAGGTAAAATTTATCTCACTCCAACTTGACTTCCTACAATTTTGCAGCTGCTCCAGGGAAGTCCCCGAGGTTTTTCTGGTGGAAATTCCTGGTTTGCCCACGGGGCAGTGTCACCCCTGTGGCAAAGATCAGCCTGAGGCCTCCCCCCGCTCCCCTCTGAGCAGGGAAACGAGTGGGGGGCTTGCTTTGGTCCAAAGAAAGGGAAAATCCCCAAGTTTGGCCCTAAAACATCACTCCTCAACGTGGAAAGGCAAATTATCTTCCAGTCCTTCCTCTTATTGCTGGGTGGCTTTTGGCCCAAGACGTGTGGCCTTTGGGAGGAGGAGGTTATTCTGTAAAAACCCAGTGACCAATCAGCCCAGCTGATGAACTCAGAGCTGGGATCACTTTTATATTTCCTTGTGAGCTGCAGTGGCAACCTGAGCCCCAGAGCTGCTCCCAAATGTGGCATTTCAGAGCCAGGGAATTGTTGTTGTGGAGAGGGAAACGTTGCTCTGTGCTGAGCCTGCAAAGCAGCAGCTGCACTTTTAATTAAAACTTATGTCCCGTGTATCTCTGTGTGCTCGAGTGTTGCTTTGTTTTTTAATGAAATTTTTAGATAAAGGGAGCTTTTCTAATTATACTTCTGCCTCCTGGTGCTCTCCTTCCTTATTCATTTTTGCTATCATGCCTTTTTTCAATTTACGGGACCAGATTAGGCCGTATCAGAGTTTCAGAGCATATTAAAGGTGATGGCAGCAAGCACAGCTCTCCTCCTTGATGCAGCCAATGAAAGTCTCTTTGCTCATCCTTCCTTATCCCTCTCCACTCCACACAAGCTTTAATTAAGGTGACACACATGGATCTTAACCATATTTGACAAAGAGTAATGAAGGAGGTCTCCACAATCCTCAAGAAAACGCTTCAGCATTTGCATAAACCAGCACCGGGATCACTCTGGGGATCTGCAGGGTAAAATGAGGGATTTTTCACTCAGGGAGTGGGGCTGGAACAGCAGTTCCTGGAGAGCTCTGTTCCAAAGGGTTTCCTTACACAGAGCAGGTGGAATTTCGGCAGTGCTGGACTCGCACTCGAGTCCAGCAGAAAGCAGGGAAGGATTTTTGGCTGCTTTAGATCCCTGGGAATGTGGAATGGGCACTTTTCTAAAGTGCTGGCAGTTAACTTTCCTGCCGTTGCCTTGCTCATGTAGAGCCTCCTTCAGTTTTCCTTTTACAGACTAAGAAAGGCAAATTTTCCTTCATTTGTAGAAAGCAGAACTATTTTGATGTATATATAAAATAAATTAATAATATAATGCTACCCTTGAAAATTAGGAAAATCTGGTTTAAATTTATTTCCCAAGGACTTGGTCAGGAAAAGAGACAATTTGGATAAAAGAGGTTTACTTTTGAGATACCAGTCCTGGGAATTTTGTTTTCTGAGCTCCTTTTCTGTCAATACTCCATATCTCACCAACTGCTTGCTTCAGTTTTAATCTTCATGCAAAACAGCTGCTGAGCATAAGTGTGTTTAGATCAATCACCCCAGAAACGTAAACAAACCAGAAGCAGTGGAATTATGAATGAAGGGTTGATTAGGAAGTGACAGAGAAGATTTGTGATAATGAAGGGATGAATAGTGCTTCTTGGCAATGTGCCAGTTACCTGCAATTAATTTTGCTGTCTGGGCAGCAGGAAACCTGCAGGATACAAGGGCAGGAGTTTTCTCCCCAGGTTGGTTTTCAGCTACAAACCACTCTGTAGTAAAGTATGTGTAATATTTGATGGTTCTGGACTGGAATAACAAAAGCACAGTAGATCTTGAAGCCCTGAAGGCATTTGATGTTAAATTTAGGTGCTGTGACCACAGATTTTTGTTTCTAATCCTCAAAGCCCTGGCTTTCAGCAGAACTGCTCCTGGGCATGCCCAGAGTGACTTTTTGGTGGCAGTGATAAAGCAACACCTCAATTCACAAAGTGCTTGGGGAGTGTTGATAAGAGGGAGCCCCAGACTTATCTGCCACCAAAATCATCCTCTGGTGGTGGTGTGAAATGAACTCTGAGATGAAAAGTTGGCTCTGTCAGGGGGGAAGTCCCTCTGGCTCACAGCAGCAAGGTTCCAGGTGTTGGCTCCCTGCTGGGACACACTGGGCGCCTGGGGATGCTGCCTGGGGTAAATGCCAATTTCTCCTCGCAGGGAGCAAGGCTCTTGGAGCAAAAATCAGAGCTGCAGAGGTGCCACAGCACAGGGTATTGGCTGGGGAAGGAGGTCTGGGTTTCAGACCCTGCCCCATGCAGTGGGGGAACAAAAGCTGCTCTTCCCACTGAGCACAGCTGCCCAGAAAAGCAGATTTTTGTGGGGCATTCACCCGTTCTGCTTCAGAGAGAGATGAGCTGAGAGGGATGAGCTGGGACAGTGCCAGATGCAGAAATGTCCCTGAAATCAGAAGCAAAGGAGTGACACACCTGGACAGCAAAGCCCTGGTGCTGATCACAGCTCCCAGTCTGCCTGAAGAACACCAAAAACTGAAATCAAACCCCCAGGAAAAGCACAGGGTCAATGAAACAACTCCCTTACGCTCCTTAAACTCTCCAGAATGCCCATTTTGATCCACTGGCTGAAGTGTTTAACTGTTCCCCAATGCAGCTTGATGGTTAATCAATACCCAGCCAATCAATCTATTGAATTCAGGAGTAACCAGCACCTCACATGCTTTATAAGAGCTACTGAAGGAGAAGGATTTAAAAAAAAATCATCAAATTGAATGGGTCCAATGTTCCTCTCTATTACAGACAAATTATCAACACATTACAAAGGAAGTCGGGAGGTTAAGATAATTAAAATGCAAAGTTTTTCTGGTTATATGATTCGGAGCATGAAGAAAAAGCAGGAGGTGAGAGTGTGAAGGTAAAGTAATAAAAGGAAAGCAAATGATTCATTAAATTAAAGGGCTGATTAAACTTGAAGACTTGTTATATCTCACATTTTTCACTAGCAAACATTTCTATTTAGGGTTTTTTTTTTTTTTCATTTTCTTTATTGAAGCTTTTGCAGATACAATGGGTGAATTAGGGACACTGCTTCTTTTGAAATCTTCCCACTGATTAAAAAAATCAGACTTTACATAGGCAAAACTCCTTTTTCTAAATGAATTCTCATTTCAGCTACAGTTCTGTCAATCCCAAATGATTTTATGATAGAAGACTTTGGTGTCACAAAATGTTAGGCATGCAATTAGATATCTTTTTTCTCTGTGATATTACTGAGATGTAAAGGATCTTAGAACCTACAGGCTGAGATTATAAATTCCCTTCCCCATGATTTGTCCAGGTTCCATGGCATTGTCAACACCGGGCACAGTTTTGTTATTGAGATGTCTCTTAGAGGGCAAATTAATAATTGTTATTAGAACAATATCAAAAATTAATGAGGTTGCATTTAGTTGGTGCCAAGTAATTAAATAGAAAGTGATTAAGGGCTAAATATATCCAAAACTTTGAGATCTGGGCTTTTAATGTAGGACTTGTGACAGAGAGCAAGAGGGAGAAAGAAAGAATCAAAGTCATGTAATGTTTTCTACTTCTGTCTTTTAATTTTCAGCCATTCATCCCTTGAAACAGGCTCATTTCAGATTTCACTGTGCAGCTGACAAGGAGGGAAATTAAATCTTTTCTAAAATGTGCTGAAACTGCCCCAAAACCTTGGAGACCTCTTTCACTCCAAGTTTTACTCAATTAAAACTGTTAAGAACACAGTTAAAACTGTGTGTGCACAACCACAGGAATTAATTGCTGGGTGAAAAATGAACCTTTCCCCAGGGGCACCTCTGCATACAGAATTTAAAACATCAAGGTCCAAAATCTTCCCCAGGATCTCTGGTCTGTAAAATTTTGCAGAAAATCTGCATAACACCGAAGCTATTTATCTTTTACAACTTCCTGACTGATAAAGCCCAAAGGCAAATTCTTGGTCCCCAGAGGTCAAAATTGAGAGAGAAAATCTGGTCCCTAGGATGGTTTAATTCCTGATTCCTGCCTGGTGTTTGCTGGGCAGAAACTGGAAATTTAAAGTGCTTAAAATATGCATTCTCTCCCTTTTCTTGGCCCAGTAAGAAACAGATTTGATTTATCTCTCCCAGTCAAGCACCACTGTTTAATATATGCAGCAATCAAGCGAAAATGTGATTAATAACTAATTACAGCCACAGAGGAATTTCAATCCCAACAGTCCAGTGTTGATTTCAGTGAGAATTAATCCTGCTCCAAAATCCTGGTCTTTGGGAACAAAATGCCTGTAAATCACTGCTTGTTATGAATGCATCAGTAAAGATTCATCAGTAAATGAAAATTCACAGTGCAAGAATACACCTGTAGCAGAAGATTTGTGCCATACTTTAAAAGTGATAAAACCCCCACCATTTTACTGATAAAACCACTTAAACTCTCTCTCTGTGCTTCTCTTGGGGACTTTAAACTCAAACGACTCTGATAAAATATGAAAGCTCCCGTTGATTTATTGATAATAGCAAATAAATAAATGTAGGGGAGAAAATAAACTCGGAGATATTATTGGCACTGAGGGACCAACAATATCTTCAGTTTGCATAGATGTGCAGAGAAATCTGGTGAAAATCTCTTCTTTATGTTCCTGGCCATGGCCATTCCAGTGGGGAATATCCACAAGCAGCATTTTTCCTTCCTTTGCTGAATTTGGTTTACGGGAAAAAAACTCCTCTTGAGTATTTAGCTAAAAGGTGAATATTAAAAGTAATTTTTCCTGGAGTGAAACAAAAAGGATGTTTATAGAAACATCAGCTGTACAAGGTTTTCCTTTTCTTATTCCAGTGTTAATACAGAAGGAACCAAGAATAGTTTGGACTGTTTGGTTTCTTAGGAGTGTTTCTGGCTTTGCTGACAGAAAACCAATACACTGCCTTGTATTTTATTTTCCTTTTTCCTCTGTTACTTTGTTTACTGCTGGAGCATTTTAAAATCTTTTTATTGCAGATTCTGTGCTCCATTTAGGGCTTAAAGTAAATATTATGCTCCACACTGCTCCTAAAGTAAAGCTTATATTGTAGTACTTACAGGCAGCAGACTGTGTCTTTTCTTTCATATTTCACAAATGCTATGAAGTCTCACTTAAAAGAAAATCGTGGTCTCACAGCCTGAAGCTTGTTATTTAAAATCAGAATTTTGGGATAAATCAAGCCTACTACATAGCAATAAAAATTTACCTCCATTCCTCCATAATTCCTTACTCTTGCTGTGCTCTCCAAGTGCTGTTCTCCAGCCCAGCGCAGCATTCCCAGCTCCAGCTGGCCCTGGGCAGCCCCCCGTGGTCCCAGGGCCAGCAGAGCTGTCCCAGGGCCAGCAGAGCTGTCCCTGCCTGTGCCAGGAGCAGCAGCACGTGGGTGGCTGTGGGTGGCACAGCGTGGCTCCCTGACCTCCCCAGGGCAGGATTCCTGCACACATAAATCACAATTACTGGGGTTTACCCTCCAAGGGGGGATCTGGCACAGTTCAGGGTGGGCCCAGTGCCTCTGAGCCAGATGGACGTTGAGGAAGCTTTCCAGGAAATCACACATTTGTGTTTGAGAGGGGAAATGCAAGCCAGAAATCTCAAGTGCCTCTCCATCCTTTGCTGCTCATCCATCCCGTGGGATAGCTCCCTTCCCGTCTCACTCAAGAATGAATTAACTTCCAAAATTACATCACCCTCAATTTGGTGTAAGCTGCAGGGGGTTTGATGGCTTCAAGCAACAGGAATCAGCATTTTAAAGGGATGCTTCTTGGGTGCATTTTTTACTTTTCTAAAATAAAATGGAGACTGGGAAAGGGAAGCCTCCAACAGATGTTTTTCTGCGTGGGACACACATGATTATTCCTTAGAAGAGAAATCCTGCGAGTGAGGAGGCAAAGAGCAGCACAGCCCAGTTTGTGCAGGGGATGTTCAGTTGGCACTGGAGAGAGGATCAGGGGGCCACCACACTGGCCACGAGCCAGGGGATCAGTGGCCACCACAGTTGGCATCTGCCCAGTGCTGTGCCAGAGCCCTCAGCCGGAGCCGTTTGTGGCCACAGGAGCAAAGGGCACAGAAAGGCTCCTCACTCCTGCCCCAAGCTCTGCAAGCACAGGTGCTCAGGAGGGCACGGAGCAGGCAGGGAGACTGGCAGGAAAACAGGGCAAGGCAGACCCCTGGAAATGGCTTTCCTCTGTCTGGTTCCTGGACATGGAAACATTTCATCTTTTACCACTAAACTCCTATCAGGGAGTCTCTGGCCTCTTGAGGATTCACCAGGGAAGGATTTCCAGGATGGATGTGGCTGTAATGCCCTTTTCCACGTGGAAAGCCACGCCAGGAATGCAGGCTGACCTTTCCAAGGCACAGCACCTGTGACAAACCCTATAGCCCAGCAAACTCCTATATCCACTCAGCTGAACTCTTATCAGCTTTGAGGATCCTGGCAGTGCCTTGGAGCCGCTGCAGGACAGAAGATACAGCCAGGGAATGTCACCTCTGGCACTTGTGCCCCATTGCAACCACTTAATTCAGCACCCCTGGCACCTGGAGAGCTGCAACTGGATCCATTTCTGTGTTAATTAACGGGCTCACAGTCTGAGGCCCAAACTGGGAAGGGGAAAGCCCAGAGACTTTTGTTTCCAGGGTTATATCAGTTTTGTTTCTCCTGCACAGAGCCATTTCAGTGTCCCAGCTCTGGATGGTGAACAGAAAATGCAGTTTGGAGTGATTTCGTTTGGATTTTTGAGCAGCTGTTAAAAAAGAGCCCAAATGTAAGGGAACGTTGCTGTCATCTGAGGGCTCTTTGGTGTTCTTCGTGAAAGGAGCTCGGTTCAAAGAGCAACGAGCACCTAAGGCCTGAAATATCTCAGCACATTTGACAACCTCATTGAGTCCATCAGCAGAGAGGCCTGCTCTCATTTCACAGGCGACAACTGAGGCAGAAAATGCAGCATTGTGGGGATGTTTCTTCCACCCATGTTCACAGCTCCGTGTGAAGAAGGCTTTGCCCAACAGTTCTGCTCACATCCCAGATCAGCAAAGCCTTTGGGAACGGGCAGAGCCTTAGTGCTGGGATTTTCCTGATTCATCCTCTGCCAGCTCCTCACAGGACTCGCTGTCCTAAAAATATTGAGAATTTGGGGCTGGGATTCATACAGAGTGCAGCACAGGAGTGAGAAAGAAAAGCGGTGTGATGGTTTCTTGTTTATTTCTGCTGTTTTGGGGGCATTTTCTGTGGCTTTATTGAAGTGCTCATTAGCACAGCCTCGCCTGCCTTGTCATCTACCGAGATAAATAAAACAAACATTTGCATATGCAATGAAAATGCAAATGAAGCACCTCATAGCAAATATTCCTCACAGCACAGCCAGAGTATGGTTGATGCTGTTGCCTCTCTTTGAGTGTTTTATGCAAAGATTCAGTCAGATATACACCAGAAAAGGTGTTTGGGGTAAAAGGAATTAATCAACAGAGCACTAAAGTGGTACCAAGTTCCCAATTCTCACAGCATAAATGGCAATATCACCCTAAAAACACTACACATGGAATCCTTTGCATCCACCACCTTCCCTTCCACTTTTCTCTTTCCTCCCCCTCCGTGTTTTGGTTTGGGATCTGCCTCCAAACCCCTCGAATGCTCCAGCTGGGAAAGCACAAAATCCAGTTTTGGAGTTAATTCCTGATTCTCACCCTTTGTGTATATTTTATTTTGCCGTTTTCATTTTTAGCTGCACT
Source organism: Promerops cafer (assembly GCA_013398275.1). Lineage (NCBI taxonomy): Eukaryota > Metazoa > Chordata > Aves > Passeriformes > Nectariniidae > Promerops > Promerops cafer. The sequence goes on from VZSE01007860.1 coordinate 144,471, forward strand.
GTAACTTTTTCCCTGCTCCCTTGAGAAATTTTGCTTGCAAACAGACCTGAAACTTCACAGGTTTTATTCCCTTTCCCTCCACTGTCCTAATCCTTATAATACATAATTTTGAATTCTTTGTGGTTATTGAACTTCTTCTCTCTTCATCTTTGAACTGTCTCACTGACTGAGGAATGGATTGAAATACTGATGTTGAATCACAGTAAGGGAGATAGAAAACTCTTATCACCCCAAAAATCACCTAAAAAAATCTCTGCGTGCTCCAAAAACGGAGCAAATTTCTTTGTGGTGAACACAGGAGTGAAGGAAAGCTGAGTGGAACAAGCACAAGCAGACTCCTCATTTTACAGCCCCTTTCCCCCTTTCTTTTTTTTTGTCCATTTCCTTTTCTCTGTATGGGACCTCAGACCAGAAAGATTGTAACATTTTGAGGTGTTAATTCTTCAGTTTATGCAGCCCATTAGCACAATTCCACTTTATTTGATAATTAATGTCCATTTCAATTAATTGAGGAGGAATATTCAAGTTTAACAAGCTCATTTACTTCAAACTAAAGACTGGAGCAATGCTCAGGGATCTGCTGTCCTTGCAGTGCCCTTTTAGCAGTTTTCCACCAGAATTTCCCATTTGCCCTCCCATTTCTCTGACTTTTCCAGGGTTTTTCATAGCTCAGACAGATGAATCCTGCCTGCTGGTATTTGCAATTTATATTTAACAGCATTGTGTAACCATCATCCAGAGCTGTGTTCCCATCCTTCCCTTCCTAATCAATAGCTAAAGCAATTGGCAGTAAAAGTCAAACAGGAAATTAGGGAAGTACAAAAGGTAAAATTGCCCTAGGATGCCACTCTCAGAGTCTCTAAGAGACTGATTTCATTACGAGTTATTTCCCCAGGTTTGAGCTTTTCTCAGTTGCTGGTGATTGATGTGGCAAATTTTATTTCCACATTTAACAGATTTTAATCTGTGAAACGTTCCTGTATCCCAGTGAAGCTGGAGATGCTTCTTACAAGGTTTACCTGGCAATAAACTTGTGGGGACTTCTCCCAAGCTGGCCCTGAGCCTGTCATTCCAAGTTTAGCAGCAGATTTTTGGGAAAGGCTGGGCCCTGGTGACACATTTTCAGTGCAGTAATTTCACTTTGTCCATAACCTTGAAGAATCCAGAATTACTCCCACATTGGAATGCACGAGTTTTGTTTCCTGTATGAAGCCTGTAGAGCTCCAAGTGGGAATAATTAAACATGTAATTAATGTTTAGGAGCCCAGGGAAAATCCTCCAGTGAGACAAAACACAGCTCTGCTCACACCCAGCTCTGACCTGACAAAATTGCTCTTAATGCATAAAAATCTGTACAAAAAATGTGACAATGCTTGAGCCAATCTAGAAATGTCCCACAAATACCATTAAAACCCCAAACCAACACCACCCACCCCATTTTCTACTCCTGACAGGAGATCTTGACTGTGCTGAAACCACCTCTGAACAAAACCTTTCAGCACTGCAAATGAAAATAAAGTTAAGAAATGTTGGGACCAGCTCCAAGGTGGTTTTTTAAAATCATTTGGGCCTGGAGATTTCCACAGACAGACACAGAGCTGGGAGAGCAGAGGGAACTTTACACACATCCACAGCATCCAGACCTTGGAAATGCAGGCCAGGTCCCACATTTCCAGCAGTAGCTGTTGTTACATAGCTGATAAATAGAATTAATTTCCATCTTTCATTGTAAAATGATCTTTTGAAACCCCCAAATTTATTCTCCTATTCTCTGACCTCTCCTTAGCAGCCCATACACCAAGCAGAACGCTGCAAATATTCACCTTTGAAAGCTTCACTGCTCATTTTGGGAGATAAAAGCAAAAACCTGCCTTTGTTGTCTATGGCAACATAACCCAGCGTGGGGGAAATGATGTTTTAAATCAGAAATTCTACAGTTTTCATTGTTAATACAAGTCTTAAAACTTGATTTAGGTAGCACCTGCCTGCATTGCTGCAGCAGGTTTGCTCTAAGGTGCAAAGGGCTTTGCAGCTTTAACTAACAACAATTATAAAGTGCATTTGATGCTGGAAAACTCAGCCCTCACTGTCTGTAGTGACTCCTCTAATCTGCCAGGCTGAGCCTGCTGAGCCTGTCAGGGATTGCAGACAGGAGCACAGTGACTTTGTCCTGCAGACACACAGGAAAAGCTCCTGTTCTGGTGACTCAGTCCTGTCCAAGCAGCCAGAGTTTTGTCCTACTGGTGGGGCAGGCAGCCCCACTGGGAGGAGGAGGTTTGTTTGTCAGGTGCCACACACTGAATTCACACTTGTTGGGCAGCTTTGAACACTTTTTTAAAGGGATCACCCTGACCCGTCCCCTTAACTGGTGGATGTTCCATCTACAAAAGTGGCTGGAACTCAGTTTACAGCCATTCCTGTGCCTAAAATCCTTTCATTTAGCCATAAATCAGTGTAATGTCTGCTCAGGTCAATGTGAGAAACTCCTCAAGGAGACGAGGCAGGAGTTCACACCTGTGGCACTCCCTGCTGCCCAGCATTTAGGCTGTGGATGCACAGTGTGGGATCAGCCCTGAGATTAATGCAAACAGACCCTTCACAGAACAAAAACCCACAGCAAAGCCCTTGCAGCATTTGCTGGAAGGAATCAGGCCCTGAATTAGTCTAATTGCCCCAGGGAATCCATTGCACTGTGAACCCTTCATCACTGCAACCACCTTGAGGATTATTGCTGTCTCTCCGTTGATTTTATGGGTGACAGAACCCTGGAAAAGCTGGAATAGACTTTTCCTCTCCTTTGCTTTTCAGCAGCCACAAATTGTATCAGTCCTGTCTGCGCAGGGAATAAATAGGATTGTGCTGAGCAGTAAATTGCAGTCAGGAATCCATCGATTATTGCCAGGAGAGTTTGTGGGCAGGGCTCCCACCCCTGCAGTTCCCCTCTGCCCAGATTTACTGCCCTTGCTGGCACTTCATTACGTGCAGCCCTGCTGCTGGAATTTGCTGAGGAAATGATCAGGGCTTTCCTTCCTCTGCTGCTCCCAGGGAAATCCCAGGGCTGCTGAATTGAGCAGGGTCAGGCACATCAGGAATCCCTGCCTGGAGACTGCCAGCATCCCTCCCAGTAAAGCACACTGCCCACACAATTAAATGATCACTTAAGGAGGAAAAAATCTGTCTTGCAGTTCACTCTAACTTTTCTGGGAAGAATTCACAAAGAGTTGAAATAGAAGGAAATAATTTTCTAGTTAAAAGTCTTCCCAATGCATTATTCTCTCAGCTATTATATCCCTGATATATCTGATTTAAAAAACAAAACAAAACAAAACAAAACAAAACAAAACAAAACAAAAGAAAACAAAACAAAACAAAACAAAACAAAACAAAACAAAACACCCAAACAACACATTAAAGCACAGTGTAAATTGGTTTTATGGGATAAATACGGAATGGACAGAGGTATGAAATGAAAATAAATCAAAGTGCTTTGTCATGCACTTGATCTTAGCACAGAGGAAGATATTTTCTGTTTGTAATACACCCTCTGAATATTGTTTCATATGAAATGATAATATAGAAATGTTGTGCAGCTGAGCAGGAGGAGAAAGAAAGACAGAGTATGTCAAAAAAAGATGATATAGTCATGAAACCCTGCCCTGCTGAACACACTGTGAATTCTGAATTTCAGCAAAACCAGCACTATCAGAGCTAATCTTATAAGTGATGGAGGAAAAAACCAACCCTACTAACTTCAGCTGAGCTGAATCACTTTCCAAAGGAAAAGTAATCTGGTTTTGACAGGCCCAAAGAGAGAAAAGTGAGAAAAGATTTTGACAAATAATGATAGGAAGTTAGGCAAGAGGTGATGAATGCAGTGCTCTGTGTCTAATTGTATGCCTGGAGTACAAAAGCTTTATTTCAGGAATCAAGGGCTATGATAGCTGCCAAATACCAAATCTATCAGTGCACAGCATCCCCCAGAAACCTCCATTTGAAGTCCTCCAGACCTTCAGGAATAACTGTCAGGTTAAATGAATTATTAGCCCTAAGACAAGAAAGTTCTTTGCTTTTATTACTCAACAGAACTATTTCATCTGATTAAAGTTCTGTTCAGTCATGTGGCTGCTTTATCTCTGCCACTCCGAATTATTAATTTCAAATCTTTCCTTTTTGGTCATTGGGACATTTTTTTTGTCACAGAATTTTCACTGAGAGTGATTTCCAGCTGCATCCTGAGCTCATACAGTTTAGGTGAAATGAGAGCAAGATTAAATATTAGCTCAGCTTTAATTCCAAGCTTTACATTCGTGAGGCTGACACTAACAGAGCTGGCTGCTTCTTGTCACAGCAATCTCTGCTCCAGGTCAGTAATTCACTAGCAGGAATTTATGAATTAATTAATGAATTAATGAATAATTTATTGACTTGCACGACAAAAGAGGACTCAAAATCATTAGGGTATGACCAGGACAGTGGCTTGTGCTGGAAAGATTGTGCAGGAATTTGATTATTTGGAATTTCTACCCAAGAACCAACACACAAACAGCACGTGCAGTGTTGGAGTCCAATGGCCAGAATTAGTAAATAAAAATCACTAAATCAGTCCAGGTTAGATCGATGATAGATCATCCATGATTGATCAGTTGGATGGATTTGTACCCCAAGTCTTTCCAGAGGTACAAGTCGAAGATAAAGTGATGATTTCTGCTCAGTCCTGGAGGAAAACACCACACCCCAACCAAATCCTGGAGTGGGTAGGTGTTTGTTCACCTGTACCCATTCACACAGCAACAAAACTGCATTTTATCCCCAGACACAGAGGGGGTTAAGTGGGAAATTGTCATTTATTTAATATATAAATGACAATTTAAATTAAATACAATTTATATATTAAATACATGTGCCCAGTTGTGATCTTCCCTGGAAAAACTGTGCACAGGTGACCCTGAACATTAAAAATAGATTGAGCCCTTCCCTGGCCAACTCTTCCTGCATTGCTTCACTGACAACTCCCTGGCAGTTTCTTTCTTGCTTTTTTGTTGGTTTTCAGATGCAAACTTTGCTTCCCCCCATTTCTGCTAAGCTCGCCAGCCATTCAACACCATTTTCAATAATTCCCTGAATAATATCTGATGTCTTCAAACTTTTATAGCACTTCAGGTTTGCAAGCTGGAAGGGTTTTTACAGCCTCTGAGGCTGCCACAAATCAGAGGATTCATTATACACCAAAATACACTCTCAAAGGGAGACTGCTCTTAAAAACAAGCCTATTTTGTCCTGCAATGTTGTAAAATAACTGGGTTTAAAGCCAAATGGACTCCTTCACCCAGGAAATAAGAAATAGCTGTGTGAAAATATTTCTCCAGGCAGACACAGAACTCCAGTGCAGAGAGTGCAGAAAATTCACATTCCAGTGCAGAGAGTGCAGAAAATTCACATTCCAGTGCAGAGAGAGTTCCCACCTCTCTGTTTCATCGAAGTGACCTGGCCAAAATTAATTTTTAATCACTTAGGGAGTGGCTGGAAAGGCTCAGATCACTGCAGGTCCCATTCAGCTTGTTCCTGGGTGACCCTTGCTGTTCCTCTAGTCAACTATTCAGCAGAGAAAGACTTTGGGGTTTGGTTTGGTTTGATTTTCTTTAGTTCAGGGCGAGGGAGATGCGCTCACGCTTTGAAATATCAAAAGCAGCATTTAATTACGAAGAAATGGAAATAAACATGGACTTGATGGTGTTCACTGCTCCCTCTTAAATTGGGCAGGACCAGGAAGAGTGATTGCAACTCTGAGCTCCAGCAGGAGGATTCCTGTGGCCAGGGGAAGGGAGGGACCCTTCCAGTGGGCAGAGGCAGAACGAGGAGCAGGTGCTGCTGTGGCAAAGCAAACTGAAAACATTTCAATATTTTGCTGCGGTTTATAACAGAAAGGGAAGTGAGATTTGGGTGTCTATAAAGCAATCACAGAAGATACAGAATCAGGGGATGGTTTGGGTGGGAAGAGATCTTAAAGCTCATCCATCCTCCCCTGCCATGGCAGGGACACCTTCAACCACCCCAGGCTGCTCCAGCCCCAGTGTCCAGCCTGGCCTGGGGCACTGCCAGGGATCCAGGGGCAGCCCCAGCTGCTCTGGGAATTCTATTCCAGGGCCTGCCCACCCTCACAGGGAAGAACTTTCCCTAATATCCCATCCAGCCCTGCTCTGGGTCAGTTTGAAGCCATTCTGTGACTACAGACCCTTGTGAGATAGGGCAGCTTTATCCAGGACACTCTCTGGACTTCTCCTTTCCCCTACACTGGACAGCAACTGATGGCTTTTGGCAAAAATCCCATCAAAAATCTCACTGCATTGCCTTGCTGAGTGTCTCCACATTACAGGAGATCTACTGCCATTAGGAGAGGGAAAAAACCTCCAGTAATTTGGTTTAAATTAGGATAAGAGCTGAAAACACTTCATGTTGCTCTTACAAACGTAATCTCCTTCCCTGGGAAACTTTGCTTTTGCTTCTGCTGAAGACAAATTGGGCTTTCTCACTCTTTTACTAAGTCCTCAACAATCAAATAACAGAATTGTTAAGTAACACACGATGAACTAAATAATTTACTTACTGCAGGGCTTCCTAAGCAGGCTTTTTCCTGTCTGAAGATAAAGGGCTGTCAGCATCCTTCAAAATCTGTTGCTTTTCCCTTGCCAGGAATGCATCTGCTTCATCTAAGTGCCTGTAAACGTTGAGCTTTAATTGCTTGCTGGGAAATCTGCATGGCAAACCTACAACCCAGATTCCTTATTTAAAGAACTTCCTGAACATCTTTATTGAGGGGGAAAAAAACCCCAAAAAACCAGAAACAAAACAAAACCTGCAACCCAAACCTACTTGATCTCGCAGCTGCACTTTTTTTCATGCTGCATCAAAAGAACAGCAGCAACAACAAAAACCCATTTGCCTCTGTTTTCTTCCATACTTATTATCCTACACTTCAGCTGTTACAAAAATTAAATGTGTGGGTATAATTTTAAACACAAAGGGCCAAATTTTAGACATATAGGGTCAGGAAAGTGATGGTAAATTCTTGTCCTCTTGCAGCCACTCCCAGTTTTCCTGCAGCAGCCCTCCCTTCCCGAGCAGACACGGGATTAACACTCGCAAAGTTAGGGAAGAATTCCTTGGGTTTGCCCTCGCCCTGCCCAGCCAGCTCCCGAGGCTGAACTCCTGTGTTTTAGCAGAAGATGGATCACAGCAATCTGCTCTGGGCTCAGCCCTCAGGCTGCTGGGCAGCCGTGGGCAGAACGTCCTGTCAGATCCTTGACCTGGACAAAGCACCGAGAGCCCGACCAAGAGCTTGGGGTTGGTAAAGCACGAGAGGAGCACAGGTGGTGGCACCAGCCCCACATCTGTGGGTCACAGGGCACCAGGGGCACAGGTGGTGCCACCAGCCCCACATCTGTGGGTCACAGGGCACCAGGGGCCACACGTGGTGCCACCAGCCCCACATCTGTGGGTCACAGGTCACCAGGGGCACACATGGTGGCACCAGCCCCACATCTGTGGGTCACAGGGGCACCAGGGGCCACACGTGGTGGCACCACCCCAGATCTGTGGGTCACAGGGCACCAGGGGCACAGGTGGTGCCACCAGCCCCACATCTGTGGGTCACAGGGCACCAGGGGCCACACGTGGTGCCACCAGCCCCACATCTGTGGGTCACAGGTCACCAGGGGCACACATGGTGGCACCAGCCCCACATCTGTGGGTCACAGGGCACCAGGAGCATGAGTGATGCCACCAGCCCCACATCTGTGGGTCACAGGGCCACACAGGTCAGGTTGTCCTTTCCCATCAGCCCTCCTCCCTGTTGCTGTAGAACTGTCCTGCAGCTATTCCTGCAGGCTGTGCCATCCCCACCATCCTGGGGAAATTCACACAATTCCCACAATCACCGGGGCTGGAAAAGACCTCCAAGGTGATCCAGTCCCAGCTGTGCCATCCCCACCTTGTCCCCAGCCCAGAGTTCTGAGTGCCACCTCCACCCTTCCTGGGACACCTCCAGGGATGGGCACTGCAAACCCCCCTGGGCAGCCCCTGCCAAGGCCTGAGCCCCCTTTCCATGAAAAAAAAATTATTTTTCTCTTAATTACTCAGGTAAGCCCCTCACTGGGATACAAAAGTACGTGGAAGTGCATGAAAATGATTATCCTTCCCATAATTGTCTCATTACAACTCACAAAAGTTACATTTTCAGGGACATGCTGTTGTTTCCCATCACCTTCTCCTTAAAAGCCTTTCTGGCTGATAATGCTGATCCTGGAGTGACTTCTTATATAAAAACTCTTAATTTACAGAGTAGAGAACTTGTTATTTGCCAAGCTAGAACCACAGACTGACACATGACCCAGGAGAGAATTGGAAAGTCGGAGTGGAAAGAATTCCCAGGAAAAGGCACACTTGGAGTGCCTGATTCAGCAGGAATTATTGGAAATAAGAGAGGCAGGGAAAAAAACTGAAATGTCACTTTGTGCTGTGGAGGCTGGGATGAGCCACGCCAGGGATGGGAGCAGGCAATCTTTACACATCCCTTAAAAAATTCACCTGAGAATAATTTGCCATCTTAAATATTTTATAAATATCCTGGACGAGAGGCCCTGTGACCTCTCTGCTGTTTCCAGGTGCAGCTCCAAACTTTTAGCTTCAATCCTGAATTTTATTTTCCCTTTTGTGTTAATTTTTAGTGGCTCAGTGAACCATTAAACAAAGGGAGCTGAGTGACAAATTAAGCTGTGCCTCGGGCAGCCAACGTGTTTCTCTTTTAACTCCCATCTGTCAGCACCAGCTCGGAGGGATGTGACCAAAAAAGGGCTTTTCTTTGCCTAAAAACTGCTTTTCCCTCCTGCTGAGGAGGAGGAGGGACAGGCTGGCAGGCTCTGGGTCTGGAATCTACTGCTCAGGCCTTTGGAAATGCTTGGAAGGGGGATGATGATGATGATGATGATAATAATAAATTATTGTATTATCATTATTATAATTATTGTTGTTATTATTATTATTATTATTATTATTATTATTATTATTATTATTATTATTATTATTAGAAGAAGAAGAAGAAGAAGAAGAAGAAGA
>VZSE01007860.1:153621-272561 GCA_013398275.1 Promerops cafer
TTGTTATTATTATTATTATTACTGTTATTATCGTTATCATCGTTCATGGAAACAAAAGAGTACCTTGGACTTTTAAAAAAATTATTCTTTTTTTCTCTTTAAAATGACTCTGCAGAGCTGAATTTTAGGTTGAAAAGTTCCCAAGAAAACCAAAAATAGCTCAGGGCTGTGCTCCATTTGAGGTTAAAGTTGAAAGAAAGAAGTAGAAAGTTGGTTTAGTACCCAAAAAATTCTTGTTGCAAGATTATTCCAAGGAACCTTTTAATGAAATTGGATCTCAAGTGCTTCTCTCAGCCACCAGATTTTAGGATTGAGAAGGAGACAAAGACTAACAGAGCAAACAGGAGCATCTTGGACTTTCCTTTGAGATTTTCTCCTTGGGCAGAACTGAATTTTGCCCTTTCACACCCCTGAGAAGCCTCAGAGATTTCCCAGCCAAGAAATCCACATTTGCCCTCTGTGGCACCTGGATTTTCTGAATTTAGATCCCTGTCCTTTTGCTTTAGTTTGAACAGGCACATTCTAAAAACAATCTTTTTACCCCCATTCTTTAAACTGAATTTAAACACTTGGCCACAGCAAACCAAATACTGAATATTTCCAGCACCTGTGGCAGGCTCAGAATTCCCCAGCACAGAAAGGAAAAGGTCCTGAAGGACATCCCACACCTGAAAGATGTGAACTGAGCACAATTTATATTAAAAATAAAAACCCCTAGCCGGTGACAATACCTGAGCAATAATAAATGCAGGTAAATATCTGAAAATTCTCTGTGCAGTTTGGGTTTTTTTGACCTGTTTCATGATGTTTTACCAACTTTTCCCTCACTAATTAATAATTAAAACCCACTCCTGCAAGTATTTTGCACAAGTTCCCATCAGAGAGATATTTTATTGTTTTCAGCATCACCCTCTACTATACACAATTATTAAAACCTTTTCTATATGTTGAATTGAGGAACATTTTGCTGCTTGGATAGGGAAATGTTTTGTTTTTTTTTTCCAAAGCAACACCAGCTCTACTGGTTGTGCTGAAATATTAAAAAGTATAAATTATTCATATAGAGACAGACAAAGCTTTCTTCAGAGCACCACATATATAAATTACATACTATGCTTGATTCAGGAGGTGGAATTGGTGAGAAAACATCCACCTGAACTCACTTCATTTCATTTTCTTCTTTTTAAAATCAATGTTAGCAACAATAATATCATCAATTGAGCCCAACACTTTGAAAAAAACGGGAAAAAAAAAGGTCCCATCAGCTACAAACATTGTCTGCCACTCACTAGAACAAAGCCAGGTGCATTTATTGAAGATGAAGATGTGCTCTGAACAAAAGGGAGCACCAGAGTTTTCTTGCAGCAATCGAGGCCTTCATCAAATCATTTCTGAGATATTGTTTCAGTGCTGGAGTTCTGAGCATTCTCTGCAGGACAGCTGCAGAGCAAAATGCCACCCAAAAATCTCCCAGCTCTCTATGACTCTCAGTGAAGTTTTTATTTCATTATGTCAGAGTGAACCAAGCACTGCTTTAACAGCAAAATTGCTTAATAATAAAAAGCCCTCCCAAAGCTTTCTAACAGCATGGTTTGTTTTACTGAAATAATATTCTCACTTGTATTATCTCAGGTTTTTCTGCTGAGATTTGTTGATATCTGGATCAAAGCTACAGCTGAATTTTATTTTGCACTGGGCAGTTTAACTTATCCCTTACAAACCTGCAGCAGAGAAATAAATATCCCTCACCTTAAGTGCTCATTTATTGCTCTTGATCTGTCACACTCGATTAAAATACAGAGTTTTCCTCCCAGGCTGATATCAGCTTTTCATTTCAAGTGTCTCTCTCTGAAAAATATCAGCCTTTGTTTCCACATTTACCACGGCCCTTCCAAAGCCTTCCCTTATGGAGAGTTGGGAGTTAGTCCTGCTCCATAATTCAGATATTTGCCTGCTCTGTGGGGATGTGGAATGGGAGTTAGTCCTGCTCCATAATTCAGATATTTGCCTGCTCTGTGGGGATGTGGAATGGGAGTTAGTCCTGCTCCATAATTCAGATATTTGCCTGCTCTTTGGGCATGTGGAATGGGACAGGAAAATCCTGGGAAAGACTCTGGGAGTTGGGAATGCACTGACAGAGGAATGCCAGGACAAGGGGAATGGCTTCAAACTGCCAGAGGGCAGGGCTAGGTGGGATTTTGGGAAGCAATTCCTGCTGTGAGGGTGGGGAGGGCTTGGAATAGAATTCCCAGAGCAGCTGTGGCTGCCCCTGCATCCCTGGCAGTGCCCAAGCTGGACACTGGGGCTGGAGCAGCAAAAAACCCAAGCAAATTGTGTCCAGCAGCACTTGGCAGGGGTCAGCCATGGCCAGTGCTGCCTCAGAGGGGTCAGGTTTTGTTAATAATCCTCCAAAAAGAGGCTTTTACCCCCGCTCCACCATGGCTTAGTGCCTGCAGAATTTGGGAAGCCCTCAGTGCCACCCATCAGGTGCCAAACCTGCAGGGCTCCCTCGCCAGGACCTCAATCTCTGGCTGGCACTTCCTGCTCTCCATCTAAACCAGGATTTTCCTGGATTATTGTCAGTGCTGGCATTTCCTGCTCTCCATCTAAACCAGGATTTTCCTGGATTATTGTCAGTGCTGGCACTTCCTGCTCTCCATCTAAACCAGGATTTTCCTGGATTATTGTCAGTGCTGGCACTTCCTGCTCTCCATGCAAGGCTGGATTTTCCTGGATTATTGTCAGTGCTGGCACTTCCTGCTCTCCATCTAAACCAGGATTTTCCTGGATTATTGTCAGTGCTGGCACTTCCTGCTCTCCATTTAAACCAGGATTTTCCTGGATTATTGTCAGTGCTGGCATTTCCTGCTCTCCATCTAAAGCAGGATTTTCCTGGATTATTGTCAGTGCTTCAGGCAGTGCTTTGTGCTGGGGAATAACAACTTCCAAACAACTTTATCTTAACAGCTCTGTGTGAACATTTGTAGTTCTGAAGACAATTTCGATAAAGAAGCTGGTGACTGGATTGAATTTTCACAGCAATCAGTCTCCCAAATGGAAGAAAACACAAATAATGAGAGATAGAAATAAACTCAAGTTGGTTTTCCTTTGCTGTCTTGCTCATCTTCTGGCTTCTGTTCTCTGTCCCTCTGTGATATTTTCAGAGTTGTTTTGTAAACAAAAGGATTTTCAGGAACGTGCCCTCAGTACCACGATCTCAACAATTCCAGCTGCTCGTCTGTGTTGTGACTGGTGCTCAAACCTCTTTGAGATTCTCTGAATAAAAGCAGCTCTAAACAACTCATGGCAGTGTCCTAAAGTAGTAAAAATGCTTAAAAAATATATAAACCCCATCACCTGGCACTGCAGCCACCGAGGGATCATCATCCGAATTCCCCATTTCATGAGAAGCTGCATTTGTCACAAAGCTTTGTGCCTGCAGGGGGGATTACCCAGAGCTGATGGTTTCACCCTTAAACTCTGAAGGGATTTATGGAGATGTGCTCTGACAAGGAGCAAATCCCAGCCATTGGTGTGGAATATCCAGCCAGGGAGGCTTTTAGAGCCAGGGGTGGCTCTTGGTTTTTTTATTAGCACTGCACCTGTGCAATGGTTGTGTGGCTAGTCTCTGATATACTATGTTTAAATATCTTCTCGTCATAAACTAAGAGAATACATAATTTCGCTTTTTTTTTTTTTTTTCTGTGATTTTTCTTTCAATTTTAGGAAATTAGAAGGGAGGAGAAAACAAAGAAACTGTTGCTAAATGGCCAAATATTTGATTTAACACCATTTTCTTTGCAGAATGGGAGTCCTCTGTTCTGCTCATGCATGGAAATAATTTAATTTAACAACATAATAAACATTTAGAAAAGCATTAATATTTGATTAGGAAGTGATGTTATTATACTAATGCCATTTCTTTTAAAAAATATTGGCTTTAAAAGAGTATAGATTAAACATCCAGAGGATAAAATGCAAGTAGTGGTTGAAACTCCCTAAAATGGCTTGCAGAGAGGAATGGTTTACTGGCCCTTAAATTAGGGCAAATCCTGGATTTTAACAGCTCTCAAGGAAAGCTTTAAAATGAACCAGAGGCTGCCAGGTAATGGTTCCGTTTTTGGGGGTAAAAGGAATGGTTTGGGTGTGAAGAAACAGAAGGGAAAATGCAAACAGCTCCAGTAAGAAATGCAGAGAAGGGTTTGCTGGCAAAGCCAAGAGCCTGCGGGGCAGGAATTCCTGTTATTTGTATTTTTGGTGTTCAAAAGGGCAGAATAGGGAGCTGAGTGCAGCTTTCATCTCAACCTCCACGTCAGCAGCTGCTCTGCGTTGGGTTTCCATCTGATATTTGTGAAGAAATACCAACCATTTCCATGCTGCCTTCCGTGCCTCATCTCCCTCAGAAAAATCCAGTGGAAGCAGCAAATTAAAACAATTAGGAAGAACGTTCCATCCTCAAAAAATTTTTGACCAGCCAGACTCATTTCCAAAGTGGGAATTTACAGTTTTACTCCGATTCAGTGTCCTTACAATTCTCTCTTGCTACAGCTGGTGTTGGCTTTGCCACCACAGCCTTTCATTCCAGCTCTGGAAATGGAGTTCTTTAGGGTCAGCACAGCCTGAACACACAGGGAAAAGAGATTTTCCTCCTGAGCTCCATTTCTTTTCACACCTGATGTCCAAACAGGAGGGAACAGAGCACAGGATGGCAGGGAGAGCTTTTTGTACAAAAGTCACAAAAGTTCTGCCACTGGTGCATCTGCAGCCACAGTTCTGTTCTCACATCCTCATCCTGCCTCTTTTCTCTTTCCATTACCTCTGGCCACATTTTCAAATCGACAACAAAAATATTTTCAGTAGCTCTATTGTGAGGCACTTGGCGTGCTTTGCTCCTCTCTCTTCAGGGATAATGTCCCTTTTTATGACAGAGAGGGGCTGATGGGGCTCCTGGAATGATAAAATCAGACTATTTCCAGTGAGAATTGCCAGCTGGAGAGGAGAAGACAGCCGCTTGTGTTCAAGAGAAGTTTCACATGAGGTTAAAAGAAACCATCTGCTTTTTCTTCTTAGTCCTTGGTTAAGAGCAGCTTGTGTTTGCAGCTCGCAGTTTAACACGTGGCAGGAGCCTGCAGGACTTGGTGAAGCACCGAGTTTGTTTTCCTGCTGGCAGAGAAACCCGTGAAAGACCGGGAAGGAGACATTTACCTCTGATCACTCTTTGTGTGCTCAGTTGTGTTTTCACAGCGGCTGCAGTAAAATCCAGCTGGTGGGGATAAAACGGAATGCAAGGCACAGAAATTGGTTTTTACTTCTGCTCGCGGAAAGCTGAGATTTTCTGTCTCTGCATATGCAGAGTTTCTGGTTAGGACAGGCAAACGAATGATTCCTCTGCTGGGAGTGGAGGCTGAGATTCAACAGAGGGAGGAATTTCAGCTGTACTGGTGACACAAAGATGCCTCTGAGCCCCAGAGCTGCTTGGAGGATTCCCTGCAGCCCTTGCTAAGGGACATCTCACCAGCTCCCTCCCAGCTGATTGCCCAGGCAGTGCAGGAGCTGCAGGTCAGCTGGGTGGGAATGCAGGAATGAAGGCTGGAAGTCCTCACACCAAACATTCCTGCCCTTGCTCATCTGCTCTGCAGCATTTCCCTCTCAGAGGGATGATCCTGAACAAAATTCCAGCTCTCCAGGTGGGTTTTTATTTGCTTGGCTGCAAAGAATTCACTTTTGTTTCATGTTTTAGCAGAGCTTTCCTGTCTTTTCTTAAGTCCCTTCACGATTCCTTAAATCTGTGATGGGTTCCAAGGGTCCAGCCCAAGGTGGGACTTTGCTGTGCCATTTACCCAGGATTTCCAGCAGGATGCCCTGCAGGAATACGTGGATATCTGATTTAAGGGCCATGTCTTTGGCTCCCTGCTTTGGAGTTTACCTTTTACCAGGCTTTACATTTCTATTCTTTGTAGAGTTTCAGCCCTTGTGGCTGTCTGCCAAAAACCTGGCAGAATAAAGGAATAACAGAAGGTGCTGAGCTCAAAAAATGGTTATTTTTTTTCTCTGGATTGCAAGTCTGGCTGAATCTCTGGCTGAAATAATGCACTTCAGCCAGTCTTAACAAAGGCAGGGGGTTGTTGAGGCTGTTTCCCCTCCCTGTGCTGTTGCTGTCTCTTTTCTCTCTCTCCCCCAACCTGGGATGATTTGGGCTGGCACAGGATTGATCCCATATGTACCATTATGGTATCAGACATCTGCTACCCATCGAGATGTCAGCTTTATGTGACAGGAAAGCATCTCCCAACACATGCACGAGCACCAGCCAGAATGCTTCCTGACCTTTGCATATTTACTTGGAGGAATCAAATGCACATCGGAGAAAATCAGGATTATGATGAATATGAAAGGACGTGGGGGGAGTTTGTTCCCTTCAGTGGAACTGGGGGTTCAGGGATGTTTTATTTTTTTATTCTTTTGCCACAAAACTCACCTGCTTACAGCAGGAATGACCAGGGAATTGCACAGTGACTTTTACTCCATGGTGAAGGGACAAATTCCAGTAGATCCATTGTGAATAATCTGCCATTCAGTCATGGAATCACAGGATAATTTAGTGGGAAAACACCTCCAGGATCACTGAGTCTAAGCTGTGACTGATCCCCACCTTGTCCCCAGCCCAGAGCACTGAGTGCCACCTCCAGCCCTTCCTGGGACACCTCCACCACCTCCCTGGGCAGCCCCTTCCAAAGCCTGACCACCCTTTCCATGAGGAAATTCTTCCTAAATATTCCTCCTTCTACTGTGTTTCGTAGTTTTCTACAAGATCTGAACACAGAGAATTTGGAATAGATGATGTCACTTCCAGCTCTTCCAATTCCCTAGAAACCAGAAGGATTCCCCAAATTCTCTCCAGTGAGAGAGAAAACAAGTGATGGACCATCAATTGTGCATAAATTCTGATAAAAGAATACCACAAAAGTATGATTTTTAGCCAGGTGGCAGAGACCACAGGAAAAAATCAGTGGGATGGTAGGGAAGGCTCTGTTGTGGCAGGATTGGGAATACAGAGAAATCTAAATTAAAGCTGGATGTGCTAAGTGATTTAGATAATTATTTTGTCAGAGTAAAACACGGACAGAAATTGCTTTGCTATTTAGAGCTATCAGGGACTATCACATGGAAGAAGAGGAGGCCAGGATATTTTATTTTTTTGATTGCTGGATTTGTACAGTGGATTTTGATTGTTGGAGGGATGGCACTGGGAAAGCAGGCTTGTCAATCACCAGTGTCATTTAAAGAGAAAACCAGCTAAAGAGGTAAAACTTTAAATCTGAAGGAGCTCAGTCTGGGAAGAGAGGGAGCTGGTGGTGTAATCAGCTTGGAATGACAGGCCCAGGAATAGAAATGCAGCCCGGGCTTAAATTCCTTCATCCAAAGGTGTCAAATCCACCTGGAATGTGCAGCCCAGCCTGGGGGAATGAAAGGGAAGAGCTCCAACCTGATGGGTTGGAAAAAGAGCACTGAGAGTGGAAACCTGCTCAAAAGTCAGGCTGAGTTAGGCCTTGCCAAAGACATTTTAAGGAGTAAAAGGCCTTTCAGCAATATAAGTAAAAGGAGAACAAGAGTAAAAGTGGCCTGCTGGCACTGAGAATGGGGTCAAGGTAATTTAGATATTAAGAGCAAGGGTGATTTAGATATTAACCCAAATTGGGGCTGACTTCCATGTCAGCGCAGGGACGGGAGCAGAACGGGGGAATGTTCTGCAATCCTTCAGCAGGGCCGGGGCAGCTGCAAGGCCCCGCATGTTCCCTGCACTTCAGGGGACATAAATCTCCATCCAGGGGGCTGAGAGGAGCAAGACTGGAGCAGCCCCGAGGGAATCTGCTGGGGGCTGGAAAGGAGAATCCTCTGTAGCTCGGCAGAAGCAGAACTGGGCTGTGGCAGTGCCCGTGTGGATGGGGAGAGCCACAGCAGCAGGCTCAGGGAGATCAGCACCTTCAGCTGAGCAACCAGAATGATGAGAGGCTCTACAAATCCTCCATCATTTCCTCATGAAACAGAGATAAAAGAGGGAAAATGGCCTTTATGCTAAAGGAAAATAGGACCGAGTACAGCAAAAGACAGATTAACAGCTTGACTGGACATGAAATTAGGTGGGAAGCTTCAAGACTGTCTGGAGAGTGATCCCTGGCTGAAGTGATTAATCCTCCTTTTCCGTGGTTATTTTGGCGTTTGTTTGGTGGTTTCTCCTTTTTTAAATGTATCAGAAGAATTCCAAATACAGAATCACAGAACCACAGAATATTCTGAGCTGGAAGGGATCACTGAGTCAGCTCCTGAATGAATGGCCCATCCAGGGATCAAACCCACAGCCTTGCTGTTTTTATCACCAAATACATCAAGGTTTAGAATTTGTCAAACCTTTTCATCAATATAAAATTCCTTTATTTCTGGAATTCCTTCCCCTTTTTGCATTAAACCCAAACTAATTACTGGTAGAAATATGCTCATGATCCTTTTTTTGACCCTTGCTTAGAGCCCGAGGATCTTTTTCTAGATCTTTCATGGTTTAAAGCCTGTTAAAACCCCACCATGACACAAACATCCCGTTTGAAGGAGTTTGCAAGGATCAAACCCATGGAGTGAGTCTGACCAGATCAAGCAACATCACAAAAGTGTTCACAAGGAGGGAACCACCACAGGCATTTAATCCTTTACAGCCCAGAGGTACCTGGAGCTGTTTGATGTTCCTCCCCTCCCCACTGAGAGAAGCTCCCAGATAAACTTTCCTCAGAAAAGCTCAGGTTTGGATGGATCAGATGTGAGCTCATTTCACAGGGCTGTGAAACTCCTGGAGGTTTGCCACAACAAAACCCACATTTTTTGGCCAGCCACCGTCCAGCCTCCCGTTCCTCTGAGCAGCAGTGACCACTCTGCCCTCCCCGTGCTCTCTGCTCTGACAAATCCTGGAGTGCTTCACCCTGGATCACTTTGAGAGCTCTGCTGATTTCCTCCCCACGTGCCCTGGAAATAACATGAATTGATTGAACGTGGTGACCTTTCACAGCTGAATTTCCAGCTTTCCTGAGCATCCCTGGCCCTGCTGCAAGGCAGGAGGGAAGGGGGTTTTGTGTGGTGCCATGGATCTGCTGGAGCCTGAGAGGGTCCCTGAGGAACTGCAGTGCCAAGGAAAAGGACAATCCACAGGAAAATGACTTATTTTGGTGTTGAGATGTCTCTCAGGCCCTTTCGAAGTGAGCATTCATGGCTCTGAAATGCTTTGCTCATAAATGTATTTCAGAAACCTCCTGGATTGTAGTTATTACAAAAATACTCATAGGAATTAGAATATGAAAGCAGATAAAAGACTCTATTCCTACAGTTTCGTACTTTCAGCTACATAGATTATGCTATTAAAATCTGACAAGTTGGCAATCAAAATAAAACATTGGCTTTATTCAAAAGTAATAAAGATTCAGACTCTGCAACTGTGCTAAGCAGCTCCAGGAGAAAAAGGAATAGTCTGAGTATTTGGTTCTTGCTATTACATTTTCTCTGGTCTCTCTAGGCACAAATGATAGTGAGAATACTCTGATTTTTGCTTTTTCTGACAGATACAGTGAATCCAACCCAATGTGTAGGTTTAAATTAACCTGTTCCATTTTGTTATCCATGATAAAACAGATCTGTCCAGACAGATCTGCTCAAGTTCATGAAAGCAGAATTTTCAGTGAGTTGATCTACTTAACAGAAAGAGCCTCATGAAAGAAAAACTCTTTAAAACGAACTGGGAGAAAACAGGAGAAGCTCTCTCAGCAGCTTGAGGCAGCAGTAACACTCGTGAGCTGATTGGCAATCCAGTGCCCCATTTTCACCCCGAATTCCCACTGTGCATGTTCCACACAGATCTGTGTTTGCAAGCCAGGCCTGCTGGTTATTTATCCTCATTTCTGCTCATCCTCTGGCTGATATTTACAGATACCCACGCAGCTGGTGGCTGTAAATGCAGGCTGACATGAATATTTTAACCATGGAGAAGATACCCAGCTTTATCTTCTCTCCTCTGCAACGTCTCTTTCACCACCTGCAAACAGCTCTGACCTGACCTGAGCTGAATTTGCACATAAAGGTGTTGAGCAAAATCCTGGTGCAGATGTCACAGAACCTGGGAATGCTTTGGGTTGGTTTGGGTTGGAAGGGACCTGAAAGATCATCTCAATCCACCCTCAGGGACACTTCCACTGTCCCAGGGTGCTCCAGCCTGGCCTTGGGCACTGCCAGGGATGCAGGGGCAGCCCCAGCTGCTCTGGGCACCTGTGCCAGGGCCCCCCACGCTTACAGGGAGGAATTTCTTCCCAATATCCCAAAATCCCAATATCTCATCTAACCCTGCCCCCCTCCTCTGGCCTTGCTGATTCCTCACAGGGTTCATGCTGCAGCTGCTTGTGAAGAGCAAACAGAATGTTCTTCCCCAAATCGAGTTCTTTTTTGTTCCCCATGCTTCATTACCCTCACTATGAGTTTGGCAATCCCACTTTTCGGTTTTAAAGGCCTTTTTCTCCATGTGGGGAGATACCAGCAGGGAATTCCTAACCCGCCCTGTCAGCTGTCTGCTGAAGAGAGTGGCTGATGCCCTGAACATTCTGAGAGCTCCCAGCCAAGCTGTCTGTCACTGCTGCTTCGCCACCGCAGCTGTTCCTGACCTTCTCCACATGCAGGTGCTTTATTTTACTTTAATTCCCTTGTATCAAACAAATCCGTAAGAACTGTTTTGATTTAAGAAACATTTCAGGTAGCAGCGAATACAGAAAATTTATTGCAATCAGAGTAGGTTTGTTTGCTTAATGAATTTTAAGAAGGAAGTGTATGTGAATTATGGATTTGAATTTTGGTTCCTACGAACAAGGTAAATGTTTTGGGACCTATTTTTTGCTGTTGCCATCACACACAGGAGGCACCAGAGGAAAAATTCTTTAGTTTAGGAGTGAAATTCCCCAAAAGGGATGCCAGCCTCTGGAATAATTTCCTGACAATTTTCTAATGAGGAGCCAAGGAAGCCAGGCACAACAATACATTTGGAAGACTTGAATAAAGTTGCTGCCAAGAGTTACCAGTTTTTAAAGATTAAATGAGCTTCCCAGGTTGGAAGAAACACCTCCCTCCCCTCCAAACCAGTATCATTTTTGGTGATACATTGATTTTTTTGTCAAGATGCCCCCAGCTTATCCATTATTAGCAGACTGGGGATGCTCTTGCAGAGGGGGAAAAAATGGGAGATGTTGAACCCTTCACCTTTCAAATCTGGCAAAGCAGGCAAAAAAATCTGTTGTTTTCTGCTGCTCTGACATAAGAATCTGGGCTTGCTACAATTGCTCCTTTCTTTGCCTGTAAAACATATTTGGTTTTCCAAGTAATTAAAAAACCTAAAAACTTCTTCTCAGGACTAGGACAGCATGAGTTTAAAGGAAAAAAAAAAATATTTAATAATAAATTGATAAAAGGGATGCTTAAAACCTCCTCACAAGGTAACACAGTACAGAGAGGAGCTGGTAGGAGAGGGAAGCCAGCCCCCACTTCAGCTGGGCATCATTTATAAATTTGAAGGAATACAGTCATAAATAAGCCAAGCCCAGGCTGGGCTTATATTACATTTTTAATGATAAGATTTCCATTAGTCCTGACTTGTAGTGGGGGCTCTGGAGCCCTGAGGCTGTTTGCTGATGGTGTGGAAGCAGCTTTGTTACCCGCTCCCGCTGCAGTCCTCAGGCGTGTGCAGAACCCAAAGGAGTGGCAGCAGGCAGAGTCTGTCTGTGCTGGCAGAGACCTGGGCTGGCTCCCCGAGGGCTGCAAGGAGAAGCTGCTGGAATCAGGAAGAGGAGCACGGCAAGGCCTGGAAATGAATAATCAGGGCTGACCTTAACCCCCCCATTCCGCGTGCGACCTCGTTATAATGATTAGCTCGAAACGGGCAGGAAGAGCAGGGAGTGAATATTTTCCCGTGGCTGTTGCCAGGAGCTTTGTGCATTCCCTCTCCTTCCCTGTCCGTGTGTGTCTCCTCTTCATCTGTCTGTGCACGCTCCTGCTTGAGCCTGTGTGGCCTTTCCAACACAGATATTCCCCAAAACCAGCACAGATGGCTCCGCCAGCCAACTCCCAACTTTTTTGGGAGTTAAGGCATTAATAGCACCCATTTGGCCACTGCCACGTGTTCCTGTAAGTTAAATCCCCCCAGAAATGGTTTTGGAGGTGTAAAATCCTTTGGGTTCTCAGCAGCAGCACGTGGAGGTGCCTGAGTCTCTCTTCAAGGTATCCAGAGAACCCAAGGAGATGCTGGAGTCTCTTAAGGAAAGGAAAAGGGTTGAACCCACAAATTGTGGGAGATGCCAAAGGAAGCAGGTTATCCCAGACAACAAAAAGATGCGTTGACACGAGGCCAGTGCTGAAGGCAGCAGGGTTATAATGAAATAGTCACTGTTCTCTGTCACTGCTGGCTGCCACGGTGTCCCCCGAGGCACAGCCCACACTCAGACTCCTCTCTCCTTTCCCAAAGCAAGGAAAGCTGCCAAATCAGGGAGCTCCATCACTCTGCTGCTTGTGTGCTTTCAATGGCACCAGAATGAGGCACCCCCAAAATAAAGAAATGACCTGGACTAAGACCAGAAATTGCTCTTCCGTACTCAGGGAACACTGCCCTGCTGAGCTGTTGCTGGGTTATAGGGTGAGGATGGGTCTGACTAGCAGGTGAGGCACAAATTCCTCCAAGTCTCCTCTACCCCCATCCCAATTTGTCCAAGAAATGGTCTGATCTTTTCACACCATCGCTTTGCTCCAGGACCCCAGGCCAATTCCATCTGCTGCTGTGTCGGAGCAGAATGGGGCGTGTGAAATATGTTGTCACTTGAGCATTCCAGAGCTGAAATATAAATCAGGAAAGGCTTCTTCCTATAGGGAGTGTTGATTTCAGATTGATGGCACTGCTTCCTGGAGCTGGAGAGGTCAGCACATCACACCCATTGATTTCAGGGAGGGCAGAAACAGCCCCTTGTTATTCAGGAAGTATTTTTTCCCCCCTGGAGGATATAAAGAAGAGTCTTCTACAGGAAATGTAATAAAGATAAATTCTCACAAGTAAATTAAAAAATGTGGGTGTGAAGAAGTCTGAACTGCTGAAGCCTTTCACCAGTGAAATGTAGAGTTAAATCAACTCCATATTCTCCTGTGTGGGCACTCAGGTTGCAGAAATGGTGCATGGAGAGAGAAATTAAAGCCTGCTGAAATTAAAAAGAAACCCCAACAAACCACATCTCATCCTACATTTTAACTGTGGATCAGGCAAAGCAAATCTCTAGCTGATTCAAAGAAATGACCTAACTCTTCTCTAACTTCCACCTCCTAATTAAAAAGACCAACCTTGGAAAATCCATCCTGTAAATGAAGAGTACCTTCGGTGACCACCAAGCCGGGGTTATTTTTTGATGATTGCCTGGCAAAGAAGGGGTAAATCCACTGCTCACCTGCTCTCATTTCCCGTGATTCATGCCAGGAGGAGGCCAAGCTCAGGAATGACTTGCAGTAAAGCTCTGCTGGCTGCCCAGACACGTTTTTCACTGAAGACAATCCAGCTGCTCTTGCTCAGAGAGCTGATGCTCATCTCCAGACTGGCTGGGCTTTGAATCCCCTGCTGGGATTTCAGATGTCTTTGTTCTACAGCTCCTTCCCTTTGCAGAGCCCATCTCACAGAGCTCCAGTCTGCCTTTCTCCTCTGTTTAATGCTTGTTTTACCAGGTGAGAATTCTCCTCAGGTTATTGGGTTTAAATGCACTGGGTCAATACCAAATAATCTCTATTCCAATGCACAGCAGCAAAATTTTATCCTAAATCAGTCCAAATCTCCTCAAAGCACATCTTTCATCAGCAGGTGGAAGAGGGAAGAAAATTACTGCAAGCATCTTGGTTAAGACTGCGTAGCTAATAAAAAACTCCAAACAAAAACCTCCTGTACCATTTCTTTGTCTGGTAATTGCTAGTTTTCAATTCTTAAAAATACAGATAATGAATAGAAGCACAGCAGAATTCTTCTTAACCACAGGGATGTTGGATGCCAGATGGAGCCTTGTGGATTTTAATAACAGCCTGATTTTCTGAGGTTCTTTAGGAATTAGCCTTTTTTAAATAAATTGGTAGCATAGAACCAGCCATAGGAATTTTACTCATTTTGAGTGACATGTTTGAGAGGGATTGTGTCCCAACAATCTCCTCTAGGTCACTGCAAGCTGTTGGCACCCCAAAGAGGTATTTCCTGCAGTGAAATGGGTCATTGGTGATCAGGAGCTTTAAACTCTGGGTTTCTATGGATGGTCTAGAGGGAAAATGGGAATTTCAATTTCACCTCCAGGGGCTTGACTGATTTTTACTTTAAAAATCAACCAACAATTGCATTAAAAGCTTTCAACTCTTTCCCCCTCTCTTTCCAAACGATCAGGAAGGAGTTCAACCATGTGTTTAGCAGGAATCCATTAACACAATGCCTTCATCTCCAGGAGAAGTGCCAGAGGCACTGGCACACCCTGGGCCACGGTGAATAAACATCCCTGGTGAATAAATAAACATCCCTGGCCTTGCAGGGTCCTTGCAGCTCTCCAGAGGCACAGCCCCTGTTCTCCTTGGCCTTAGGGACACCTGAAGTGACCCTCCTCAAAGGCCTACACACACAACAGCATTTCCAGAAAACAGCAACAATCCTTTATTTTTTTTATAATTTTTTTTTTTTTGAGCACTTCAGTAGCTTCTCCTGGCACAGAGCCAGCACAGCACTTGTGGAGGTAAATTCAGGTTTTTTGAGTGGTCCCATCTCACCTGACACTCACATCTCAAACTCCAGCAGAGCCCAAAGTGGATCAGGGACAGGCAAAGGAGGAACGGGCCACCCTGACATTTCACTGGGTGTGTTTAGTAAACACCCACAGTGAGGGAAAAAACACCTTAACATTTAGAAACCTCTGGAAAAGAGAGTCAGAGAGTGTTAAGGAAGAAATGTAAGGGGAAAACTCTGGATGCAGGATAAATCCCAGAGGTTTTGGCCTTGTTCTGAAACATGGGCCGGGATGAAGGAAACGAAGCAGAGAAATCCAGTTTAGGAATCCCAGGAGGTTTATTGCCTGTAAATACCTGTCAGTCAGGCATGGGGTTTATCACTCAGCTGATGGAAATCTATTTACCTGCAATGTTTTTCCCACCTAACTGAGCTCAAGTGCTGCTGCTGCTGCCCTCATTGGCTTCCCCAATAAACGAAATGGAGCAAATCTCATAACTGCTTTCTGATCTCACCTACCCAGAGTTTATTTCCCATTCTGGCTTTCAAATTCAGCTGTTCAGATCTGGATTGTGCTGCATCCACACAGCAAAACCCAGGGGGGCAAAGTGAAGTTCTTTGTACAAATAATCCTGATATTATCCTCATTTCAGTGACCACTTTGATCTCCAAAACAGGGCAATATCAGCATTTCTGCAAGTGGGGGCAGAAAATCAGGTTAGGAATTGGGAAACTGGGGACACGAGTAGTGATGAGCTGCCTGCACACAAGGAGTGTGTGACAAGAGCATGGACACATCTTTTTTTTTCCTTCTCCCACGCCCTTATTGCACTTGAAAACTTCAGTGCAACAGGAATTCCAACAGAAAATTAATTTCTTTGCTGCAAAGCCTCAAGACTCAAACATCATTTCCATCCAAGTACTGAAAAAGACAAACCCCTGTGAAAAAGCTAGCACAGAGTCTATAATTAGCTGTGGCATTTTTTTTCTGTGAGAGGGAGAAAGACCAAAGTGAAATTGCATTGGCATTTTAATGCTGGTGTTTCCTAACTCTTGCAAAATTATTTTTGGCAGCCTTCATAATAAGTATTCAAACAAAAGATGCAATTTCGTAGCGACGCCACAGGTTTAGAAAATAAATAATCTGAGGGGAAAAAAAACCACCTCAGCACAGAGAAATGTCACCCACATAATTCATCATTACCTCTGGATCGCTTGGAAAAGCTCAGAAACCATTTATTTTTGCTGCCTTTGGTTGCAGGTTAGCCTCAGCATCTCAGCAGTGAACTCCCCTGGGGCAGCAGCTTTGTCAGGACTTTGTGAAGAGCTGAAAGGTTCCTGCAGCCTCTGATTAACCTGTCCTGGCCTCTCTGCTCCTCACAGGAGCCTCTGGCACGAAGCAGTTGCAAGGAGTATTCAAAATAAGGTAATTAGGCAGCAAAAGGCCACTGCTCACAGTAATTAATACAAGAACTGCTACAGCACTGGCTTGGAAATTGGGCAATTATTGAAAGCCTGGGTGGGAAATTTTTATTGAGTTCACACTTGGAGTGGAAAATATTTTAACTTTTCTTTTAGTCTTTCATAAACTCAGCATGGATAACAAGTCAGGAAAGGCTCCTCTGGCCACTGACTCCTTGTCCAAGGTTTCGTTCATTTGCTGCTGAAGTCAGAGGAGATTTTTACATCGAGATCAAAGCTCTAATGTTAATTTATGTCTGACTGCTGGTACAATTTATTTCTTCTTTCCCTCCATTGTTTTTGGTGCAAGCAAATACCGAAACTCCTTAAATATAAGATCCTCTCCATGTTTTCTTTGGTTTGCACTGGAAGAAAAATGTGATAATGTCCTTTGGTCTGTTACTGGACATCAGATTTTCACAAAATTTACACCAGATCTGTGTTTTGACAAGGAAACCAATCCTCCAGTGAAGCTGCACACCTTGGACATTCCCAAATGTCTGAGGTTTGGCCAAATGAAACAAAATGATGTTTTTAAGGAAGTTTATTCCTCCCAAGTATTTCACAGGCCCCCAAGTCACACCTCTGCAATATTTTAATCCTGAGGCACAAGAGAATCCTCAGGGAGGGGTTTATGCCCCCAGTGACAGACTCTGTGAGACCCGAACTTAATTCAGAATAGTTGAAAAGGTCACAACTTCTGTATCAGAAAATTAAGTTAACCCTGCAGCAAGGAGTTTCTGGTGGCTTTTAAAGCTGGTGTCTCCCTCAACGACTCCCTCAAGACTCCAGTGATGTCCCTCTCATGGTTTTCTGTGTGGTTTCACTCTGGCTGCTGCCCAGGAGGAGAGAACTGGCAGAGCAGGGCACCACACAGCTCCAGGCTGCTGCTGTCCCCTTAGAAGGAATTTCCCGATGGCTTTACTTGGCCTACCACATCCCAAGCTCTAAAAAACCCTCTGCAATTTAGTATTTTAATATAATTTGGATAGAGGAGATGAATTTTATTGCGGCACTTTGCCAGAAATTGATGCCTAGAGGGGAAAAAACCTGAAAAATACTTATTTTTGTTGACAGAGGTGGAAGAATATTGTTTATTTCCATTTTTTTCCTTAGGACAACACATGCTTAAGAAACTCCCAAAGCACTTGAAGAACTACCAAAAATAAATCAGAAATTGAGCTCAGCTCAGTTGATTTGCCCTTTTAGCACTGTCAGACAAGCAGTGTTTAGTGCCAGGAAAAGGTTTAAATGGAAGCTGAGCTCCCCAATCCATAAGGCTCAGCTGGAGCACTCACAACTGCAGGCACAGAGATTCCTGAAAGGATCAGAGGCACAAATGGATAACCTGAAACATGAAAAGATCACAAAGGATGCACATCAGCAACAGTCAGAACATTGATTTGCAGCTGGCTGCCAGGAGGTGGGAAAAGGTCTCCAAAGGAGCAGAGAATTCTCCTTGGTGGAGCTGGTGCAGCTCAAAATCTTGGATTAAATGAGTGCCTGAAAGGATACAGAATTCCTTAGCATTGTACCTGTGCCTGTTTGACCAAGGGATGCTGGAAAAATCAGCCAAAGATCCCTTGCTGGGTGCATTCTGAATCCAAAATAATTAACACCACCTATTCCAGTGGACTGAACTTTCCTTATTTTGGCTTTCCAATCATTATTGCCCAAGAATTAAACTCAGACTATCTGCAGGAAAAGCTAATCCAAGGCTGGATGCCTGCTTGTAAATAAATCTTGGAGCTAACCCAATATTGCCACAGCTCAGATGCAGCTTGTTACAATATTTGTTATTTAAGAGATTATTTGACTAAAATAAAAAAAAAGATCGTAAGTTTTGCTGCATTTGATATAAAAAACCCCACAAACAAATCCCGCTGAGCCTGTTCTGCAAACATGCTGAATTTTTGAGGTTGAAAGGCAAGGCAGGAAAAGGTCATGCCTATTAATTTCAATCCTTGTGCAAACCCAGCATATTCCACACTTGCCTTGTAAGATTTGTGGCATTTGGGTAAATACATTTGTGTTCCTTTCATGCTATTTACAGTCTCCACGCCCGGCACTGCTAAGTGCATTGCAAGTGGCATCTTTTGCAATGCTGATGCACCTCAGTTAATTCAAACATGATATTTGAGGTTTATAATTTACTATTTCCATCACATTAGCTCCATTTAACTTGGTGAAATCCTATATAATTTGACAGGTTTGTTGATAGGATTGGATGTTTTTATGCTTCCCACTATGAATTTGTACCTTGGCATCGCAATAATCTGGCAAAATCCTGTGATAGTTGAACAATTAAAATGGAATTGGGAAGATTTGAGAGGAGCAGGACCCTGATGAGAACATCCCATTAACAGAGATCTTTGTGATTCATGTGCAGGCACAGGATGGGGAGAGGAGCTCCTCATCCCACTGCCAGCCCCCTGCACATCCTGGCTGGATTCACCCCACGGTGAAAATAGGAAGAAAAAATTCTTCTTTCATCTTTGGATAAAACCCAGTCCCTGCTGAGCTTCTGTGTGAGTGGAGAGATGAGAGAGCCCAGCCCAGGACAGTCTGGTATCAGCACGTTCATCTGAAGAGCAAAGCCAGGTGCAGCTTTCGTGTCACCCACGGGGACAGGCCAGGCCACCACCACAGGATATTTTCCCTCCACATTTCCTCACCGCTTGCAGCAAGAAATCAATGCTGCATGTGAGGATTTGCACGCAGAGATGGAGGAGTTGGGTGTCTGTGGCAGTGGGGAAGCTGTGGGAGAAGGAGGTGAGAGGAGATCCGTGTGGGATGAGTGTGGGGCCTCCTGAGGCTGCAGAGCAGCGGAGCTCAGGGTTTGTCACCACACTGATATCTCAGGGTCTGTCACCACACTGGTATCTCAGGGTCTGTCACCATACTGATCCCTCAGGGTTTGTCACCATACTGATCCCTCAGGGTTTGTCACCACACTGATCCCTCAGGGTTTGTCACCACACCATGATCCCTCAGGGATTGTCACCACGCTGATCCCTCAGGGTTTGTCACCACACTGGTATCTCAGGGTTTGTCACCACACCATGATCCCTCAGGGTTTGTCACCACGCTGATCCCTCAGGGTTTGTCACCACGCCGTGATCAGTGGCAGCACCACAACAAGGCCATGGAACGAGCCCTGTGGGGCTGTGGGAAGCATCCATCATTTCTGGGGGCATGCAGCGCTCTGTGGCTCACACTGCACACAGCAAGGCACAGATTTGTCCCCTCACTGTCCCTGCTGGGAGAAGGGTCTGATGGCTCAGAAAGGCAGGAGGGTGCAGGACAGGAGGGGAGACACTGGATCCAGCCAGGCTGGGAAGGAACTCAGTGACGAGATTAAGAGGTAATTAGGGATGGTTGTACAACAGTAATCCTTTAAGTGGGCACTGATGAGTCGGTGTGGTGTTCATCAGCTCTGTACACGAGGTGGGAGATGCTGAGGAAATGCTGGTGAGGAAAAGCTGGTGAGGAAAAGCTGATAAGGAAAAGCTGATAAGGAAAAGCTGATAAGGAAAAGCTGATAAGGAAAAGCTGGTGAGGAAATGCTGGTGATGAGGAAAAGGTGGTGAGGAAAAGCTGGTGAGGAAAAGCTGATGAGGAAAAG
This sequence comes from Promerops cafer, assembly GCA_013398275.1. Classification (NCBI taxonomy): domain Eukaryota; kingdom Metazoa; phylum Chordata; class Aves; order Passeriformes; family Nectariniidae; genus Promerops; species Promerops cafer. The sequence continues at coordinate 173,508 of VZSE01007860.1, forward strand.
CTGATGAGGAAAAGCTGATGAGGAAATGCTGGTGAGGAGATGCTGAGGAAAAGCTGGTGAGGAAAAGCTTCTGCTGAGGAAATGCTGCTGAGGAATGTTTTCCTGCTTTGCCTGTATGAGAATTCACTGGAGAGGGCTCTGCCAGTAGGTGAAGGTGCAATTAGGGCTCATCCAGCAGCTCATGGGGCCGTCCATCAGTGCTGCAGGCACAAAGGGATGGTGTCTGTTCTTGGGGAATGCTCTCATTAGCACGGGGAGGAGCAGCTGAATGAAGCACTGAGATGAAAATCTGAACACTAATTACACAACTCCCTGACATAACACTATCAACAGCAATTTGCCTTTCCATCTTCATTTACTAAACACCAAGTCTACGCTCATTAATTAGGGATGTGATCCAGCCAGCAGCACAAACAGAGCAATTTCACTCACGTGAGTGTATCCACTGATTTCAATGTCATCTGCTCCTGTGCTTGCAGAATTGGATACCAGATACACAACCTGGGTCAAACTCCAGCCCTATAAAACACATTCCCTACCTGAAGACAGCCTCCCAAGATCAAATCTAGCTTAGTTCTGCTGCAGAAAAATCTATATGCATATGGATTCAGACCCGTTCATGCATTATCTCCTTTTATATTGAATTTTTCAGAATGAGCTTGTAACTCTGTACAGGTTCTCAGTTCAGGGCTGGAGGAGGGATTGGAGTTGGTAAGGCTATGAGTAGTTTGGGGCTACATTATAAATCTAAAGTGACTATGAATTAAACATTGATGTTTTCACAGCTTTACTGACTGTCCTGTCAGCAAATCTGAAGAGATCAATCAGCTTTCAGAGGTGCCTTCCCTTCCACCACCCCACAACCACAGATCAGCCCCGTTCCCATGAGCTGCAGTCCCATTAATTCACAGCACAGAGCCCTGCTCCGTGGTATTTACACCTTGAACTCGTTCTGGAGCAAACGCAGTTACAGGCCGGGAGGTGCAGTCCAACAGCTCAGCTGCAGGTGAGGAACCCTGCTCAGGAGCACCAGGTTTGTGCCCTAAGCACAGCTGCTGTGGGTGATGCTGATCAGGAGCTGCCGTGGGCCAGACTGGCAGGGGGAGTTCTCCCCGTGAAGATGCTCCGGGTGCAGCCCCTCGTGGGGTTTGGGTTGTGCCTCCCGTTCAGCTCCTGGACATTTCCCACAGGCTTTGTGCCTGCAAGCTGCTCTCTGAGAGAACCCCAGAATTCCTGCAACACACAGGGCTGGAAATTCCATCAGCAGCAGGATGTGGCAGTGGTGTGGCCATGGGAATTCCAGAGCCCAGGCTCTGGGGAACAGTGGGTGTGAAATCCAGGTGCTCTTTCCAGCCCCAGCCTCTGTGGGAAGGTCTCCTTCAGACTGGAGGATTATCTCTGCTCTGCTTTGGGCAGAAACAGGATGTTCATTTTTGTGGCACCAAATTTTGGCTGTGGGAGCTGCCAGGAAGCACTTGGGGCTCCTGGTGGTTCCTGATTTGGGAGTTCTACTCAAGGGCTCCGGGCCTCACCCAAATGACAAATTACATTTGCATGAAGATGCTCTTTTCTGATTAAAGCAATGAACTGTGAGACAGGATTTATCATGAAGACTCTTCTCTAGTAGAATTAATTCAATAGGTCATGCTTCATTGAAAAATAATTTTTTCAAGGACAAAAGGCCATTTTAATTACATTTATTTCAAATTTTATGGGTGTTTTAAACCTCTTGGTCTTAATGCTGTACTAATTTTTTTCCTCCCAATTTTTGTTGTTTTCTCTAGTTGTTATTGTCACTTTTGCTTCTGCAATGAAGATCCAGAAGGAAGCACAAGGCAGACACCAAAACTAAGCCAGGGAACCTACTTTTAATCTGGTTTTGTATCACACTTCTGGTAAACCTGAAATTGTTCAGTTCAATTGTTTTGGCTTCTTAACTCTGGTGATTCTGTAATAAATATTAGCCATGAGCAGACCAAAGCAGATCACTGAAAATTTCTCATCGTGTTCTTCCATCTGGGAAAAAAAACTTTTTAGCTGATCCAAAACCAATGCCAGAATATGCCAGCAAGGACTGAGACCTTAATACAAACTGAAAATATTTAGAATTTCTCTTCAGAGGCAGTATTCCTCCTGCTGAGCACATTCTGTCTCTCCCACTTCTCCCTTTTTTGAGCTGAAGTCTGAGTCCTTCACAGAAGTTTTATCCCCCTTCCACCTAAGGAAAACACAATTTTTGGGAGCAGAAGATCACAGCCAATTACATCTTCATCATGGATGCTGCAGCTGGGAGGGGAAATCTTCCCAAATATCCAGGCACGGTGTAAAAGACTTCTGAAACCATTCAATTTCCAGCAAAATAGAGGGGGGAGTTTATAGAGGCACTGCAAAGCTGGGGAAGGTGATAGGAGAAGGAGCCAGACTTCTATTTGCATCATTTTATTCTTGTGCAAACCCAGCAAAATATAGGATTGACCCTGAGTGAAAGAAGCCTCAGCTGCAAATTCAGTGGAGAGTTTATTTTTGAAAGATGCAGCTTTTACCTGTGGAGAATTTTAGCCCTGCTTAGTGTCAGTTCCTTTATTACTAAATCTCTCCCAAAGATTGAGCAGTCCTTTCAAAAGGAGGCAATTTTAGTGGTGTTTAGAGCAAATTTCAAATTCACTTGGCATGGATGGGAACTTCAGTGGCTTCTCACAAGGCCAAACTCTGAAGGTTCTTCATGTTTAGGGCAGCTCTATATGATTACATTTACAGAAATAAAACAAAAATTGAGAAAATAATGCTTTTTCCTCAATTGCAATTAAACTATACCCTCCTAGAAGGAAAATCCAGAAAATGAGCATCAAAATCACCTTTCAGGGACTAAATTCAGACGAGGTTTTGAGCCTGTATTAAATGTTAGACATGTGAGTATTGATCTTAATTAAACAAATGTGATACAGGAAGAGATCAAGGGCTCACCATTCCTCAGAGATAAATGAAACTCTTAGCAAAGAGAAAGTGTACAGTCCTTTTTCTCCAGGAATTCCTGCAGCTTGCCTACAAAGGACCACAGGGATCCTTTGGAAGGAGATGGTTCTGCTGCTCAGCTGGAGCTGGAACACAAAACAAAGGATGTGGAAGAGCCTGAGTGATTCCCAAGGCAGGTCCAGACCCACGGAGAAGCAGGAGAATACAGCAGCAAAAAAAGGAAAGGAGAAAAACCCCTGAGAGCTGAAATTCTGCAAAACAAAAAGTGGAAGATGGCTACAGAAAGCTTAAATAATGTGGTTTTTTGAATCAGCAAGGAGTGGTGCCAGCAAAAAAAAAAAAAAGAAACTCAGAGGGATTTCTTTTTTTTCCATTCTTTTCCCATACAATATCTTCTTCTCCAGTTCTTGGTGTCTTTAAATAGTTTTCTTTGAAGTTGGGCAAAGCAGACTTGCCATGAGCTGTAGCATAGAAATTTGAGGGATAGTGCTTGAAAATGAAATGTAAGTGGGATAAAGAAGGAAAAAAACTTGTATAAAATGAATTATTTTTGATATTCTAAAATATATCAATTATAAACACATCTGACATCAACCTTTCTACCCTTCCTTCCTCCTTTTCCTCCAAATAAAAGTTACTTTTTCATTTACAAATAAATGGTGTTTATGCAGTTTCTGCTAGTTTATGCCTTGAATTCCCATATCTGAGAAATCTGGACAAATATTCCCACATCAGCTAGAAAAGCTCAAGAGAATTCACCAACACAGTTAAAAAACAACCCAAAAATCAGCAACAAAGCTGCCTTGTCCCAGAGCAGAGCTGCATGAGGCTCAAGAAAGAAGGTTTGGCCACATATAAAAGAGATTAAAAAATGCATTTATCTCCAATATTAGCTGTAAATCTGATTAGACACATCTGGGTTGTCATCTATTGGCTTTTTTATGGCAGGAAATCAACCCAGAGATCCCTCTAATGTTCCAGGGAAGTTGGTCCTGGGGCTGTGGCTCCACATTCAGCCTGTGCCTCCAACTTCCATTGCAGAGATATCCGCCATAATTGAATTCAAATAAAGAATTATTAAAAAAAACACCTTACTGAGAGTGGTTTTATCTTCCAGCTTGTTCTTTGGAGGGCTCTGGGGTGGCTGACCTGTATGAGAGGGTTTTTCATTGAGAAAAGACATTTTTCAGTGCTTTGGAAGAAGCCCTGGGGTTCCATCCGAGCTGGCACGGGCTGAAGTGGTGGAGGAACCTCAGGGGACTTCAGTGGATATTAAACTGGAGGAGAAAACACCTAAAAATACTGCAGCTCGACAATAGAATCCTTCTTTTTTCAGCTGGAAAAATGGGCTTAAAGTGGAACAAATCTCAGCACGGAGCAAGGTGGATCTCTTGGCCAAACGTTCAGGGAACAAAAGAGAGGCAGAGCTGATGGAGCAGCGAGCCAGGCCATGGCAACGGAAATAGAGAATTGAACCTGAGGAACCTGGAGAAATGATGGCTGGAAAATTCATCAAAAATTCATCAAAACCATCAAGAAACTTTCACTCAGGGAAATTAAAGGAAACTCGCAACTTCAGAGCAATTTTGGTTCTAAACAGAACTGAGAACATCTGTTAAGTACTGAAGCAACTTTTCTTTTTATTTTCCCATAAAGAAATTGTCTGTCATCCCAGCATTGTGTCTGCAAGAAACCAGGCTGGGAAAAATTATCAGTGATATTTCTCATGGAATAGAAGGACAAGGAAAAGGATTGTCATCAATTCAGCCCAGCTGCAATACTGGGCCATGCGCAGCACACGTTTTCTTAATGGAATAAAAGGGAAAAAAATCCAAATGAAATCTGATTTCTCAAAATCAGTTTGGGTAATCTAGACTGAGTTATGTGGCAGGGTAGGCAGGCACTGATAAAGGACACAAAAGTGGGAACGAGGAAATGACAGGAAATTTCCCAGTGTGTATTAGCAGCCACAATGGGGGGATGATAAACCACATTTTGTTCTGCTTCCTAAATGCAGCATCCCAACAATTTGCCTCCAAATGACACTGAATTCTGGAGAAACCCATGTTCTGAACTTGCAGGAAATGGCATCAAATCAAATACTGCGTTCTGCTGAAATTTGCCAGTTCCAAATGCGAATTGCTCTTTTACTTTTCCATCATTAAATGTACCATTTTAACCCCAAATCCATATGACTCCACAATTTTGTTCACACACAAGCAGATGGTATTTTAGTTGCAAATAAATGTGACTTCTCTTCAGGATGTTTCATTCGTAAATATAAAAAGAGGCAGAAAAAACCTTTTTTTCCAGAGTTTTAACTTGAGTTTGGGCAGGGTGGAATGGAGCAGAAGGAAAATTTGTGTTTAAATTCTTGCTGGGGTCTGGTTTTGCCCACTCACAGAGCCAGACAATTCCCATATTTTAATCCAGGAATAGTTTCACATCCACTCATTTTTTGAGACCTTCAGGGACTCCATCTCCTCCCTGGGGTGTCTGTTCCAATATTTAACCACTCCTCAGGGAAGGAATTTTTCCTGGTATCCAACCTGAACCTCCCCTGGTGGAACTTGAGGTGGTTTTCCCTTGTCCTGTCCATCAGGATCCGCTCAAACCTGAGGTTTCCCCTCTTCCCTTTGAAACCTGGACCAAGAGCACTCGTTGTCCTCCTGGGAAGAGCAGCTGGAGGGAGGAAATTGGATTCCACATCCCCTTTGCAGCCCCTTAATTTGTTTCAGTTCCACTTCTTCTCTTAGGTACTTTGATTGAAATCCATGCCAAGTATTCCACCCCTAAATCCAGGTCCTGTTCAGGCTCTAGGTGAACATCAGGCTGAAATAAGCAGAGCCACCACCAACAAACAGTTTCTCACTAGTTTTGTACCAACAAGTTACAAATAATTACACGTTACCAATAATTTCCTATAAATACAGACACACCCCCACGTTAACCATGAATGGAGAAACACTTTTCAAATCCTTCTCATTTTGAAAAAAGTTTGAGAAAACACCAGGTGTCATTTTACTTTGAGATGATTTTGTGCTGTCAGAGCTCTTTTCTGCCATGCAGTCACATTATTTTTGCAGATGGCAGGACAGGCAGCATTTATCATCCCCTCCCCTCCTGAAATCCGAGTGACACTGACCCATCTCTCTGCTCAGTGAGAGCACCAGTGTTGCATTTATGTATTTTGGGAACGTTCATTCCATCCCTCAAATTTAGCTTGTCTGGGAGAGGATCCTACCAGGGAAAAAAAATGCTGTATTCAGATAGATGGGGACGATTTTGCACTGTGCACTCTCACAGATGTCATTTTTCATCAGTTAATTGGAGACAGTCCTGGCCCAGTGTTTGGATGGCTTCGTAGTGATGGTAAAAAATAATGACAGCAGAACAAAAGTAGGTGACAAACCACATCATGTACCAATTAGCAAATCTCACCCTGCTGCTGTTCTGGGGGAATGAAGGCAGACCCCCTTTGAAATGATCCATTTTGGTGGGGTTAGTTATTGGAAAGATGATTTTCCCACCCTCTGAGGCAGTAACTCAGCCCTGGAAATGCCTGAAATGAGGCCTCACAGGGAACACTTGTTCTTAAAGCTCATTTTCCTGTAGGGACTGAGCATTCCATGCTCCTTTTCCCCTTGGAGACGCAGTGAGGCTGCAGGGACATGGGAGCAGAGCAGGGATGCTCTGCCAGGCACTTCATCTCTGGTGAAATCAGGATTTATGGGAGTGCCAATCCCTGTCTGTCTTAAATCTTGGCCTAAGCAAACTGGGAAGGCAAAGTGGAGCTACCAAAGTGGAGCTGCTGAGGATGAGAGTGAGAAACAGCCTGGCTCAGGGCAGGCAGTCATTTATAAAATCAACCAGGAAGGAAGAGATTTCTGTACAAAGAGAGCCACCATCCCAAAATCTCTCCTTTGTGCGTGGGCTTTTCCTGATTCAGCCCAAAGAGCCAACAGAGTATTGGAGAGAGATCTCAGCCAGGCAGCTGAGTGGGTGCTGAGGGTTATAAATGCAGCTGGAAACCCACCCACGGTATTTATACCTCAGCTCTGAATCTCAGAATCACCCTCTGCTCCTGATTGCTTTGGTAACCAACAATGCACTTCAGAAACCAGCCAGACACACCCAAATCTGCTCTGGAAAACATCCCTGAGAGGAGAATACCAGCTGCACGGGCTGATGGCAGTGCAGGAGGTCTGATCCCTGAATTCCCTGGTGATGCTCCCTGGTTTTGGGGAGGCAGCGACCTGGGGCACGCTGGAAGCAGAGCTAAACTGGCACAGGCAAGGCAGCAAAGAGAGTTTTGCTCAAGTAACTTGAGTGAGCAGGAAGTACTGAACCAAGCTCTCACGGCTGCTCCCAATTAAATCAATAATCCCAACTCTTTTATCAAGGATGGAAATCAGAACCACTCTGAGTGATAAAAAGGCTGAGGGGCAGCGAGTGAGGAATCTGAGCAATCGGAGTTACCCTCATCCTTGTCTGGGGTAATCAACATCACGGAAAGAAATCATCCTAAAAATACAAACCAAGCTTTATTTACGGATATAAAGATTTTCTTTCTTCCTGGCTTTGATCGTTTTTAAACCAAAATTTCTTCTGTCGCTTGGAATGGGCTGAGCATGTCCCCACCTGTGGGAAGAGCAGAATTCCGCAGCCCCAAGGTGGTGCCGACAGGAGGGACCCCGGTGTAGATTCCCAAATTAAACACAGCCTCGCAGGGGTTGGGCAGAATTCAGCCCAGTCTCCTCCTCTCCCTCTGTGGGCAGGGGAGGTCTCCAGTTCTCCACCCTCCAGAATGCAAGGAAGACCTTTCAGCTTTGCTGACAAAGACCCGAGTGTGAAGAGCAAAAGCAAATTTCATGCTGAGATCAGGTGTATTTTTCAAAGTGTCCTCGAGGGCAATCCTGAATTCTGAAGTATTCCGTTGGAGGAAATGATGGGCTGATTAATCACTGGAAATTGTACAAATGGTAATGATAAATATTTAGGGAACACAAGCTTAGAGCTACCAACCTCTCTCGGTTCTTGGAACGCAGAAAATCATTTTGACAGGGGAGTGAATTTTTGGAGGATGTTTCGTTGTGACTTCATGTAAATGAATCGTTTTGCCTTCCCATGGGAAAGGAGGTCAAGAAGGAAATCAGAGCTGGGGGAATAGAGTTCAAGCACTGCAAACACCAGAGGCTTCCTCAGAAGCAGTAAAAACCCACAAACATGGCATTATTTTAACTTTCTCTGTAATAATGTGGGCTGTGTTTTCATTGCCAGCCTTTCAGGATAATGGCATTACCAGACTGAGGTAATATTTGAAATATTTATGACACAGAGGTTGCCTGAATATGTTGCTTTTATGTAATTAAGGGCTTTGTTTGACATGGATTAATGCTCACGGAAACGTGGTATATTGGATGTTTTGGTAAATATTTCCTTGCTCATTCTCCATGCTATTTTATGTTGTTTTTAATGAAACCATCAAAAATATTTACAAATCTGCTCCTGAAATGGCAGCTTTTGATGTCTTAATTTTCCCATGAAGTATGGTTGGCCTTCATTAGAATTCAGGATTTTAAGACTCTTGGATATAATCCCTCTATATCATTTACATGGAGCTTAAAACTAATAAACAAAACCTTTCCTCTGTGCTCTCTCTGAGAACTCAGAGCTTTGTTTGGCTGCTTTGCTCCATTTTAATGGGAATATTTCTGAGGAGCACAGGGGCTGTGCTGAGGCAGAGCTGCAGAGTGAGAGGTGGATTTCATTACTGCAGATGTGCAGAACACTTTGAGGGAAATTGCAGAAGAAAGAATTCAGATTTCACCGACTGGGAGAGGTTTTATTTGGGTTTAGAACAGGGATCACTGCGAGGTTACAAAAGACAAGGGAGGTGGAATCACCCCTTGTAGGTCAAACCTGCTGATATTTTCCACCTAAAGAGATATTTTCTGATGTGTAGGGATTGAAATTGTTTATTCAACATGAAATATCTCTTACTGTGTGATTTCCCTTTGAAAATTGGATTAGTTCTGTGAGAAACCACTGACACTTGTCTGAACATCACCAGAAATGTAAAGAATAAATGTCTTTTTTCCTCATGGCTCGCAAGGGTATAAATGAGAGCCTTAAAAACCCCAAACCGAACGCGAAAACCTAGAAAATCACATTTTTTTAGTGCTGAACCATCAAATAACAACTTTGGGAAGGGCAGGAGGGAAGAAGAGCAGCTCTTTATGGCCTGGCTGAAGTCACTCCTCGGTAAATATTTCGCTCTGTGTTATTTAACCTCTCCTAAATGGCAGCTCAGGTTCAGACACTGCTCTGCTCTGCTGGCAGGAGGAAGCTGAGAGGCAGTGAAATACAGCACTGAAGAAAAAGGATGTTTGTTTGCATGGCCATAACCCACCCGCACCTTAAAACCCTGTGCTGCAAAGATAACTCTCCATTTAGGTGCAGGAGTGGTCCCACTGGGTTTCCTTTTAGGGTTGAAAACCAGAAGCTCGGTGCCATTAATGTTGGAAGAATGTCTCTTGGGCACAAGGATGGCAAAATCTGACCGAAATAAACACGACATTCTGCATGAAATTTAAAATAAACTGATTTTAAAATAAATTCTGGCATAAAGCCAGAAGATATCTGAATTTTTTTTTTTTTAAAAGGAGACAGAAAGTGCTTTTCCAAGCAGCACATTTTTCCCTCTCTTCCCCGGGGTAATTTAGAGGATTGCCTGGGTTTTCACACTGAGTGCAAACACCTGCACACGCTCAGGAAATGGAGTTATTTCCTCAGAGCACTCCGATTTGGGAGTCCTGGCGCCGAGGTTTCAGCTCTGATTGAGAGTTAACACCACACACAACACTTACAGCAAGCCCTGGACTAGGAAAAATGGGATTATTTGGGCTTTTTCCCCTCCAGTCATTCTCACTTCTGACTCTCACCAAGCTCCACCTGGTCTGCAGAATCCGTGCCCTGCCCAGAGCCCCTGCAGGGATTCATCCAAGGAAACTTTTTTCCTCCACTGCCCACAGAAAGAAGAAAGGAATTGAGTATATGAAGCTTTGTATACTTATTTATATGCATATTTATTCAAATCTTTATATATCATATACTTATATATCATATATAAATCATATACTTATTTATATGGATATTTATTCAAATCTTTAGTGAGGTTTTTCACTAGAGGCAGGCTCATTAAAAAAATNTATAATCTCCTAAGAATTTTGGTGCCATTACTGCTCTGAGAACATTTCTTGGTGCATTCTTCACCAGCTAAAGAAAATAATACCTTCCAATATATCAAACAGATTGTAAATCCTCCCAGAGCGAGTTCTGCTGCTGCTCCTTTTAATAATGAAATGACATTTTGGCAAGGGAATCACTGCTTTCCTGAAATTTCCCTTTTTTTTGAAGTGATAAACACTCCCAAGGCTTTGGAACAAGGAAGGAGCAAAGGCTTGTTTGAATCTCATTGTCTCCCACTCCGAATGAAAAAGAGAAGCCACAGTTTCACCAGAAAAGTGCATTTTGGCACAGTTCCCTCCTTCTCTGCACCAGACAGAAAAGAGAGTACAGAAAGAAAATTAAGTGCAGAAAAGAGTGAAAAAATGGGATTTTCTTTGAGTGAAACGTCACAAAAACACTCAGGTGACTTCTGAGGCTCGTCCAGCACCTCTGCAGATTCCCTGGGAGATGGTGAGGGCAAGAAAAGAGAAAATAAGAATTAAAAAAGCTGCAGTTCTATAAAAGATACTCTCCAAATATTCAAATAGAAAACAATGCAGCTCCTTAGGAGATAAAGCAAACCATGCTCATTTCCCTGGGCTGGATAATTACATCTGTGTGAGGCTGCAAAATTAAGTTTTAATTAAAGATATGAGGCAGATGATGATACTCATTGATAGAAATTGATAATTAAATAATGCTGTAATTATTATTAATTGCTTCCCTGACTGTTCCTCTCTATCAGATCATTTTATTGAACTCTGCAGAATTTCTTTTTCTTTACTCTGTCTGTCCATCTTTGAAGCCTTTCTGATGTCGCTGCTTCTCCAGCAAAACTCAGGAGCAAAACTTCTCCTTCATAAAAATCCAACGAAGCAAAATTTAATTAAATTTCACTGGTGCCAACAGCGTTAAAATGGAAATGAAATTTCACATTTAATCACCAATTTAACAAAGCTCACATGCAAGCTGGAACTTAGACACCCCAAATCTTCAGGCTGCTCCTGGAAGCAGCAAGGAAATGGGGGAATAAATCAAGGGATGGAGGAGCAGGAGAGAAAGAGAAACAGAAACTTGTGGTGATTTCCCTTTGGAAAAAATAAGAGTTTCTTGTAGTTTTATCAATGGGTTTCCGAAGACTTTAATTCTGGTTTTTTGAGAATATTTCTGTATCTTATGAACCTGAAGTTTAAGTAGCAACATCCTTCAGTGCGTGGGTTTGTGTTGATAAAAATGTAAATTTATAAATGTATGGTAAAACATCATTTAAAACATACACTGATAAATTAAACACATGCACTGCTTCATCTACCACACCAATAGCTACGAGTCAAGGATGCCTATGAAGAGGAAAAGGGGAATCCAAAGAATTTTTGCAAGAAAATTATTCTTGGATCCAAATCAAACCCAGAATCAGCACTAAACACACGCAGGAGAATCTGGAGAACCCAGAGGAGCAGTTTAGTTTAAACTTTGCAATTACGTACAGAAAAAAAGAATTCCTTACAGGTCCATCTCGCTGTGTTCATTCTCTCTTTTACACAGGAATAATCCCTCAGATCTACTGATCATGGTGTACCCATAAAAACAGAATATTGGCTATTTCTCCTCCCCAAGACAAAACCAAACCCAAGGGAAGGTAAGGGAGGTTTTAACCACGAGCTCCCAATATTTTTCACCTCATGAAAACACTTCCCTGAGGTTACAAGGCAGGAACAGCTGGAGGAAAACCGTGCCGGGTTTTATGCGGAGCACTTTCCTCCTCAACAAATTTAACAGCAGATCTCACTTCATTCTGCATCGAGGGAAGCCAAAACCCCTCTTGGCACCGTGAAACCATTGTGAAAGCAGAGACCAGGCTGGCCACCTGTATTTGATCACTTTTACTGAGTCTGCTGCCCGCTGAAATCCGTTTGTTATTGCCATTGTCCAAGGAGGGGGTTCACGGAAGGAGCTCAGCGCTCCGTGCCCTCCTGGCAGCGCCTGGCGCCAGCTGTGCTGGGAAGGGGTGCCAGGAGTCCTCCCGGCAGTGCAGGGCAATGTGATAAACACCTTATCACACCGGGGTGTGTCCCAGGAGCAGCCCGCGGCAGCCACACCCACACTGCTGGTCTCCAAAATGAACATTAAATCGCTTCTCCCATGGCTTTTCCACTGGAGTGTTCCCCTGCTCTGAGCCGGGCACCCGCAGAGGCTCCCTGGACAGGGGGGCTCAGCCAGGGGGCTTGGCCGTGGGAGGAAAGCCGGGGGAGCATCCCCGGGATGCCGGGCTGTGCTGGCCATGCTCCAGGGCTGGGGTGGGTGCTCACGGGGCTCCTCGCCTCCTCCCCAGGGCCGTTCAGCCCGGCTCCCCAGAGAGCCGTGCCCGGGCCGGCCGGGCGAGGATGCCAGCGCTGGGCTGCGCCGCGTCCGGTCGCGTTAATCAGGTTGAGAACGCCCCGGAGCTTCTGGAAACGCGCCCTGACTGCAAAATCAGTGTCAGTGCTGTCTCTCTGTCAGAACCGGGGTGATTTAATCAATATCAAACTCAATGACGTTTTATTATGTAGAAATAGTAAGTGTTTTATTAACAAATCGCTCCCCCGCACCATGCTGTAGAAAGTGAGGATTTCCACGGAAAACGGGAGGTTTTTAACAAAGAGAAAAGTTTGGGTCTTTCTGAGCAAATCTGCAAAATGTTCTGGGGCTGGAAGTAAGGGAGCACCTTGTGAGGTGCCTGTGAGCCCAAAGCTCTCCAAGATTTAGAGGGTATTTTGAGGTGGAATTGCTCAGACAAAGCCAAGAAATTCAATTATGGATAAAACAGCCCGTAAGTGAATAGAAAATAATTATTCTGTTAATTCTTTGTTTTAATATTAGCCTCAGAGTTCAATTTTGGTAGTTAATAGAGTAGAATAAATATAACTTTTTTTATCAATACCCATTAAGAGAAGCAGACACTTTCTAGGAAGCAAATCTGCTGTTTCATTTTTCATTAATTCACCTGCTGTATATTTACTTTCTCTGTACAAAATCCAGAAACCTCTTCAGCCATCAGCACAAGGCCTATATACATATATTTTTTATAGTTTTTCTCTCATGCCAGCACTCTCCAGATAAACACCTCACTGACTGACAGTTAGTAGGTGTCACTTTCTAATTTAAACCCCAATTTAAATTTACCTGTCACATTGTTGAACAAAAGTATTACCTTTCATTCAATAATTACACTTAATTGGCTGGAAGATTTAAATGCTTCATTGGCTCCAAACATTTCAAGCTGGGCAGGATGTCTGAGACTCCTCAAAGGGTTGAGAGAGTTTGAGCCTCCTCCTGGATTTAGAGAAATCAAAACCAGCTTTTTCCATCTTTTTGCCTTAAAGTTGATGGAAATAAATGGCTCCACAGGCAGGAAGGGGGAATAATTCAGATTTTTAAATTACATTGCTGCATATGTGGTAGGACTGGGGGAAGGTTGGAATTGTCTGTGAGCAAACAGCAGGAACAGGGATCACACACCCAAACCAAGATTCCTGCTCTCCTTTCACCCCAAAATTCCATTTTCACTGGCAGTGGTTAAAACATTCAGTGTTTAACTCAGCACCTTCTGCTCCCTGCCCCAGCCCACCTTTACTCCAGGACATCCAACCTTTTGCTGCCCCTGTTCAAAGCTTTCCAGACCTGCGTTCTTTAGAAACCCCAAAATTGATAAATATCAACCCACTGCTGCTGGACACAGCCCAGGAAGGGAAAATCTGGGGCTTTGGGGCAGCCAAGCACCTCCAGTGCTGGGAATCCTCTGCCAGAGCACTGGGATTTGCCTTCCCCAGCCTGAGGCCCAAAGGATTGGTATTTTTTCTCATGTTTAGATCAGCCCCAGTAATCAGCTGAGCTGCCCACAGCCATCCTGGGCCTTTGAACTCTGTTTATTTGTGCCACAACTAATCCGTGGCTTTGTTCTTTCCTGTTCCAAGCCCTGCTTTGAACCCTTTTCCTTGTAGGATTTGGGTCCACGACTTCAATTCCTTCAAATGCTCTTTTCTGTTGTGGCCTTCTTCAGACTGAGTTTGGAAAGGACCTTGAAGAACTTGGTCTCCATCATCTAAATAAACATTTATTGTGCATAGAATTCTCTACAACCCAGAGCTCTGAGTGCCACATCCAGTTTTCCCTGGACACCTCGAGGGAGGGAAAGGAGAAGGAGAAGGAGAAGGAGAAGGGAAAAAGGAAAAAGAGAAGGAGAAGGAAAAAGGAAAAAGGAAAAAGAGAAGGAGAAGGAAAAGAAAAGGAAAAAGGAAAAAGGAAAAAGGGAAGGAAAAGGGAAAGAGAAAGGAAAAGAAAAGGGAAAAAGGGAAAAGGAAAAGAAAAGGGAAAAGGAAAAGGAAAAGGAAAAGGAAAAGGAAAAAAGAAAAGGTGTCTCCATCTCTGGTGGCTGAGCTGGGAAAATGGGACAGTGTCTGCCCTTCTTCCAGAGAGGAAATGTAAAAGAGAGTTTGGATCAAGACAGCCTGGAAACCCTACCAGAAACCCCAACATCAGGAAAAGTTAAAACCACTCCTAAGGTTCCAAAAAATATTAGGAAATTATTTTTCCTTTCTCTTCTGCCCGAGCCAGAAGAATCAAACTGGTGCCTTGTTAATTAGGAGTGTGCTGGCAGAGCGTGGATTTAAAAATGAACAAAGATTTTATTAATAAATCTTTCCCTGTCAAACATCCTTCCTTTGGTCAGGGCAGAGAGAGGTTTCATAGCAGTGGAGAAGCTCTTTGTGAGAGCTGGATTCACTGCATTTGAAGCTGTGCTCCCGATTCCATTACAGCCACATTTCATCCAGAGGCTAAATATCAAACAGAACTGAACCCTTCTGAAAACATTCCGAGGTAAAAGGAGCACAGCTTTGGGCTAGAAAGGAGATTTTTCATCCCAATTCAGAATCATCTTTTTTATTTTTTATTATTTTAACGTGTCAGGTGCACGGAGATCACGTTCATTTGCTCTTGGAAAGGTGAAAATTGGCAATTTGGGCTCACTGAAGCCCAAACTGACCCTGTTTTGTGTCACTCATTTGTTATCAGCCCACGTGGGCTGGCACTGCTTTGAGCAGGATGATGAAATAATCACCAAATTCACTCCATCATCTGCCCCTGGTGCTCCTTAAAATGGACACTGGGGAACACAGAAGTGCCAAGGAAAAATGTTGGAATCTTTGGAGAGAAGCTTAATTTTACAGGAAAATCTTTGCATTTAATACATTGAAAACCAAGGTTGTTCTTCAGTATGAAAAAGGAGGCCCTGAATGCTGCCAAGGGCAGCGAGCCCTTGCCCAGCCCTTCCAGGCTGGGAAATGGAAAAAACAGAATTTTCCTGGGCTGTGAATTGAATTTTGTGTGTATAAAAGACTAGATGATCTCCAACATCTTCTACAATCCCATTCTATGATTATGAAAATGAGAAAGATATTTCCATTCTTCTCATGCAGTGATTTTGAATTTGGGTTGATCTGAAACAAAAACATCACCTCCCAGAAAATACAGCCTGCATTTGGCAGACCTCTGCAATTTGAGCACCTTTCTTATTCACTTCTCCTGAAATCAAATGTTTACAAAGTGTGTTTCAACACTGGGGTGTGATTAGAATATCCCTTACCCATCTCTTAAAATAGGTAACATTTGCTTTTGCTTTGTGCTAGCTCATATGGGAATTTTCTACAAGTCTCCAGTTTTGTTTAGAACCCTTAAACACAATTTCATGCTTAAGCCACTCATCTTGACAAGTTCCATTTCGGCTTCCTGCAACACCATCAAGCTGCTCCAGTTTCACTTAAAAGGTTTAAGACCTGAGCCAGTGGAAAAAATATGAAACCAGTTAAATTACCCAATTGCCTTTTTCTTCCTTCGGCTCAGAGGAGCTGACATTTCCAGCCTGGTTCACCCTCTGGATGGGTGGGAGAGGGAAAAGTTCTCATTACAAGTTTTCCAGGAGGTCACATTCACTCAGGAGAGCTTTAAGCCCCAGAGTGATGAGCACCAACTCAGCTGTTTGTAAAATCACATCATTTCCCCCAAAATAATTTTGCTTCAAGTGCTCTTTTCCCGTTGAAGGGGATGTTTCATGGAGCATTTCAATCTCCAAGAAAATTTGCACCTTCAACAACAATCCCAGCTCCAACCATCTGTGCACCAAGACATGGGGGTATCAAAACTGGCCAAATTCCAGCTTTTAAAACTGTTTTTCTGTCTCTGCTTCCTGAAGATCCACCAAAAAGACAGAACCTTCATTGTTCCCAAATCAGATTTTCAATCAGATGCTCTTCTTTTAAATTAATAGCTAATATTTGTTATTTTCCTATATTTTTCCCCTACCAGACATAAGATACACACCAGTAATTCCTGCTGAAGTCCCTTTGCTTGTCCCCTGAGCAAAGAGAAAACCAAAATCAATTCCTCTTCCACACAACCCTTCCCAAGGCCTCCAGGATTTACACTTCAGGATTTTATGGCCTCAGGATTTGATTTGTGTAAGGAAGAGTTTGTCCTTTTATTAGTCAACAAGGCTGGTTTGACAAATTTGTCTAATTATATGATGTATTTTATATTATTTATTTTAACTTGCTGACATCCAACAATTGAGCAGAGGTCAGGTGGGAAGCTCAAGGATGAACCAGCACTTGTTTCATATTTCATCTCTCAAAGCCAATAAAATATGGCACTTCCTCCCGAGCTGTCTGTCAGCAAAAGGAAGGAGACCTCATAAATAATAAGCAGCATTTTCTGTTAAACTTCTCAGAGAGGAAAATCTAAACAGGAGAATATGGATTAAATGGTGTTAATTTAAACCAAACTCAGTGAAAATAGCAGAAATAGCTATTCTTTCAGTTAGCTGTGTTTGTGGGAATTACATTTTAATTTAACTGTTTAACAACAGGGAAGAAGAAAGCACTTGGAAGACTGAAAAAAAATCATGGAGTGATTACAAGTTTATCCCAGTGAAACATCATCTTTTTTTTTTTAATGGATCAGTACAGTAGGATAGAAGAAATCCTTTGGTTCTTTCTGAAACACTGCCAGCATTCCTGTCCTCACCTTAAATGCTCTCTGATTCCATCCAAAATTAAGGGTTTGTTCTCTCCACGATCCCACTGGCCTGAAAACCCTGCCTCATCTGGAAATTCTGATTTTCCAGCACGTCCTGGAGATTTTTTTTCTTTACACAGTTTCTATTTTTATACCTGAGCCAATGATGAGTTCTTCAGTGCATCCATCTGGCAGCTCATCAAGGCTTTCTTTGCTTTACAGGTTCGTGATGGAATAAAAGCTGCTTGCCTAAAAAGCTTTGTTGCTTCTTGCAGATTAAACTGATTTCAAGCACTTTCCATGCTTTTGTGTGAAAATGAGCTGTGCAATTGCTGCAATTATCTCAGCCAGCATGGGAAGGGTAAATAACCTCCTATCAACCCTTCTGCCCCACTGGCTGATAGTTTTTATTCAGGGATATTTCTCTATTTCTCAGTGTGCAAATTGATTGCTTGATTTCAATACAGCCTTGCTAGAGTGAAAAAAGAAAAAAAAGAAAAAGAGGAAATTAAGTTCTCTGCTTTCTTACTGACCATTTCTCCACCATTTTCATATATGTGTGTTCATGTGCCAATTTAACTCTTCGTGTTATGAGCAGCCAGTGATTCTGTCTTGGAAAAGAAGTTTATTTATGGATTTGATTTCATAACTTACTCGAACTCAGAATCACCTGTGCGTAATCTAAAGCTTTAGAAATAAAAATATTGCTTTATTGTATTTTCCTTCATTCTGAAAATCCTGTGATCCCATTTTCTCTGTCACCATGGCAGGATAAAAGAATTCCTACTGTGAACCCTTCTTTCCCGAGGAACCCATTAAAGTGCAAGTCTGTATTTCATCAAATATTTCTTCATTCGCGTCCCCAGAGCGCAGCACAACTTTCCTTGTGTCACTTTGAGTTCCAGGAATGGAATTTGCAGGGGAAAATGTTCTTCAGGGCTCTTTTCAGCAGTGGGGCTGGGGGAAGATCAATGTTATTTGAGCACAATTTGCTAATTGGGGATGAGTAACAAGGATGAACAAAGGCAGACAGATTTAGAGTGGATTGAGGCTTTTGTTAAAACGCTGGAGAGTTTGGAGGCAGTTTGGAGAATTAGTCCGAGGAACCAAAGCAAATATTTAGGTGAAAAGCCCCTGCAGCTGCTGAGAGTGATTGGATTTTGGGGACAGAAGCACTCGAGGTTCCAAATCAGGCGCCAAAGGAAAATCAGGAGGCAGCTGAGCTCACGGGGCTACCCCTCACTGCCCTCCTGCTCCAGCCACAGCTCTCCACACTTCCCGAGGGGCGACCACAACTCCTCCTCGGTCTGGCTGAAATTTCAGGGGGACAGGGTGAGGGAAGGGCCAGCCTGCAGAATCTTTTAATTTTAACCTCTCTAAAGCATTTCTGTGGTTGGTGGGCAGGGAGGGAGCTGGTGCCTCCCAGTCTGGCCAAAATGAGCACAAATTTCCTGCCCATCCTGCATTCAAAGCTTTGTTTTTAATGCTGTGAGTTTTGTTTTGGGGCAGGTTATTGGAGGTGCTTTAGGGGTGTCAAAGAGCACCAGTGTGGAGCTCTAAAAATCCGGTTTCAGCTGCCTGCAGAGCCTGCTAAAAACACATTAAATCCTAAACAATTCTGGGCCAGAGAAGAAAAATCATGTGAGAATTTACTGTTTTCCTTAATTCAGTCACTTTGTCCACTGAAGAAGAGCACAGAGCAAAGGGAAGATGCCCTACAGTCAATGTTGAAAGGGAAAAAAAAACCTTTCTAGAGGGAGATTTGTCCATATTCTTTTGAGATGGAAGTAATTCCTCCTGGAGATGCCTGTCCCACAACCTCTTACCTTAGGATAATGCAATTATTTTAAAAGATTGTGCAAACCTTACACTTTTTGTGCCTGGGGAGTTTGAAACATGCAGCAGAAATATTGAAATAGCAGTAAATAAAATCAGAATTTGACATGCACAGATTGAGTGCTGTGACTGGGTGACCTGTGAGGGTTTATATCACTGGGGCCTATTAATCACAGTAATAAATACAGCTTTTTCCTTGCTAAATGTGTGTTAAATTCATTAAATTTACTTATTAGACAGATTTAAAGGATATTATTTGGGCCACACTATTGAATCATGAGAATCCATAAAAAATATGTTCACAAACAGACTTTAAACCAAAGGAAAGTTCAGTTCCCTCTCTCCCAGAGCAGATTTTTCTTCCTGAGGACATCAGTACCAGACAGCACAACCACTCTGTGCTCAAAGCATTCCTGCCCAGACTGCCTAAACAGCACAAATCAAAATACTTCAATTGTCAATGATTTTTCCCTATAGGGTGGGGAAGATGAGGTGAATAGTCACTAATCCAGGGGCTGGAATCCAATAATACAGAAACTTTCATACAATATACTTTATTGCAAATCAAATGTTATTGCTTTTAGCACAGCACTTATAAACTGCTTTTTTTTTTCCCTTCTCAAACTGCCATAACACCTAAAATTTAACCTCTTTCAGAACAGAAGCAGCAGGGAAGAATAGCAACAAATTTTGGGGGTTGGTTCTGAGACTGTATCATGAACATATCACTGAATGCAGTCCTAGGGAATAATGAGTGATAATCAAGCTGTTAAATGAAATTTTAAATCCTCCCATGTGACTCCATTTCTGTAACCCACGTCTCGATGAAATTTTACAGGATTTAAGAATGATTCTGTCAGAACCCAGTGAATTGATAAAGGGACTTTTTTGGCTTCATTCCCACTCCTCACCGTGGATCAGCAGGGCACAACCTCCAAAACCAGAGGTGCCAGCAGGGGATGCTCCTGGCCCTTGAGGAGCCCAACCTGGCTCCTCCCCCTGCCCTAAAACCAAAATCCCGCTGCCATCACCTCCCCAGCCGGCCTGTGCTCCTTGAAATGGGGAGAAAATGCCAAGTGCTTGGGGCGAGGAGCTTACAGCTTTTATTCTACAGCTTTTATTCCCAACCTATGGAGTCCCGACCAAGGAAACACGAGCGCTTGCCAGGATTTGCTGTCCCTCTTAGCGTGGGGACATCTGTTCCGTGCGTGTGGCAGTGGCAGGCACAGCAAGCTGGCTGGCAGCTCCGGCTCTCCCCATCCATCATCCCATCGCTCTGCCACGCTGAATTATTCATTAGCAGCCCACCAAACTCACTCACCACAGCTCCACTGATCATTTGCCAAGTTTCGGCCCCAAAAATCATTAGTGGAGAGGAAGAAAATAAACATTTCCCTACAGGAAGGATGAGCCTGTACCCGGGACACGCAGGGAGGGAAATTCCCTCTGACAAGCTGCTGTTGAACTTCAGGAGCATTTTGGAAGCAGGCCTGCAGAGCACTGCCTGGCTGTTCACATCTTCTGCAGGAGCTTCTTGCTGAGGATGGAAATGTCTTCTAACTCCATGGGAAGATAAAATCCCTTAGCTGGAGGAGGGATGGAAATCTACCTGGACCTAATTCTGCCATAAGAGACAGAAATCATCTCCTCTGCCTTTCCCCTTGAAAACACCATTTCTGTTCAGGACCTTCTGTTGTGGCACCACAGAATAAGTCAAAGTTATAACTGTGCAGCTACTTCATTTATTTATTTCAAACACAAATGTTCAGAAACACAATAAACCACGGATTTGGAATATTTCAGCTGTTAAGGAATAATTTCTCCCTGGCAGCTGAAAGCCTGCCTCATTCACACGTTCCAGGAGTGAGAAGCAGCAATTTGATGTTTCAGCAGGTCGACTGCAAAAGCTTTTTGATTTTGTTGTGCTCCCCCTGCTTCCAAAAAAAAAAATCCCTGAGCTTAAAATGTCTTCTAGAGGTTAAAAAGAAACTCACCTGTTTCCTTGCCAAAGGAAAACATTCCCTTTATTGCACTGTGCAGAGAGAAGAAAAGTTCACAAAGCTCCTGGTGGTCAAATGTCAGCTCTCCTTGGCTTTTCCTCTCCTGCTTCGAGCTCTCCTAGCGGGGATCAATATTTGCTGTAAAGCCCAGCCCCAAGCAGGTGGGTTCTGGCTGGAGTTTCATTAATTGAATCCCTCTGCATTTGCTCAGATCAGACCCTGGGGCTGGCCGAGCCCCGAGGGCTTCGTGTGTGCTTGGTTTTGGGATCACAGAGCTCTCTGCTCCCTGCAGAATGACACTCCTAATTAGCACAGCCGGTAATCACCTGAACTCAGAGACTCCTCTCAGTCGCCTTCCCACGGCTGATGGGGGATGGCCCAGCTGAGCAGTGCCAGAGCGCCTGGGGAAACTGGGGAAACTGGGAAAACTGGGGGAAACTGGGGAAACTGGGGAAAACTGGGGAAAATGGGAAAACTGGGGAAACTGGGGAAAACTGGGGAAAATGGGAAAACTGGGGAAACTGGGGAAAACTGGGGAAAATGGGAAAACTGGGGAAACTGGGGAAAACTGGGGAAAATGGGAAAACTGGGGAAACTGGGGAAAACTGGGGAAAATGGGAAAACTGGGGAAACTGGGGAAAACTGGGGAAAATGGGAAAACTGGGGAAACTGGGGAAAACTGGGGAAAATGGGAAAACTGGGGAAACTGGGGAAAACTGGGGAAAATGGGAAAACTGGGGAAACTGGGGAAAACTGGGGAAAATGGGAAAACTGGGGAAACTGGGGAAAACTGGGGAAAATGGGAAAACTGGGGAAACTGGGGAAAACTGGGGAAAATGGGAAAACTGGGGAAAACTGGGGAAGACTTGGGAAAATTTGGGAAAACTGGGGAAGACTGGGAAAACTGGGGAAAACTTGGGAAAACTGGGGAAAACTTGCTCAATGCCCCGGTGGGTGCCAGGGGAGGGCCGTAACTGCCCCGGGGATTTATTGCTCAGCTCAAAGAAAATTACTGTTTTCTCTATTCTGGAGCTTTGTCCTGGGTACGTTTTTAATCTCCAGCCTTCTCTCACGTTTCTGCTGTTTTGCAGAGTCACTGTGTGCTCACCCAGGGGGTCTCTGGTCGGTGGAAATTCTGAAATTGTGGCAAAACATCTCCAAGAAATCGGGCTAAAGGTATCTTCTGCCACTGGGAGTATTTAGAGCCCCCTGTGCTCCCAGCCCGTTAATGGGCCTCTCGGGGCAGGCAGTGTGAGAACAAATCGGCAATCCTATAACTTCAGGAAAGCTTAAGGAAAAAAAGAACTTTTCTTTTTCAGATTGTATAGATCTGCCTTCAGCCGTGCTGCAGAAACAGTTTAGGATTCAATTCTGAGCCAGAAACTGTAGCAACACATCTCATTATGGAGTGTGAAACACAGGGATGCTGCTGCCAAAGGAATCTCCGGCAGCAGAAGTGCCCTGGACTGGCTCGGGCTCCACCTGGGAGTTTTTCCATCACCTGCTGCCTGAGGCGCGTTCCTCAGGAGCTCTGCCCGCCCCTCTCTCCCTTCCAATCCCATTGTTCTGTTATTTGTTAAACCATTTTTGTCAGGAGAATTGGACTGCCCGGTGCAGAGGTGAGAGGGGCGGATTTGCTGCCTCACACCGAGCCACTGAATCAATTCCCCTCCTGGCAGCCTCCCTCTAATAAAATAAAAATGTTTTTCTCTCCTTACACTTAAAGGCTCGTGAATACCTCTTTGGAGGAGGAAGTCTCTGACCTTCGGGGCTTGCAGCTGCATCTTTGTGAGTGACAAAATGAACTCCCCAAAGCTGCAGTTTTTGGACAGATGAAATGTGTATTTAAACAAGTTTGCCTTCAGCATTCCCTTCCCTTCCCTATTTTTCCTTCTTTCCCCTCGGCTTTTGCCTCTCTCTGCTCCCCTTCCTCCTGCCCAGAGCATCTCAGAACAGAGGCGAAAACTCCAAAAGCAAAAGTTCTTTTCTGCCTCCTAAACACAAATATCTGCTAAGGACAATGTGAATTATCCCTCCTTGTTCATTGATTCAGAGGAAAAAAAATCCCAGTTTTTGACATTAACCAGTTAGAAAGTAAATGAAGTAAATGTGACAAGTTAAGAATCTGAACAGCAGGAACTCCACTGTGCCTGGCAAAATCCGGGCTGTGGTGACTCTTTAAATGAATTAATGAAATTAGCTGTGATTATGCACTACAGGAGGAAATTTTGATTTACAGAATAAAATCAATGCAGAGCAGAGTTCAGTCCTGAGTTGCTACACAGACCCCTGCAGAAAATCTGGAGCTTTACAGGGAATATTTGCCAAAATGAGTCCTTGGATAATACAAAACATCCATTTTAATGTCTCTCTCTTCATCATAAAGTGGCTGTGAAAGTGCAGCAAAATATCCAGGAGCACTGCTGGGAACCTGAGTGAGCAACGTGAAATTATGATTATGAGTAAGTCTAAGAGCAAATTATAAAAAATAAGATCTAAATTTAAAGCCAGCAGCTCCCCTTTAAGAGCTTTAAGTATAAGTCCAGGTCTGCATTATTGGAAAATTAGTATACAAATGACATGCTAGTGGGAATATGAAAAATATTATTTGTGGGTGCTTGGTATTAAGTAAAAAATTATTCCAGTAGGTAAAGCCCTCAGGCTGGACATTCATTGGAATAAAGAATGATCCATCTCAAAGCTCAGGAAAATTGTGATGCAAACTGAGGCTGGTTTTTCTCCTTTTTAAAGCAAAATGTTTGTAAAAGCAAAACCGAACAGATTCCAAAGGTCCCGTCTCAGATGGTGCCACACAGAGTCCGTGCTGTTCCTGAGCACGGAGAGCTAAGCCCAGCTTTGGAACGGTCTGGGGCAGGCCAGGGGTGGATGAGGGGAGCTCAAGAAGGCCCCAGGTGATGGAAACCCCAGCAGGGGATCTGCCAGGAGTTTGGGCAGGGTTTGGGAAAAGCTCCTTCCCCCAGGGAGGGGTCCCGGCCAGAGCTCCCTGGGGTCTGGGATTTTTGGGGGTCTGTGCAGGGCCAGGAGCGTGCTGGATGATCCCTGTGGAGCCCTTCCAGCTCAGGGTACTCTGAGGTTCCATGAAGCCATGGAAAGTGGGTGCATTTTCAGCCCTGTTCACACTGAGAGCAGAATGAGTGTGGCTACAAAGAGTAGAATTCAGAACCAGAGGGGTGGAGAGACACGTCTGGAGAAGGCCGGGATCCCAGCAGAATCTGGGAATAATTCCAATGGCTTTGGGCTCCTTTGGTGTTAAAAAACACAGGGACACTCAGAACAGCCCCAGCTGGAGCTGGGCTCAGTCAATACTGGCAAACGTCCTCAGAAGGTTTCTCTCCTGTTCCTGCCACCACAAAATCAGCCACGTGCTTGAGAAAAAGGTGAGAAATATCAAGTTAAATGGAATTTTTATCCGACTGCCTTCACACTTAAAGCACTGAGGATTCCAAACTGCCAGAGGGGAAATTTAGGATGGGTATTGGGGCAGGAATTCCTGGCTGGGAGGGTGGGCAGGCCCTGGCACAGGTGCCCAGAGCAGCTGTGGCTGCCCCTGGATCCCTGGCAGTGCCCAAGGCCAGGCTGGACATGGGGCTGGAGCAGCCTGGGACAGGGGGAGGTGTGGATGGACGAGCTTTAGGTCCCTTCCAGCCCGAAGCACTCGGGGATTCTGGGGTCCCAAGCTCCGTGTCTCGGGCACAGGAGGGGAAGGGGAATCCCAGCAGGTTCCAGCGCTGCTGCTGGCCTGGAGCAGGGCAGCTGCTTCCCCAGGGATGGGAGCTGCTCCCAGTTCCGTGGATCCAGCTGGTTCCACCCACCTGGAGCAGGAATGCCGAGGTGGCTGGGCGGGATGTGGGGGCACTGGACAGAGCCAGGACCTGCAGGTGAATTTGGTGGCACTTGCCTGACAACCCAGAGCAGGGAAAGATTTCAATCCAGCATTAGAGACTCATCTAAAGACACAAGGATGCCAGTTTTGATCTGGGGGAGCAATGGGGAGCAGCAGAAACAGGAGATGAGGAATAAATCCAAAGTGCCTGCCCAAAGGGAGCCCTAACTGGAATGTGCAACAGAACACGAGAGTCAAACACTGGGATGGACTCCCTGACATCTGAGGCCAGGTTCAGAACTCTCCAAGTCGAGCAAATAAAGGATTGTTCAAATGCCACGTGTGTTTTTTAATTAAAAAGTGCTGGCAAAGGGGGAAGAGGGCTTTGGTGAGACAGGGGAGGCTGTGGCAGGGGTCAGGTTTGGGGGGACTCTGCTCCACACTGATGGCAGGAGGCAGAAACGAAGTGCAAACCACCCTTTATACTCCAAAAGGCCTTTTAGGACCATTAATTGTGGATGGACTGAGTTAGAGATGCTCAATATTTTCATAATACTTTAAATAAATTTCAATTTCTCAGTTTCTTGTGTTTTGTTTGGGGTTTTTTTTTTGCCTTGTTTGCATTTTCTACTGGAGTAAGAAAAAAACCCCAATGACACACAAAAAGGAATAAAACAAATGAGAGTTTTCATTTCAGGGCTTTTAAAACCCAAGTCTGTATCTTTCTTTTCCCTGGATTGATCTGGACAGCTTTGCTTTCAATCCAGTTTAATTGAAAATATGAAAATGAAATATTACATTTTTTCTCAGAAATAATTCCAATTTGCTGTTCTGCAGATGATTGGAGGGTTGCAGCTTCTCTTGTTCTGGCTGTGTACAAAGCAAATATTGATATGATGTAAATGTCAAGTTTCATTTAAAACGAAATACATCCTGAAGAGCTGCAAAACCATTACAAATAATTTCAAAGTAGTAGACTCAGGATTTCAGGGATTTTTTTTTAACTCAGTGTTGATTTTGGCGCGTTGCCGAGAGGCTGAATTTGAAAATGCAAATTTCAGGTGTCTGTCCTGAGGGATGCAAGATTTGTAATGGAACCAGAGCAACTGGTTTGTGATTGTCCAACTGGAATTTGGCCCTGGAAGGGTTCACAAACATTTCCTGACACTGAAAGGTGACAAAATTCACCTGCTGTGCTTCACTTCACCCACTGGGACTAGCAGTGAATAAAAGATGCTGAAGGGGCTGGTCTGAGGGGGGAAATGCCAAAATCATCTGTACCACAGCACTGGGGGAGACTGAATTTTAAATCCACTGACTTCTGCTGGGTGAATTCATTCGGTGGCAGCTCTTTGCAGGGAGATGTTCCCAAGAGAGCAAAACCCCAACGTTTTACAAGGCCCAATTTGCAGATCCCTTGGGAAAGGCTTTGTAAAACACTCCTCTCTCCGTGGGCCTTGGGAGTGCACTACTCAGGAATTAAAACAATAAAAATCAAGGTTCGTGCAGAGCGAGGGATGGGACAGCAGAGCCTGGGCAGGACTTGGTATTTCCCAAACAGGACATGAACTTCCCAGAAAAATCCAAACCACCCCAAAGTTCTTATTCCAGACCGTGAAGGAACCGCTAGCTCAGGAATCTGAGGGGCTGGTAAGGCACGGATCCATCCCTTGGGAGATCCTTGAGAGAATTGGGCACCTCCATCCTGTGCTTCCACTGCTGCAAACAAAACTTTGCTGCTCTGTTCTCTCATTAATTGGGCTGCTCGGGCCCCCTGCATAATTTTATTAGAGGAGCCCGTTGACATTTATTTAGTAAATCCCCTTTTAATGAGTTTTAAACTCATGTCTACACCAGCTAAAACTTTTGGCCAGAAAGGAAACTTTTTTGAGGGGGAAAAAATAAAATTAGGAAGATGCAAAAAGGAAAGAAACTATTTATTTCTAGGGTTGGCATTATCTGGAAAGATTTCTGCATAAAGCAAAGTCAACGACTTCCTCAGCACACGTCTCGTTTATTGTCAGGTGTGCATCAGCTTTTCCACAAGTTAGAAGCATTATTATTTTTCACTAGCTTGTTTCATATGTATATATAAAAGATACATTAACATTATATATTAATATATTAATTATATNTTTCTTTCTATTGTTTTAATTTCAAAAACTACCTGTGAAATTCAGGGTCCCCTGTTATTTTTCAAAGGCACCTCTCTGTCATCTTTATGAGGACTCCAGAGAAAATTCACTGTCCTGGGCAGTGACTGAAGTCTGCAAAAAGACCTCTAAAAATGAAGAAATTTAGCAGCCTATTGGATGGAGACATCATTTTCAGAGGAGGTCTCCCTGCGCAGAGATTTACAGCAGCATCTGCTGTCCTTGGGAAGTCAGGTCTGAAAATCTGCCTTGAAATGATTCACCTGACCAGGAAAGTGTCTGCACTGGGGGAGTTCAGCAGCACAAAAACACCTGCTAAGGGAAACTCATGGATTAAACTGAGTTTCTGCAGAATTTGCAGCCTTTTACTTCCTCACTTTTGATCCCCACCGAGGCCCAGCTTTGTTGTGGAGAGGAGAAGAGCCCCTTCCCTCTGCTGTGGTTTTACTCTGCAGCATTCATATATTCATTTTTGTATCTATACACAGAATTTCTCTAAACAATGACCCATCCAAGTCACTAAAACACACCAAAACATTTTTTTTTTTTTTTGCAGGGTTTGGTTTTGGTTCTTGCTGGAAATTCCTCCTTTTCCTGCCTTCTTTTGGGTGAACTTCTCCCATGCAGAGAAAAAAGGTGTTTAAAGCACTGAAGTGCCTCTTCATCCTTTACAGAAAGTGGTAAAAGAGGCTGTGAACACTCAATAAACCTTGGCTGATGCAACAGATTCACAGCTGACTTTCCTGGGATTCCCTTCTGCAGCAGAGCCGGGTGTTAGGGAGGACAAGAATCACACAAAGACTAAAAGCTGTTGGCCTCACAGCTGTGGCAGATGTTTTTGCTGCTTGTGGTGCAATTTTCCCTCCCTTCCCTTCGGTTTTCCTAAAAAGTGATGGCAGGAGCAGGAGCAGGAGCAGGCTGGATTGCCAGGCTGAGAGCAGAACCTGCCCTGGGCAGCTGGCTCAGGCCCCAAATCACCTCTGTGATTATCTGAAACACTCTGGGTTCTTCCCTGTGCCCTGGGTGCACTAATGAGAATAATTCTGATGCAGCACCCCTGGCGTCCATCCAGCTGCTAAAAAATCCAGGTCAGCCCCTGGGATATTATCATTAAAAACAAAACTGCTTTTTTCTTAATATATTTTTTTTTTCCCAGAGTATTTAAAATTAGAAGTCCTCAGATGAAGCCAGCTGGAGTAAACAGCACCTCTGCTCGTGTGTTTAAAAATATCCACAGCTAGAGCTGCCATGGAACACTCCACGAGAAAATATTAAGCATTAATGCTGTTTAATGCTTTATCTATGAAGTTTTCATCAGTTTTTGTAGAAAGACCAATGAGGTGACGGTGTGAAAGGAAGATTTTTGGTTTATTCTCCTCACTGTACAAACATGGGGGTGAAAAGAGGATTCCTCAAGGGTCAGAGAGAGATCTCACACCTCTGTTCACCTGTGCCTTCAAATTAAACTCAGCCTAATTTTGTCTCACCACAGGGGGAAAGATCAAAGGTCCCAAAGCCTCAGAGTTACTGAGAACTGTGGAAATCATAGAGCCACAGAGTCCAGGATGGTTTGGGTTGGGAGAGACCTTAAAAATTGTCTTTTTCCACCCCCTGCCATGGCAGGGACACCTCCCACTGTCCCAGGTGCTCCAAGCCCTGTCCAGCCTGGCCTTGGGCACTGCCAGGGATCCAGGACAGCCCCAGCTGCTCTGGGAATGCCATCCCAGCCCCTGCCCGCCCTCCCAGGGAGGAATTCCTCCCCATACCCCCTCCATCCCTGCCCTCTGGCACTGGGCACACGTTCCCTGGGGATCACCCGCCAGGAGCAGCAGGGCCAGCACAGGAGGGAAGGGCTGGGCTGAACCCCAGCCTTCCCCATCCCTAAGAGTGGGGACTGAGCCCAGGGCAGGATCCCCGTGACACCTGGATCCCACATTTTCATCTAGGAAAAAGAAGTGTGCTCACACGTGGACAATCTGCTCAGCTGGGCACCGGTGGAACAGGGAATTACTCACTTCTCTGCAGGACTGGCCCTTGGCCTCCCTGGGGGTTTATTGGGTGATTCTGATTCTGCCACAGCCCGGATCTGAAAATGCAGAGCTGGCTCTGACTCAAAGAAATGTGTGGAGACAATGGAGGGGTACCAGAGATAATAAAATCAGCTGTCAGTACATTAAACATTGTTTTCCCCATGCCTGGTCATCACAAAACATCATCAGACCTGTCACAGTAAAGGGCAGCCTGTTAGAAATGGGCTGATGAGCTCGGAAAGATCAGATATGATTTATTTGATCATTATCAAAGCCAAGGAAGAGCTCAAAGATGCAGAAGTTTTTGTTGTTAGGGGCTTGTTTTCCTTGTTTTCTGTAACTGGACAAAGCCAGGATGAAGTTTTTACATCCAGACACAGAATATTTCAGTGGCTGTTGACTAGAAACTCATATTTCACTGACTACAGGGATTTTGAAGGATAACCTAATAAATACCAAGACCTAAAAAACTTTTTGCCTCTAATGAAAAGCTGGGAAAAGACTTTGGGATTAACTTTGTTCAGGACTTCCCGGGAACAAGGATGAATATGGGAAAATACAGAGGGAAAATACAAAGTAAAAAGAAAAAGAACCACTGATTTTTATAATCCATCTATCAAATCCCATATAATCCATCTGTAAATTCATGTATCATTCATATTTAATCCACATATATGTGATGTCTCTCTCTTTTACCTGGGACAGTTACTGTCCATCCTCTTTGAGGATTTAACATTCAAAAATGACTTTGGGAAAGCTGCACAATATTTAATAAAGGCATTAATTGAGTTTGCAGCTTCCCTCTCCATCTGCCAACAGCTTGGTACAGACAGAACAAACTCATCTCTGGCTGTGGGACACAGGAAGATTTGTGTGCAAGATTTAAACACTTGCAGAAATAAATAAACCACTCAGACACCTCAAATTAAGTGAATTTGTTTGCTGCTACAATAATTTAGTAAATGGTTTGATGTTAGAGAGAAATTACAACCTGCAGATGTTGGATCACTGCTCGGGGCATTTGGACACTTTAGAGATGCATTAAATCTCCTAAACACCTGTAATTAAAGGAGGGATGGCAATTAGGCTCAGTTTTATTTGTTTTTGTCGTGAAGTCGGATATATTTGGACATTTTTTATAATTGAGATACTAAGCAGGATGTCAGGGATTTACTCTGTGATGCACTAAGTCATTTTTCTTCAGGATTAATTCAGCACCTGTTTCATGGCTTTGCTATGAATATTCCAATGTCTGCAAGATCCTCAGCTGAAAAATGTATCTGCCCATAAATCATATTTGGTATTTTGCAAATATTCATAATGACATCAAACTCCCATATTTTCGCCAGAAATGTTACATTTTGTGTTCCAAAAGTAGCCCAAAATTCAGCCCTGAAAGTATTCAATACCAAAACCTCTCTACTAAAGAATTTATCTTTAATTACTTGTAGCAATTTAAACCAGACACTGCTAATTGGGTCTGATCTTGATTAACAGAGGGTCACAGGAGGAAACACAGCCAGAGCTGCTCCAGGAGGATTATCCAGCACAAGTAACCAAAATGTATAAAGCTAATTTCATGGCATGCTTTCCACGGCTGGAAAGGCAGGAAAAAAATCCATATTTGTGCTTTTGCAAAAGCATAAACTCCTCATAGTTTCTGTTCCAGCTGTTAATTAATGACAACTCGTTAATTAGAACTTCCAGCAACCGTGCTCTGAGATGGGAATCAATCCTGGGCTAAAAACATCATTTCCACACTTTTTACTTCAAATGGCCCTTTCTTTGCCACATTGTACTGCTGCTGGTATAAATTCTGATTAATTAAAAGAAGAAAAGGGAATTTTTTTGTGGGAGGGAGCCGTGGAAATTTGTAAAACCTTGGTGCAGCCAAGTGTGGAGGACAGAAAAGCAATTAACGCACGGACAGGGCTCGGGAGCAGGGCTGGAGAAATGGAGGGATTGTTCTTTGTTCCGGCCATCCCTGCGAATTTCAAGCTGGAAATTCAGGCTGAAAATGCATCTCTTCCCTCTGAGTAAACTGGGAGATTGCTGGGCTCCCCACTTGGCTGGGGCTGATGGATAAATGGTGTTTTGGAGGCCTTATTAAGGCAGGGGAATAATGAGGAGTCTCCAGGCAGTGTAAGAAATACAATTTTCTAAAGGAATGTGAGGGGGAATTTCTCCCAGCACCTCCATGAGATCCAGCAGCATTTTCCATTTATCCTGACAACGAGAACAGTGGTCCTCAGATAACGAATGCCACTAAAATACTTTCATTAAATCAAATTTTATCCAGTATTACTCAAGACATTTTAACTCAATTCTCCCGTAGGTTTTTTAAACTCTATTTTTCCTTCCCTAAAAACATCCAGCTCTGGAAATACATTCCTGGATCACAACCCAACCCAAGTGCAAACTAAAACTCATAAAATACGATTAAAAAAATTAAATCAATTTATCTCTGATTGTTTGAATTACAAGCATAGAAAAATTGTCTTTTTCCACCCCCTGCCACGGCAGGGACACCTCCCACTGTCCCAGGCTGCTCCCAGCCCCATCCAGCCTGGCCTTGGGCACTGCCAGGGATCCAGAACAGCCCCAGCTGCTCTGGGAATTCCATCCCAGCCCCTGCCCACCCTCAGAGTGAAGAATTCCTGCCCAAAGTCCCCTCCATCCCTGCCCTGTGGCAGCTGGAAGCCATTCCTGTGTCCTGTCCCTCCATCCCCTGGAAATCCTCTCTCTCTCCATCCTTTTCAGCTCTTTCAGGTACTACTTAAACGACACCAGTGCTTGGGAAATGTGTTTTATCCCTCAGTCCTGGTGTGTTTGTTCCATTCTCCACCAGCTCCCAACCCACCCCCAGCCCTCCCAGAGCCACAAAAAAAAAACCCTGAGCTGAATTTACTCCACTGCAGGAGTCCCACTTTGACCACTCCACCCAACACAGGGATCCTGGAAAAACAGGGGTTTTAAACACCCCACATAATTACATCTTCCAGGTCATTATTTCCCCTTACAACACCAGCTGTGCTGCCACCAACAAAGCTCTGAAGTCGGGGTCCAGGCGTTAGCCCAGCCCACAATGGGAATGGGGACCCCCTGAAAAGGCTTTTGGGTTGGTTTTGTTGGGGTCTGACAGCTCAGCAGAGGAGGAGGAAATTGTCCAGGAGTGTGAGGTTGTTCCTACAAATTGAGTCTTTCAGGGAAGCGTCGCCTTACAGATAATTTGAGGAGCTCCAAAGGGTTTTTAATTTAGGAAAAGCACTAAAAACTGCACAAGGAAATGACTCCACGCTCAGAGTACAAATCAATTCCAGCCAGGATGGGTGGGGAGAGCTGAGCTACTCAACACAAAGGAGGGGGTGTTAAAATAAAAGATTTCTTTTATATCTTTTCCATCCTACTCCATCAAATCTCTTCCTTTTGTTTGGTTTGGTTTGGTTTTTTTTGTTTTTGTTTTTTTTTTTTTGTAATTCTTTAAAATTGGAAAGGTTTTACTCATCCAATTTAGCCTCGAACTTGAACATTTCATCACTTCTGTGTTTCTCACTCCCTGAATGCAAAAGAATTCTACCAAAATACCACTAAAAATGAACTGAAAGTGATCCTGGCTTTTAGGCACTGTGCCTGCATCAAGCCAGAAATAAAGAAATAAAGCATGCAGAGATTTTTAAGGCATTGAATTTTGATTTCCACAATATCACAGTGAATAAAGCCCTACCCCTATCCCTGCTCACTGTAAATTGCCAGGTTTTCATATTTATTTCTCTTTCTTCTGTTTGGTATCTGTTACATAAAAGACAGAAACACTTCATCAGTTTTTTAAAAGCCTCAAATTCCTACTCATGGAAGCAGTTCCTTATCAATTCCCAAACCCTCCTGACTGTTCACTCTCTAAAATTGATAATTTCACCATTTAGAAAATATTTATCCATTTTATACCTCTTATCACCTTTTCCCCATACAGAAATAAGTCAGAAAATCGACTGTCACAGGTATTTAAATTCATTTTATGCTTGCTATGGAAGCAATTTTAGCATCTATCTGTATTTTCTATTAGAATTCTTTTATATCCAATTGTGGAACATCCAGGGAGAAAGAACAACCCAGAAATTCAGCTCAAACACTCTCTATGTGCCCTGTATATTCTATATATTAACCATAGAAATACATATTGATAGCAGAAATTAATACATTTTAATTATTTTTTAGCCTTAATTCTAATGCAAATGTTAAAATTTTTATGGTAAATTAACTAAAAGCATCTTCCACTCTATTCTGCTGAACTCTTCCTTAAGAAAAGGACTTTTAAATCAAAGATATTTTTATGACATCTTTCCTATCATCAGCACATTGCAAAATTCCAAAAGAGATTATTAATGAATATTTACACACTGATCTAATAATCTACAGATAGAAAAAAAAATTAAAATCATCTTAATCCCCTTAAAATTTGGCTTTTTTTTGTACAAATCAGTGTCGACAACTGAAAATCAACATTAAAAACTGTATTAATTTAATTCTTCTGAATTACTTTAGATGGGACAAGTGTCAGATCCGACCTCAGACCTTAATTTAGCCAATTAATCCCATGGAATATCCACTGCTTTGCTCCAAATTCCTCCCAAACCACAGAATTTTCCTGGTGCCACTTGCACACAGCACCCAGCCTGAGCAAACACTGAAATCCTGAAGCATTTTTCAGTCCTTTCTCATTATTTTTCTTTTACCTCTACACGCTGCAGAGAACTCTGATTTTAAACACCTGAATGCAAACTGCTGCGAGCAGGGATTTCCTGGGCTGGCTGCAGGTTGTGTGAGTTTTCCCTAAATTCAAATAAAAAGTGAATTTGGACATTCCAGTAACCACCCAGTTCCACACAACTGAATGACTGAGCAGCCCAGATTTAAATAAATTCAATTTTTTCTTGCATTTCCAAAGACTGCAGGACACATCTGGCACTGCTAATGAAAGGCCAAGTGATTTCAGCAGCGAGGTCAGATTTCAATGAATCCTCCTTGTTCACTGTCTGAACCTGGCTCACTTACAAGTTTGATAGATCAAATACTAAAATATTACCTGAATTATTAAAGATTTACCACCCACATTGATGACTGCAGTACAAAAGCTGAATATTACCAAAAGCTCCCCTCACAATTTGCTGGTTTGCATCAACTTCTCGTGGTTTTGCTGTTTGATTTCTGAAGGGATCAGATGATTTGTTATTACAAATGAGGGGTTTAGGTATTGAATTTCCACATGAGGACATTGTCCCCATCCCTGGGAGCATCCAAGGCCAGCTTGGGGAAATTTGGGACAGTGGGAAGTGTCCCTGCCATGGCAGGGGTGGGACAAGATGGCTTTAAGGTCCCTCCAACCCCAAAAACTCAACGATTTTATGAACCAGGGGTGACTTTTGGTGACATTTAGAGCTCCCAGTGAATATTTTTGTCTCTGCACTCCTTGGCAGGTGTTGCTTTGCTTGTCGTGCGAGAACAGCAGAACAACAAAAGAAATGAAAGATAAATAAATCCAAATCCATAAATCCAAAAAACCTGCTAATGGAAAGCACCTGGCAACTCATTTTCAGTCCTACCCAGCCCAAAACCACCTGAGAGGAGATTCTCATGCAGGGAATCACAGACAGCACTGGAACAACAACAACAACAAAAAATCCCAATGGATCCTTCCTACAGCTGAAAATCCATTTACACCAACCCAACGGACCCAGAATTCCGACTGAATTAACCACGTGGGGATATTTACCCCAAAAATCTCCGTTTGAGCCCCACTGGCTCATCTCTGGCGCCGGGGCCGCTCCGGGTCGGGCTGTGGCAGATGGGGGCGAAGGCAAATTCCTGCACGGCTTCAGGAGGCAAGAAAAATCCACAAAACCAGCTCAGGCATTTTGGGATGCGACTGCCACAAGAAATTCTGAATTTAATCCAAAGAGTGACGGCCCTCAGTGCTGGGGACAAACTGGGGCAGGGACAAAAGGAGCTCTGCTGGTGCCACATCAAACCCAAACTTTGGGGTTTTTTTTTTGCTAATTCCCTTGTGTTTTCCCTCAGAGTTGAGAGCTGGAGGAATTTGACTTTTTTTTTTTTTCCTTGTAATAAGTGATTTGTGTAATAAAGCTGTGGGGAAATGGAACTTGTCAGCGTGTTAAATGCATTTGTCTGCAGGAATAAAATAAACGACACGTGTGCAATTGATGGGATTGGAGGCTGAAATTCCCTGTGATTCAAGCTCTAATTTATCACTAGTTTTCCTTTAATCCACTCGAGACTTACCAGTTAACTGTGCATAATAATTTCATTTGAAATGGAAATGAAACAGAGGGCTTTGAAAACAAACATTGAACATTATTTAAATCAGTGCATTCCAGCTTTGCAGCAACAATTCTGAGTGATTTACTGAACAGGACACAGCTGAAAACTGCCAAGAACTTGGCAAAAAAAAGAAAAATATATATATATATATAGGAATGTGTGTGTCTATATATATATATATATATATTTAATACTTGACATTTAAATATTGGTGGGCAGAATACACTCAGCACTTCAAATATATATTTTAGGACATGTATTAAATATATATATAANACCTCGACTGCCAAGGAGGAAATTCCTCTGTGGTTTACAGGCACAGATTTGATTGTTTCTCAGAGCACACTAAAAGGAGAAAAGGAAAACTTTGCAAGAGATTATGGATCTAGGATTTTTTATTTCTTTTTCCTAGTCAATTAAGGGTTTATATAAAATCCCTTCATCCATTTTGGGACCACATCTTAATATTTACCCAGACAAGATTTTCAATTAACTCAAACAATTTGCTTTTTAATCTATTTTCACACAAAACCATAATTTTTTGTTCCTAGGAACCCAATTTCCTTCCAGGCTCTTAGGGAGTGTGGCTGGCTGCTGTGTCCTGCCAGAGCAGCAGAGGGTGAGGATGGAGGGCTCCGAGCCCAGTTTGCTGATTTTGGGGCATCCAAATTTTGGGGATTTTTGGGATCTGCAGGCAGCAGATTTTGGGGCATCCAAACTTTTGGGATTTTTGGGATCTTATTTTTCGGGATCTGCAGGCAGCAGATTTTGGGGCATCCAAATTTTTGGGATTTTTGGGATCTGATTATTGGGATCTGCAGGCAGCACCTGGAATAACAAGGAATATTGCCCTGGAATAACGAGGGCAGCACAGCCAGAGCCACCAGGGCCACCCTCAAAATGTGGGGAGCTCATTTAAGGACAAGGAGGGGCCACCAAAGGTCTCGTTGCTGCTTCCTGATTTTTCCTCTTTATTTCCATTTTTACCCCACCCATCAAATCCTCCCTTCATTCGTATTCCCCTTGAGTTTCTGGCACTGCTCAAACCTGATTTGTCCTTTACAGACAGAGCTGGTCTCTCATTTTCTCAGAGCCACCCCAGCCCTGATTTCCCTGCTGTTTCAAAGAGTATTTGTTTGCAGAGCAAGTTCATTTTCACATAAATGAGAAATCAAGGCAATCCAGGAGCCTGAAAATCCTTGGCTCCAGTGACATTCCCTGTAAATGTGCTCCTCTGGAGCAGCACCTTGATTCCAGCTGGTGGCTGGAGGGACACATTTCCTGGGCATCAAACGAGCAGGCAAGCTGAGAACAATTTTATTTCAACAGCAGCACTTTGCCCCTAAATCTTGTAAAGTGGTGTTCTAAGAGAAAAAGCACTTTAGCACTCCAAAGATGCAACAGGAGGAGGTTTAGAAACAAAACATTCCGGAATTAAGAGGGGTTTTGTTTGAAATACCCCAGTGTTTGGGCTATCGAGTTCAGCAAACACATTTGGTGTCAAACAAGTCGTTTTTTAACCTTTTGGGTAGATAGCACGTTGCAACTCTGCTAGTTAATAGCATCCCCACAGCTATGGCACACCAGAGAGCTCATTTGGCTTCAGAAAAAAATTCCATTTTCCTGCCTCCGATGCAGCCCCTTGGCCCCAGCGAGTGAATTCTCTCAGGCAAGTCTTGGTCTGGGAACCTTCTCATCAAACCCCAGGAGAAAAAAAAAAGCCTAATTTCAGTTAAAAATATCCAACAAACCTAACTGGTGACATTTGGATTGACACTGCCTTCCTAAAATCCCTGCTGGCCGGGCAGCTGCGGGGGGGAGCTCCTTTTTTGGGGCCATTTCTCGTTACCAGCAGATTTTCCCTCACTTTTACAGCATTGATTCCCTCGCTGTGGAATAACCCGTGAGCTGATCCAGAGCCAGGGTGATTGATTAGCCAGGGGCATGTTCATCTCTGTGTATCTTCAGCTCAGGAATTCTATTTTTGCCCAGCTGCCCTCCTCAAATATTTGCGTTTATTTCGAGGGCAATCCGCGCGTTTGCGCCGCCTCGGAGATTGAAAGCTCGATGCTGAGCTGACGCCAAGCAGCTGCCAGAAGAAGTCACCTGCACCTGAGAGATCAGCAAAGGAAGCCCCAGAGCAGGGGGAAGCTCAGCCTGTGTGCGACCCAAGCCCCCGTGAGAGTCAGGCACCCACAGACCAACAGCTCCGGCTGCAAAACCCAGCGAGATCTTTTGGGAATTTCTCCACCTCCAGAGGAGCTGCTGAGCCCACCTGGCTGTGCTTCAGCTGAGATCTCCACTCCAGCCAATGGCTCCTGGACGACTTCATTAACAAGGCAACAATGCTGCTCTTAAGAAAGCATTTGCATTTCACTGAGCGTGCTGTGAAATTTCCATTAAATCCACTGGATTGCTAATTCATGAAATATGGTAATAGGAAGGAAACAGTCTGATCGGGCAGATGATGCCCAGATGTTTGGGGATATTTGAATTCCTCAGTCCCCTGGATCTATTCAGGGTCACCTGCCCTTTGTTCTGGGAGAAAAAGCTTAAATTAAAAAGTCAGGAGCTGCTTGGAAATGAAACCCCGCAGCTTCTTTTATTTCCATATCAAGTCTAAAATCTCTCCTCCAGGGTTTATGATGATTAAGAGTCCCAGGATATCCAACAAAGTCATGCAATGCACCAGTGGCTTGGTCCCAAAGCTGTAGGAAGCATTTCTAAATGGCAGGATAATCTATTTAGAGAGCAATCTTTTGAGTAAGAAATATGAACTTGAGGGTTTACCAAGGAAGCCACTGCAGATTCTGGTGGGATATTAGGAATTCCCTGGGAAGATGCTGAGCTCCTCTTTTCAAAGTCTCTCAAAAACTCATCCTGTGCTGCTCCTGCCTTCTGGAAATTCCTTACTTTTTTTGGCACTGTTGCACACAGATTATTTCACACCAAGCCAAACTTGACCAGCAGTTGATGATAAAGCTGGCAACACCTGAGCTCATTAAAGATGTGCACAGACCTCCTCAGGGAAAAAAAGAAAAATCAACAAGTGCAGAGCATCCCAGGGTTCTCTCCCCACGTCACACTGCAGGTGCACTCCTGATCATTTTGCTCATTGTGAGTGTAAGGTCAGAAATTAATTTATATTTTATTAAGAATTGACATTTTGATGACATCTTGGAAAACGGGTCACCAGATTTAACCATTTTCAGCCCCATTCCCAAGTGCTAAATTAACATTTGCAAGGCTCTCCCTGGGGTGGGATTTTCAGGAAAAGGGAGGATTGCCTGGAGCTGGCTGGTCACTGCGGGCCCATAGACAGGGAGTCCTCGAAGGGGCAGTGTGGGGTCATTGCTGGTGCTGGAATTATTCTGAGAATTGCTCAGTGGTGGGAATAAGGACTCCACAACCAGCTCAGGGCTCAGTTCTGCTCTTTTTTCACTAAAAAAAAAAATCTATAGCCCAGGTAGAGAAGCAGAGGCAGGTCAGGGGTGTACAAACACTTGACCAGGAGGCAGAGGGAAGGATAAAAGCTGGGCTCAGGATGGGTTTCCACCCCGGGCAGCACCAGCAGGAGGCTTTGATGGACACAACCTCGAGGATTTTCTGTCCCCTGTCCTTTTGGTGAGCAAATTTCCAAGCGTTTGAGCACATTTCATCCCAATCACCCCCGTGCCTTGTGTGTGACAGCCCCAACTCCAGCTCTTCCTGAAGGAAATTTGTTTCATAAATAACTTTAGAACATAAGGACATTAAAATCATTGGTGTTTACATGAAAAGTAATTGAATATCAATCAAAACACACTGGCAATCTCCTGACAGCTCCAGTTCTGCTGTAATTCATTGAATTAATCAAGGCTTGACACTGTGAGATGTTATTGCAAAGGCTGAGGAAGGAGCAGGAAATTACAAAGTTAAGGAAAAAAACCCCAAGATACTCTTTTTTATTTTTTTCTTTACTTCACTGTGTGTGAAACTTTCCAGTGGAGGAGAATAAGGCCATGAAAATGTTGCCACAGTTCAGACTCAGCTAATTTATATTTCAGCCAAAAAAATCCACTAAAATTATGGTGAAATGATTGCATCAGGCATGTCTTGATTTAATCACAACAAAAATGACATTATGGCACCTGCACATCCTTGGAGCACACCTGTATTACCTCCTCTGATTCTTAGATGTGTCTCTCATTCCTTAATGAGGGGGAAGACCAAAATAACTGTGTTATATTAATATTCCTCTATTTCTGAAAGGAAAATTAGCAAGGGAATCCAGTGTCCCCTGTGCTGCAGATTGAAATCTTCTCATTGGCTGCAGGAAAACTTTGAAAGTTTGACAGCCAGGACAAGGTTTACAAAAATTCTTGGTTTTGGTCAGCCACCACGGCTTCTTGGAAGTATTTCAGCCACAGAAGTTCTACATTTTAAAGCCCCACTCTGGGCAGCAGAGCGTGCAGGTGATCCCTGAGTTTCTGCTGTATTCCTAAACCACAGGATCAGGGGTGTGGGCAAATATTCACCTCTGTGCAGGGATTCACTGGATTTCTTCTGCACAGTCAAGCAAAACCAGCCAAAACTGGGTTTTGCATATCAGCAAGATAACACCCGAATTTCTGTCATCTCTGATCCCCCCGAGAGATCCCCCAGCATCATCTGGTGGAGCTGCTCCAGGAGTTCCTGCTGCAGAATCCAACCCCAGTGCTCAGGAACATCTGCAGGCCCCAGGAAACCTCTGGAAGCACAATGACACATTCCATCATGCAAATGTGTCTTCAGAGCCTGTCCTCAAAACACATTTGTCACTGAGGAGTACAAATGGGCACGTGTATAATCAAAATAATCTTCATTCTGCTCGTGGAATGCAAGCACCACGGAGGATGTTTTCCTTCTGAGGCTGCCCGTGCTCTGAGGATGAAGTGCTGAGAAAAAGCTCTGCTGTAGTGAACATTTGCAAAAAACCTCAGGATATTCTTCCCTCCTCCATCTCCCCTCTGCTTCTGTAGCACAAACAAGAGCAGAGGAGCTCAGAGGCATCTGCTGAGAAGGTGCCAGCAGCTCGGGGAGCAGGAGGGAATTCTGCCACGGGACCTCTCCTCTCTAAATGACCTTCCTGAGGAACGCTGGCACTGCCAGCAGCTCCAGCCCCGTGCTCTCCTTGCTGTTTTCTGACACTTTGCCTCGAGAGAAAGGGCACAAAACAGCCAAGCAGGTTTCAGTTTGTGAAAAGGAGGAGATTTAAAGACCATTTCAGCTGGCAAAGTGCCACAGATGCTCAGGAAAAGAAGAAAGCAAGATATTTTAAACCTTGCACTCTATTCCCACGTCACACAGCAAGGAATATAAATACCTTCTCCTCAAAGGTTCTGGCAGAAGAGATTATTTTACTCCACTTAGATTTGTTTTTAAAAAATGAGCTTGGTGAGCAGATGTTGAATTTACCCCAGTGGAAAATGAAGTCTGCTTTTCATCCACAGGACAAATCCAGGCACTCTAAAGTCAGAGCTGACAAATCTCCCCTGAAGTTCCGTGCTCTGCTCTCCACTGCCTTTTGTTGCACCCATCATTACGATCCAAATTAGATTTTTCCAGTCCTCCTCCCATTTGCTCAGCCAGGTGGAAACACCACGTGCCTGATTTTTAAATATGCTTTTTCCCCTCTTTATTAGAAACAGTGAATTTTATACTCGAAAGAGAAAGAAAATAAAACCTGCAATAGGTCTTCAATTGTGTGGAAATAATTTGTTCTGCAGTCCTGAACTGGTTTCCAGAAAGTGTCCTGCTTTTACCTCACGAAATGTTCAGATTGTGGACAAGTCAGGAAGCAAACATTTCTAGCAAAGAAGCCATTTAGACAGGATATTTAGGGAGCTGGGAACCTGGGGAAGAGCTCATGGCTGGGAAATTGCACCACCAGCACTGGGACAGGAGGGAAGGGGGGGTCTCTGGTAATCAGTGCTGGATTTCCCTTTTTCCTCCAGCCAGGAGGAGCCTGCAAAGCCAGGGATAAGCACAGCACTTCCCAGCCCACCCCAGGCCTCCTCTGCCCTGCTTTCCACGGCAGTGCTTTGCAATATCAGGAGTTCTGGAGGCAGAAATTCAGGAGATGTTCTGGTCTGGAGGGATATTCCAGACCAAAACCTTCTCATGTGCTGCCTCCCGCTGCAAGAAAATTGCATTTGGGGTCCCAGATGGCTTTTCCCACCTGATATTCTCACATTAAATACCCAGATCTTGAGTCCCTTTAATACCCTGAATTAAAATCCGTATTAGCAAATCTTCTCATCCCAAGGGTGGCCGTGGCTCCTCCACACACCGTGACTGGATCCAGATCTCCTAGGAGTTAAACTAGTGCATGACTCGGGGTAAATCAGATTGGAAGCTGCTCCTGGGGTTTTAGATGTGGGGGTTAAACCTGCCCCTGCACACCATTTCGAGGTCTTTGCTGCACCAAGCACAGAACAAGAGCAGAGAAAGGCTGAGGTGCAGCAGGGCTGGGGCAGAACCTTGAAATGGTGAAAGGCTCAGGACAGGGCACAGGAGATGATTCCAGGAACTCGTGCTCATCTCCAGCTCACACACAGACAGGGCAGTGACATTTAATACCTCAAACCTCAATAATATGTTCAGCAGCAATTCCTAAAAGAAGAAATGGCTTTTTCTGCAGCAACAATAAAGCCAGATCTCTTGGGAAAGAGAGAATAAAATATTTTTGTTTGTCTAAAATATGAGCTGTGAAAATAAATAGCTATTCCATACAGAAAATGCCATTCAAATAAAACCCTGCTCTTTCCTTTTGCTAGGATATTAAACATTACACTGGCACTGTCTGAGATCCCTGCCCAGCTCCCATTACCCCACAGACACCTCTTGGTTATACACATTTTGTTTTATTAGTCCTCACAAGCAATATGAGTCTATTCCTGCCCTGTAATTAATTACTGTTACACATTTGCACAGCTCCAGGGTCTCCTCAGGGGACAGGCTCTACTACCTATTTAAGAAGTAGATTTATGTGTGCTTATGCCTATCCCTCTGGAATAATTTATATTTTGTTGGGATGGTTGCTCAGTCAAACACATCGGAGTGGCTTTTGTTTTTTCCAGTGCAAGAACAACAACATCCACAAAGTCAGAGACACAGAAATAAGCACAAAATAAAGTGGCACTCCCTGGGAGCTCAAGGAACAACGCTGCCTGCAGTAATGAAGGTATTCAGCACTAAAACAGGAATCAAGCAGATCTGTTATTTTAATCTGCTTCCCAAAAGTTGGAGCAGATTTGTTGCTTGGCCTG
The DNA here is from genome assembly GCA_013398275.1 of Promerops cafer. NCBI lineage: Eukaryota > Metazoa > Chordata > Aves > Passeriformes > Nectariniidae > Promerops > Promerops cafer. The sequence continues at coordinate 216,249 of VZSE01007860.1, forward strand.
CTTTGAGCAGTGATGCTCCAGCATCTCCAGGGTGAGAGGGCTCCACGATGAGGGCCCTTCCTTTGCTCTTTCCCTGCTCCAACCCTGCAGATGTAATTATCTCACACGGAAACGAGTGCAGCCTTTTCCTCTGGCTGCCAAACTCGTCTCCCTGCACAGTGGCTGCCTAAGGAGTGGAACTAATGCAGTTTAAGGGTGCATAATTCCCATTCATGTCAGAAAGGAGAGGATTTCAATGGAGATCAGCATCTCCTGATTGCGTGGCTAATCACTGCCTTCCCACTCCACAGGCGAGGGAAATAAATATTTTTCCTGGGGTGAATAAATACAATCGTGCCAGCTGAAGTGGCAGAAGTTCATGGGAGAGCAGCATTTCAGTGGGAGGAGTGATGAACAAACCCTGGGCTCTCAGGACACTTCACCAAAGCAGGGGGACAAGGCTCTGCCCCACCCAGAGCATCCCCACGCAGAGAGGATCAGGTCACCCCAAAACCAAACAAACTGAGAGGAAAAAAGGGGGAAATCCTGCCTGGAATGAGAAAGATCTCTGGCATGAGCAGGGCTCTGGCTCGGCTCCATCCTCTCCTCGGGGTCCCAGAGCTCTGGTGCAGAATGGAAGAGTCAGCAGCCCCTGCCTTGCCCTGAGGGGACTCAGGGAATTTCACCATCTGCTCTGATCCTCGCAGGCAAGGGATCAGCAACAGCAAGAACATCTGGGCAAGCAATTCTGCACCTTGCATACCTGGAAAATAAATGTGTGTGTATTGGCAGGACAGTCTGGGCTTCATTCTCATTCATGGTGGTATTGCCCTCCAAATTTTACTTTCCAGGAGCATTTGAATGGTTCCATGATGGAAAACAAGCAGAGAGTGGATGGTGAGAACTGTGCCAACATAATCCCTGAACAGACAGGCAGGTGACAGCCTTACCAGAGAGCACCCAGTTACCAAATTCAGAAACCACCTCTCATGTTAGACCCCAGTTTCACAGCTTTAAATGGTTGGCTCACCTTGGTTAATCAGAGGCTCAGAATCATCTGCTTTTGTTTTTCTGTCCCAGCATGCTGGGCTTTTTTTAACTTTTCATTTCCTGTTTACAGCCACAACTTAACATCTATTTTAACCACAGCCACACCCCCCTGCCAAGAATAACTGAAGTAGCAGCTGATTTTAGGTACTCAGGCATCTGCTGGCTGCAGAGCAGTACTCAGCACACCTTCTGCTGGCATCTCATGGTTTCACTGCAGAGCAGAGTCAGGAATATTTGATGGAGCAGGCACAGGTGTTATTAAATTATTGGCACTGCAGATTTCCATGGCTGACATTGCTTTCCATCCTTTGGCTAAATGGCCTCATTCCATGTTTGACCATGGGCAAAACCAAAGTGCACACTGTGGGCACAGCAGAGACCAGGAGTGTTTAATTCATATATAATAAATTCCCTGTGTGGTATTTACAAATCTTTATTCCATCTCTTTCCTCCAGGATGAGCCCCCCACCTCCCCCAGCCGCTCCTCATAGGATTTAAAAATTATTTATTTAAAATAATGGACAGAAAGGCACAACAGAGATATCTGCACAGTCCATTCAGGATGGACAATGCAGGATTTTCCTGCCTGCCCTGAACCGTGGAACGACTGAAGGCTCTCATCAGGAATGGCACAAATGCTTGCAGAGGCAGAGATGGTTCACACCCGGCACTGCTGGGGCTGAGGCTCAGGATTCCCTCCAGGCGCCTCCCTGATGGAATGAATCCTATCTCCCATCTCTGCTGCAGGAGAGGAAATGGATATTTCAGCTACCAGCCTGTTCTGCTGGACTGTCACAGTCACTCGGGGTAAAGTAACCCAGGAACTGTTCTGGTTCCAGCAGCTCAGGCAGCTCAGGGAGGTGCAGCCAATTCCCCAAAATCCAGACCCTGAGGGACCCCTGAGCGCTCCTGGATGTCCATCCCCATGGGCTCCTGCAAGGTCACCCCGGAGCAGCAGCACGGGAGAGGCCTCGGGCAGGAAACCCCATCACCAGGAGGCTGCAGGGGCTTTTAAACGATTTAATCTCTGCAAAATGTCCCGGCGCTGGGCAGGGGGGTGGAATGCGCCCATTAGATCGCAGCCTTTCCAAATGGGGTGCCACGAGGAGTCACATCCTGTCAGAGGAGGCAGGAGATAAATGTCTGCTGGGGGCTGCTGGAAGAGCCAGGAGGATCTAAAGCTCCCCACCCTGTGTGGAAATTGTAAAAGATGAGTTTTGGGTTGCTCCTGCCAGAGAAAAAACTCTTTGCTAAGAGAGATACAGCAGAAGGCAAATATCCCAGAACCAGAGATAGCAACCGAGGCTTGCCCCAGAGAACACCAGGAATTCCCAAGTGGTGCTTTGGTTTGGTCCTGTGCCAAGCAGGGCTTTGCTGTAACCGAGGCACTCATCGCAGCCTGGGGCAAAAGGCTCCCATCTCAGGCTCTGCTTTTGAACGCCGCGGAGAAAGGAAACTGTTGCTTAAGAAAGGGAGAATTTGGGCTCTGAGATAAGGACAGGGCTGGCATCCCGCGGCCGGGACAGGGCTGGCATCCCATGGCCAGGACAGGGCTGGCATCCCGCGGCCGGGACAAGGCTGGCATCCCATGGCCGGGACAGGGCTGGCATCCCGCGGCCGGGACAGGGCTGGCATCCCGCGGCAGTCCCGGTGCTGGTCCCACGGCCAGGACAAGGCTGGCATCCCGCGGCAGCCGCCGGCATCGCGCCCGACGAGGCACAGACACTCCCTGCTCCTGCCCTTATTCCCTGGATCCTGCGGCTGGAAAACCAAAAACTCCTCTCTCCAGCGCGAAAAAAATAAGTCCAGTGGTGGCTTAGAGCAGAGGAACCCCTCCCTCCTTTTACCTGCAGGATTCCCAGGGTGTGTAAAAGCTGGGAAAACACTCATGGACAAACCGACCACCCTGAATGCCTCAGCACCTAATTCCCTTTATTTTATTTTTTTTTTTTTGGATTGTCAAAACCAGAACCCATAGGCAATAAAAAGCAACCACAACAAACTCTTCCCTGGCATTTGCAAACCCACGCAGGAAGTGTGGAGCAATCAATAGAGCCGAGGCCGGGTCCTAATTAGAGCCTTCTGCCTGAAACCAGCTTTTCTTTCAGCACTACAGGGCTCTGGTAGGGGCAGAATATTCCCTAAAAATCAGAGGACGGTTCATTAGTGTTCATGGAAACGGAGGAGCAATCTGCCCTTGTGGAAGTTAATGAGTGCACCGAGATTTCACACCCTGCCCCGGCTCAGTGCCTGAGGCTGCAGGGTTGTTATGCACTCCCCACAACTGCTCAGCAACGGGGCTCGGATACACAACTCCCCTCAATTAATTTTATCTGTGGGACTATTTAGATTAATGCCAATCTGCCTGCAAGTCACAAACTTCAAGAGATGCTCAGCTACTTAAATATTAATGATGGTTTTCTGCTGTAAGGTGTGAGGGAAAGGAAAACTAAACACAGTTCTAAGAATGAGCATTGACAGCAGTGAAAGCTGGAAAAATAAAAGGTGTTTCACTCAGACAAATGCTAAACCAACCCACTTCAATCAGTGCCTTCCCTCAAGGAGGTAAAAATTGTTTTATTAGATCTTGGTCAGGCAAAAAATGGAAGATCTCCTTTATTTAAGAAAAAAAAAAAAGTTTGAACTATGATAAAAATACCTCGAGGTTTTGAGCGACTTTTAGCAAGTCCTGGTGCAAATCCATGTCCCTTCATCCCTTTAAATGGAAACAGAGATGATGTGGCCCATCATTTCCCATCCCATTTCTCCCAGCAGCACCAGGATTTATTCCCAGCAGTTGTGTTGCCCTCTGAGCTATTTAAATCATGCCACTTGCCTTTTGTTACCTGCAATAAAAACATCTACAAAAAAAGAAATGTAAAGGGAAGTCTTGATATTAGATTTTTTTTTCCTAATGCATTTGATTCCAAATCAAATAATTTGATTGGCATTTTAGGATCATTACCTGCTGCAGTCTCCCTTTCCTCCTGTCCACTGTGCTATTACAGTTTGTTGGTTCAAAAACTGGAAAAACTTCTCAGCATGGACCTGAAGGTGGGGTGAGCAGCTCCCCAACCCCTCCCTGCTCCCTTTTTCCCTTTCCCCCAACACACATCCTTCCACCTGCACTATTCTGACCTGCAGGTGGATTTTGTGGGATGAAAGGGTCCAGGGGTTCAGCATTTCCCTGAGGCTGAAGGATATAAAAAAGGCCATGCTGGAATTCCACGGGGCAATGGAAACCAGTCTGTAAATTGGTTTTTATTCTCCTTTTCACACAGGGCCCAAGCTCTGGTGAGGGGCTGTTTCTGTGCAGGGTCCACGTGCAGGGCAGACACTGGAGATGAGGAATTCCCAGGGATGTGAGAGCCCCACGAAGGGTTTGCTGCATTTTCTGGAGTCCACCTCCTCACACAGAAGTACCTGAAGGATCCACTCCAGCTCTGCCCAGGTGTGCCAGCATCCATGGAGCCTGAACACCCAGCTCCAAACACAGGGGGCCCCTTCCATTGCCAGAAATCCATCCCTCCAGGAGCAGCAAATCCCCTCATTCCCTCAGCTTTCTCAGCCAGCAGTGATGCAAAGATACCTTCATGTGCTGGTACCAAAAATCAAACCAAAGCAGCTTCTTCATCCTGTGTCATCCACACCTGGTAATTCAAAGCAAAGTGAATTTTCCCAGGCAGTTTCACTGGCAAGAATAATCTCAGAGCTGGTTGATTTAATGACCCTTCATTTAAAGGCCAAGGTTAGAGTGGCTTTTTTTTTTTTTTGTCTTCTTTGTAATTGGAGTGTTCAGCCACAGATAGCTGTGTTCTATCAATCACTGCATGAGTGAAAGGTGAATAAAAGCATTTACTGAACTGTCATATCCATGATAAAACAACAGCTGCTGCCAGGGAGGGAATGCATTAGCAGAAGTAAACCTGGAGGATAAAGGCTTATTAGTCACAACATGCCTTTCAATCCCTTATTTGTGTGAGCAGTTCAGCTCTGGAATGAGCATAATCCTTATTTACAATAAATTAAGCTTCTCTCTGCACTGTGGGGTACCTTCCACAAGGATGGCAGATTGATTTTACTTCCTTCAGAAACACATTTGCCTGCTCCACTCTCAGGGTTTGGCTTCCCTGAGAGCCTCCCTCCCCTCCAGGTCTGTTCCTACAGCACTCCTGCATGTGGAAATTCAACATTTACCTTTTGCTATTTTTAACTCAAAGCCCCAGACCACGATTCTGTCCTAGAAGAAAATTAGCTTGTGCTAATTGAATGACAAAAAAACCCCACTGCACCACAAATCGCGTGGGACTTTTTTTTTATTTTCAATGCTTACAGAGATGGAAATAAATACAGGAAAGGGGAGATTCTTTTAAAAGAAACAGATCAAGTCTTCAAGCAGGAAAAATTGTATCCAAGAGCTGCTTCAAACTGGTCACCATTCCAGAGATCAGGAATAGGGTAACAATAATGGGAATAACTAAAGATAAGCATTGCCACAGACCAGGGTGACACAGCAGTGTCAGGAGACAAAATAACCACACTACAGCAGGAGTCACATATTTACAACATACCTATCATACAAAATCAGTGGGAAGTGTTTAGGCAGTGATTTCTTCTCTGCCCAGCTGTAAGATATAAAAGATACACCAGGGGGTTTGGTGGTTTGGTTCCTCTCCCCAGCATCCACAGAAGAGCTTCTGCTTTTGGCAAAGTTTATAAAATCCTTTGTATTGCAAGAACTTTTCATCCAACCTGAACTTCTCTGCACTTCCATGCTTGGTTGCCATCACCACTGTCATCCACTGGGGCAGCTGGTCAGAGGACAAAGAGTTTGTCAAGTTCTCCCTGGATTTTTATCGATGCTCTGACCTGTAGGCTGGAAAAGTGTCTGTGCGATGGAGCTTCACCGGGCTGGAAACATCTTCAGAGCCAGATGGACAAAACAGAACAGCCCCAGTTAAACACAGGCACCCAGTCAGTGATCTACACACAGATTAATTCATTCACTCCAACCCTGCTTAGTCTGCTGCTCCAGCTCAGAAATACCCACACCGATTTTCTTCACCGCTTCCTTCAGAACAGAAGCTTTTACAAAGCAAATTCATTTTTTTTTCAAAGTTCTGGCTTGCATTTTAAAGGTAAAAATGCTCTTTTAGATCCTATTTTCCCAGTCTAACAAGCAAGATATTTTTCTAAATATCTAATAAACTGAGTTTATTAGATATTTACCCCTGCAGTCTATTTATCTCGCGCCAGCTCCATGGTGAATTACTGATTTAATAAAGGGCTCCGTGGGAAGGCACAGCACAGACTGTGCCACAGGCTGCCACCAGCAGCTCCTGCTCCCGTGCCCTCATCCACGGAACAACTCTGACCAGGCATGCAAGTGCTGCTCTCATCCTCCATCCCTGCTCTGGATGGAGCTTTCCGTGTGCTGCCTGCCCCCTCTAGTGTTGGAAAGAAAGAACCAGGAAAAATATTTCCTTTAAGGCTTTTCTCTCTCTCTTTTTTTTTTTTTTTTTTTGGGGGGGGGGGGGGGGGGCGCTTTTAATTCTGAAACCAAACACAGCTCCACGGTGCTGACTTTAGCCCAGCTCCTCCGGGGTCTGAGCACCGCCTGCTCCAGGAGGGGAAGCACATCAGCACGGGGCATCAAGTGCTGCACATCAGGTGCTGCAGTTTCACAGAATCCCCGAATCACCGGCTTGGGAGAGACCTTCGAGATCACCGAGCCCAGCCCAGCCCCAACACCTCAACCAAACCACGGCCCCGAGTGCCACACCCAGGCTGTTTTAACGTCCCCCAGGGATGGTGACTCCACCTCCCCCGGGCAGAGCATTTCCCCTCTCTCAGGAGCCTGGAGTTCAGATTTGAACCCTCTGAGATCCCCGGGGGCAGAGCTGCTCCCCGCAGAGCCCTCCTGCCTCCCGGTGTGCTGGGATCCCTCCCACACCCATCCAGGCACTCGGGGACCACTGGGTGTCCCTTGGAGAGCACCGAGGGACCACTGGGAGCAGGGAGCTGCTCCTGGAGCATCCCTCCCTCTCTGCATCCCAGAGCTGCTCCTGGAGCATCCCTCCCTCTCTGCATCCTGGAGCACCCCTCCCTCGCTGCATCCCGGAGCTGCTCCTGGAGCTTCCCTCCCTCTCTGCATCCCGGAGCTGCTCGGGCACAGGGACTGAGCTGTGCTGCCCCAGGATCCTCCTGGAGTTGGAGGAGACACCTGCCCACCCTCAGGCCAGGCTGCAATGCACTGGCAGCACTGCAGGTGCTCAATAAACACTTTTCCAGGATTATCGTGGCCATTTCCTTTTATTTCCCCCTGTTTCACAGGTTTGGGGGATGTGGTTGTTTTGGGTGGTTTTTAACAAGTACACAAAATTATTAATGAAGGTTCTCAGTACAAGGCAGCCATCCAGAGGGAGGGGAGCCAAGTGCTTTAAAGCCTGGCACAAAAAGCCATGAAGAGTTTGGGAGCAGGTGTGTCCTGAGCCTCCTCTGCTCCATGAGCTCCTCACAGGATTTGTGCTCCAGACCCTTCCCCAGCCTTGGTGCCCTTGCTCCAACACCTCAACGTCCTTCCCAAACTGGGGACACGGCCCTCAAAGTGCAGGGGAGGAATCCTGTCCCTGCTCCTGCTGGCCACAGCATCCTGCCACACCCCTGTGCCGGGCTGTCCGTCCCAAACAGGACACGGCCTCGTCCCCAGCGAGCTGAGCAGCAGCTCAGGCTGAGTGCCACCCCCATGAGTGTCACCTCCATGAGTGCCACCCCCATGAGTGCCACCCCCATGGAGCAGAGCAGTGTTAGGGCTGAGTGTCACCCCCATGAGTGTCTGTCACCCCCACGAGTGTCTGCCACCCCCACGAGTGCCACCGTTGGGGCTGAGTGTCACTCCCATGAGTGTCTGTCACTCCCATAGTGTCACGCCCAGGAGCAGAGCAGCAGCTCAGGCTCAGTGCCACCCCCATGAGTGTCTGTCACTCCCACAAGTGTCTGCCACCCCCAGGGAGCAGAGCAGTGTTAGGGCAGAGTGTCACCCCCATGAGTGCCACCCCCATGCATGTTTGTCACCCCCACGAGTGTCTGCCACCCCCACGGAGCAGAGCAGAGCAGCGCCGGCTCAGTGCCACCCCCAGGGAGCAGAGCAGTGGGGTCCGAGTGCCACCCTGGGGCCGGTGTCCCTTACCCGGGGCCGGTGTCCCTTACCTGGCAGGCCCAGGAGCTGCCCGGTGCTGTGCTGCCGGGTGATGTGGTGCCAGTAGGCGCTGCGGGGCAGGGGCGCCACGGTGCCGAGCGACAGCGCCCGCTCGCTCCTCCGGAGCTGCAGCTGCAAGGGGGACACAGCGTCAGCGGCGGCCCGCAGCAGGGACACAGTGTCAGCCCGCAGCAGGGACACAGTGGCAGCGGCAGCCCGCAGCAGGGACACAGCGTCAGCAGCGGCCCGCAGCAGGGACACAGCGTCAGTGGCGGCCCAGAGCAGGGACACAGCGTCAGCGGCGGCCCGCAGCAAGGACACAGCGGCGGCCCGCAGCAGGGACACAGCGTCAGCAGCGGCCCGCAGCAGGGACACAGCGTCAGTGGCGGCCCAGAGCAGGGACACAGCGTCAGCGGCGGCCCGCAGCAGGGACACAGTGTCAGCCCGCAGCAGGGACACAGTGGCAGCGGCAGCCCGCAGCAGGGACACAGCGTCAGTGGTGGCCCGCAGCAGGGACATAGCGTCAGTGGTGGCCCGCAGCAGGGACACAGCGTCAGTGGTGGCCCGCAGCAGGGACACAGCGTCAGTGGTGGCCCGCAGCAGGGACGCGCGGCCGCGGCCACAACTGCGGCTGCAGGGGCTGTAAATCACATCGCGGGCTTGTGCTGGCACACGCGGCTGGTGAAAAAGCTTTCTCGGAGGTGCTGCAGCTGCTGCCTGTTGAAATCAGCAGCTCTGCATCTGGTGAGTCTGTGGGCACTTGGATGATGGAGATTTTGCATCATCTATTGAAGATGTTATTCCATAAATGCAAACACAGCAAACTCGAAGTGGCCTGTAAACCTACTCGCTGTTGTTTCAGAACTGATCCCTGCTTTCTGAAAATGAAATTGTTCTCTCAACAGGTTCCTCCATCACTTCTGACCCTGCTGGGCTACAAATGTTAGTGAAGTTACGCTGACCTAGCCTAGGTTAATTTTAATCTGCCTAATTTAGTCACTGTTGAGTACTCATCTCATCTATCCATCTGTCTCCACTGAAGATAAATTTAGATATTTTTGAACAAGAACTCCATTAACCACAACTGAGAGGTTCTTGGTTTTAAAGAAAAAACGTAAAACCCGGCAAAGATGGTGTTAGATGATATTTTACTGGGAAAGGGCAAATCAGCAGCACTGCTGGCTGCAGGTGAGCTCTTCTCAAGTGTCCAGCTCTTCCCAGGGAGCCTGTCTGGCCCTTCCCAAACCATCCCTGCAGCACAGACTCCACCTAGCAAATGGAAAACCGAGCAGCAGCCACATTTTGCAAATGGATGGATGAGAAATGCTTCCAAACAAACTCCTGATGCTGATTAATCCCAGGCGATTAATGAGACTGTGCTCTGACAGGAGCTGATTTTCTCCATATTCATTCACGCTTATTGCTAACTTTGCACCCACAAACATGGAGGAACGTGTGTGTCCTTGTTGTTTTAGTCCCTGAACAGGAACTCCAGTTGTATGTATTGCCCTAAATTGTATAATCAAGCAGAATTTAATAATAATAATAACAATAATAATATGATGGTGATGATTATGATAATGATAATTATACTGATAATGGTGATTATGATAATGACAATAATAATGCCCCTGAAGCAGCACAGTTGTGGTTGATGCCCAGTGTGGAACCCCAGCCCCACTCCCCTCCCCAGCCAGCTCCATACCATGGAATTCTTGACGCTCTGCAGCAGCCGCTCGTGTTGCTCTGCTATGGCCAGGGCAGCTGAGTGAACCTTCTGGTAGATGGCTTCCCCATCCCTGGTCTGGAAGATGAAGAGCCCTTCTCCTGTGTCACACATCCTGCCAAGGCAAGGCACGGGGGAGCCAAGTGGGAGGGGGAAGCTTCCAGCCCACCACGAAGCAGCAAAACCTTCCCGTGCTGCTCGAGAAGGGCTCTCGAGCCAGGGCTGAGGAAGCAAAGGGGGCTGAGGGGGGAGCAAAGTTATTTCCACCCCTCTGTTTCCTGCCTTTTCTCAGCCTGGAAGGGAAACTCGAGAGAATTTCAGCAAGGAGGTAATATAAGAGTGGATCTTTGTTTGAAGGCTTATATTTCAGGGGCAGTTATGGAAAGATGTCCACAAAAACCCACTCCCACAGGGCTGAGGACATTTTGATAGGTTTTAGGAAATTAACATAATTGATAAAAAGCACCAGTTAGGAGGACAAGGGGGGATGCAATTCCCCCGACGTCAAGCCCCTTCTCTGGAGTCCCCCCTTGGCACTGGCTGTGCTCTGTCCATGAAATGGATCTCCAAGAGTTGTTCTAAACTTTGGCTCCCAGAAGAACCGAGACAGCACAGGGGCTGGGAGCTCTGGGATTTGTTTTGTCCTTCTGCCTAGGGAAAGGCCACGGCAAAGCACTGTGAGAAGCAGCCTCTAATACAGTAGGCTACAGAGCTACACGTGCAGGGAAATAGAAAAGAAAAAAAGGCAAGAACTAAAGGGCACCACTTCTGTGCCTCTTTGCAGCCCTGGTGCCATTTACTGTTCCAGGCCACGTTTGGGCTCCTCCCCCCAAACAGACTCAGCTGGTCCTTCACAAGTGAGAAAGCTCTGGAGAGCTCCTGCACAAGACCCAGATTTTTTATATTTAGGCTCTATCTGGAATCTGTGCCAGGCAGGATTAATTTGTCTTCCCCCTTCAGACTTTTAATGAGTTTTGCAGGTTTTAGTCTTCCCCATGAAACAATAAATACAAATTTTATTTGGGTTTTCTAGGGGTGTATACTTGTATCAGTATTTTAACTGGTGTTCATATTTGTTTCAGTATTTAACTGGTGTTTATATTTGTTTCAATATTTTAATTGGGTGTTTTGGGGGGAGTTTATACTTGTTTCAATATTTTAATTGTTTTTTGGGCTGTTTTGGTTTTTGTTTTTTTTGAAGCAATGGCTCCAGACTGGCCTCTGGCTGAAGATCAGCTCCCTTATCCTTGGAAACCCTTTGGAAATGGTTCAGGCAGCCCCGGGAGGGCAAAGGAAGAGCAAATCCTCCCACCTACCTGCCTGCCTCGAAGGTGAACCAGGCTGGGTCCCGCCCGTAGCGCCGCAGGGCACTTAGTGGCCAAGAGACCAGTTTGACTCTGGGATTCTGGATGTCCCAAAGACAGATATTCTCAAATGTTATCTGCAAGGTACATTCCCCATGCACATCTAAATTAGGGGATGGCATCAAATACACATTGAATCTCTCTGGGAGAAAAACAAAAGGTTAGTCTAAAATCCCTGCCCAGCACATGTGCAAGTCATTCAAGGAATTTCCTATTCTCCATCTCTATTTCCACTATTATTTCCACTTAGAGCTACTCATTCCCACACAAAGAATTCCTTCCTGTAACTCTGTAAAATCCACGTTTGGGGCAGTCAAATGCTGCAGCCAAAGGGCATCAAATATTTGTGTGTGCACTGAGAGCCTGAGGAGAAGTGCACCAGCATAATCCTGGTATTTGCAAACAGCTCATAGAGTTGTGTGCAATTTGTGAATAAATCCATTGCTTGTGCAGGTAATGAGCTCATTTGCACAGGAAAGTGGATAGCCACGGGCTCAGGTTTTGCATGCAATTACTGTTATTTATTATTCTCTTTACAAAGCCTCAGTCACTGACATCACACCACGAAACCACACAACAAGTAGTTCCCATCTCCACGAGCAACTAACTCATCTGAGAAGGGGAAAAGCTACTCCAAAATAATTCTAGATAACTTATTTATTATCTCTGGTAGCAACTAAAACTCAAAGCCAAAAATAAACCCCCAAACAACCAAAACCAACCCCCCCGAAACAGCAAGGAGGGCTTGGAAAAACAGTTTTGCTCCTCTTTATTTCCAATATCCACATGTACATTCTAAAAGGCTTGAAAATAATGCAATTAAAGATTCAAAAGGTCGATATTTCTGTACCTACCACTCTGCTCCCTCTCTACTCCAGATGCCAACAAGTCAGGCTCTCCAAGGCTGATGTCATTAATCCGTGTTCCCAGGCACTCCATCTGCAGCACCTTGCACCACTCATCTGCCTCAAGTTCTGTATAAATGCCCAGAAAATCTGTCTGTAGGTACATGATATTTATAATCTCACAATCAGTGCTCTGAGGTTTTCTAAGGAGTGTGGCCATTTTACCCACCTGAGTCACAAGCAAAGGTTTTGGAGGTGTCATCACTGAAATAAATGCCCACTGCGTGTTTCTTTGTGCTTTTTGGCAGCCTCGAGATACTCTTCACGCTGTTGAGCTCCGTGACCTGGAAAAGCACAATTTGGGATTTTAGTGAGGAGCTTGGGGAGAGATCTGTCCACTCTTGGCTGGGCAAGGGGAGGAGAGAAGGGAAAAGAGGGAGAAAAAGGTGAGACAGCATCAGCGGGCTCCGAATCTCTGCGATGGCTCTCGAGGAGATGCAGCCTTGCCAGGAATCACCTCCAAATTCCACGGGAAATTCCATCTTCCCCCAGGAGATGCAGCAGCCACGTCCTCCAGTTCTCTCAGCTCTCCAGGACATCAGTGTGACACCATCCTCATGGAATTCTAGCCAAGGAAAAGGTGGAACCAAAGCTCCCTCCAGCCTGAGCAATATTCACACAAAGGGCACGAGAAAGACCAACCTGGTGCAGCAGAACCAAAGAGAGGTGGAGATGGAAATCCAAAGGATTCACCCATGTGGAGTGAATTTCCAGCACTCCCAGTTCCAGCACAGCTTTCAGCACGGAGGAAAAAACAGTGAAAAGCTGCTCTCTACTTTTTTTTTTTTTTTTTTTTTTTTTTTTTTTTTTTTTTGAGGATTTGTTAGACTGGTCCACTTCAAAAAAAAAAGCGAAAATAAAAATCACAGTTTTCGTTATCAGAAAGTGTTTTAGTGGTAAAGATTCAGAAACACACATTTCTGTTGTTTGGTTGCCAAACAATGATTGGAAAAACAGCTTTTACACCTCAAACAATATAGAATTTGGTATTACCTTGTACACAGCTTAGTAAATACATAACACAGTGATTTCATTTTTCTAACATNAGGATTTGTTAGACTGGTCCACTTCAAAAAAAAAAGCGAAAATAAAAATCACAGTTTTCGTTATCAGAAAGTGTTTTAGTGGTAAAGATTCAGAAACACACATTTCTGTTGTTTGGTTGCCAAACAATGATTGGAAAAACAGCTTTTGCACCCCAAACAATATAGAATTTGGTATTACCTTGTACACAGCTTTAGTAAATACATAACACAGTGATTTCATTTTTCTAACATGAACCTTTCACCCTCACAACCCACGAGTAATGCTCTGAAATTTGGCTGAGGAGCAATTCTCTGTTTAAATTAATCAAGCAAGACCCCGGAAAAGCTTTGCCTACTGTGAGTGGGAGGCACAAAGAGCAGTTCAGGGACGACAACTTCTCCCCAAAATAAAAATAAAGAACAGAGCCAGTGTCCAGAACCTCATTCCACGGGCAGCAGCAGAAGGATGTGATGGAAAGAACATCCCACGGGGAACACACAAACCTTCAGCAGAGCTGATCTGGAACTCAGCTTTTTCCAGCCTCCAGGCTGAAGATTTTGTGAAGTATCAAAACTGAGACTTGATAATTGGGCTTAATTTTGCACAAGGCTTTTTTTTCCCCCCCTTTTCCAGGAAATGCTGTGATGGGAGCAGAGCCCTCACAGCTGAACACAAATCTGTCATGAATTCATGGGACGTGGCAGGCCAAGCACCAACTGCCAGCTGCCAATTCCACTCCAAGATATTCTTCTCAGACGCCAAGAAAGGATTCAAATGCAAGGGGAAATAAAATCAGATTTTTCCCCATTCAGGACAGCAACCACCTTGACATTTAGGCCGAGCACATTTGCATTTCCTGCAAGGGAAACTGCAGATTACCCAAGCGTTGTTTAGCTCTCATCTGTTGCCTTTGCAGTACTCGCAGAGGTCTGTCTGGCTTTTCTGGGAGATTAATTCATCTTTTTAGTAAAAATTCTCTCTAAATTAACACAAGAGCAGAGGGTGAAGGCAGAGCACACAAATGAGACACTGTCAATAGTTCGTTGCATCATTAATTTCACCAAATCCTTCGGAATTTGTGTTTCAGCTCTGAATTTTAGGGGCGAAAAGGAGGAATTTACATTTGGAGAAATGCTTGCTACAACATTTGGCAGCTCCTGGCTCGTTTTGTGCTGTGCAGGGCCTCAAAGTCTTCTCCTGCACTCCAGATTTCCCGAGCTGCCCCAGAGGCTGAGGCTGCCTTCACCTTCCCCGGCTCCAGGGATATTCTCCGCCCCGGAGCGGCTGCTCCGGCCACCGCCCAGAGCTTCACCCCGGGAGCAGCTCCCGCTGCCGGCGCTCCCGGGGGAGGAGCCCTCTGGGAAAAGCAGGAGATGCTCCCGGCTGTGGCCGTGCCCTCCGCAGCCCCGCTGGCCGAGCAGCCTCCCTGGCACGGCGGATGGTCCAAACTGTCTGGCACATCCTCCTGGAATTCTCCCTGCAGCCTGCAAACACCCCCACGCTCCTGGAACCGGCAGGAGCAGGCGCCAAACACCTGCAAATATTTGAGGCTGAAGTTTGGTTTTTTCCCCTTTTTTTTTTTTTTTTTTTTTTTTTTTTTTTTTTTTTTTTTTTTTTTAAANTTTTTTTTTTTGCATTTTAAAATAGCTCTCCTCCTGCCAGGCTCTTGCAAAACAAATATTTTCATGGTTAGGCTAACTCATGTATGTTTTATTTATCTGAGATCAGGAACTAATGTACATTTATCGATTCTAAAATGGGGGTTAAACCACAAATAGCAGACCTGAGACAGTATTAAGAGAGAAATAACAAGAATGGTATTTAGTTGAGGTTTAAAGACCTCTCTTTGCATATTTCCCCCCTCCTTTTCCCTACCAAGCCTCCTTTGGATTAAGATGACAATCCACAGAATTGAAATGCATTTGATTAGATTAAAAACTAAAGTACTTGCAGAGCTGTGGGGTGAGAGAGTCCTGAACCAGCCCCAGGGATTAATCCATCAGTCATTTCCCAAACAGGCAGAGCTTCAGCCTGACAGATCCACTCTGCCAAACTTCCTCCATCCCTCCCAATCCCACCAAAAACACTCCAAAAAAGCAGTTTCCTAAGAAATGGTCCTCAGCATTCCAAGTATTGTTTGAATTAGTGCACAATTCTCAGATATGGGGAGCATTCAGAGCATAACACCAGCAGTTATATTTACTGCCTACACAATGGTTCCCAAGCACCTTGGGTTTTAATCTTAATTAAGGATTCATGGCTCTGTCTTGGCTTACTGAAAATTGCCCCCGTGATGAGAACAGATAAAACATTTCCCAGGAAAGCCCAGGGGAACATTTAATGGAAAATGTTATTGCTCATCCTGCTTATAAGATCTGCCTGCACATCTCTAACCTGCTAGGTATAAACAACAGATTAAATTTTATATCAAATCATGGAAGGGTTTGGGTTGGAGGGACCTAAAAGCCCATCCAGTTCCATCTTCTCTCTTCTCTTCTCTTCTCTTCTCTTCTCTTCTCTTCTCTTCTCTTCTCTTCTCTTCTCTTCTCTCTGCTCTTCTTCTCTTCTCTCTGCTCTTCTCTCTCCTCTCCTCCTCCCAAACATTCCACAAGCCCCACTGGGTGGAATTTTAGTGGAGACACCAAAACCCCCCTGAAAAGTTCCTTTAATTCTCTTAAAGCCCTGAACCTGAGGCCTCCCACCCAGTGAAGTGACAGCAATCATTAAAATAAATGTTCAACAGCTCCTTCTTAGCAGAGTGGCCAGACTTGAAATATTTAATTTGCTACTGATACAGTTTTGCCTGGAAAACAATTACAAGTTCCACAATCCAATTTTCCAAATGGATTATTCCATAACCAGACAGAAAAGACTGTTTAAATTACTTCTGCTGTTTCAAGGCAAGATTAATGCAATCGGATTAAAACTCAGAACCCCTCGAGGGCTCGGTGTATTCCTGTCAGCAGGACACAATTAATTCAGTTTTTATTGGAATATTAAGGACTCTTCTGGCACATCACAGAGTCAAAAGAAATAAGAATTTCTTCCTTCCTCCAGTATTATTTCGTTCAAGAATGTGGCCATTTGTGGCTGCTTATTTACATTTAACAAGTGCAAATCAGACAGTCACCTGAAAAGCAACTCTCTGTGCAGATTCTGCAGCCTGGATCTTAATTATTTTCCCTCCCTTGTGGGACCAAAGGAATTAAGTGGGCAATTTGCTTTGTGTATGCAAATTCCCAGTTCACTCCATGAGCTCCAGATGACTGTTCTCACACAACCTTTATTTTAGGGCACTGTGACCTTTCCACTTTTAAAAAAATAGAGCAAGATTAGATTAGAAAGGATTTAAACGTTAATATTAGACAAAAAAAAAAAAAAAGGTGCTTATTTCTGTTTTGCACCTCTGGTGAGGAGGATGTCCAGACTCAGGCCCTGTGCAGGGCTGCAGACAAGAACACGTTCAAATGCAACAAATGGGACTCCCCAAAGAGCAGAAGCAGCACCAAGACAGTGCTGGGGACCCAAAATTCCCACGGAGAAAGGAAGGAGCTGCATCCTCAGCCCTGGGGACTGGTGCCACCACGGTGCCACCACGGTGCCACCACAGCCAGGGCCCTGCCAGCCCCTCTGCACCAATAAATCAAAGAACTCCTGCACTTCAGTCCATCCCAGAGAAAAGCACAGCCTCAGAAGGAAACACTTGAGGTGCTGGTGAGAAATGAGCTCCATTCATCATTTCCCTTCTCTGCCCTTTACGGTTTTATGATGGATTAAACCTCTCCCCAGACTGATGGGCTGAGGGAGGGCTCCTCAGGCTTTTTAGACACAATGCTGCCTTCAGCAGCATTTCAGAATCACTCCAGAGCCCAGGTAGGAGTTAATTTTAAGGAAAAAAACTCTTATTTCTTTTGACTTTGCGATGTGCCAGTAGAGTCCTTAATATTCCAACAAAAACTGCATTCTGCTGACAGCGTGTCCCTGAAACCCTGGGGACGTGCAGGGTTTGCTCTCATCTGCCTGCCTGAGCCTTGGATCATTAGCACAGGCTCGTGGCACACTTGACACCTTCACGGGTCTGCCTGGGTTTTGGTTTTGGTGGTTTTTTGCAGGATTAACTTCTCCTGGCCCCGAGTGACAGCAGCAGAATTGTCACAGCAGCCTCTGCACACCGCGGAGCTGAGATTGCAGCTCTGCCCTTGCAGGACCCCAGGGCTCTGCACGGGGCCTTGAGCACCACAACCCCAACATTGTTATAAATAAAATCACCACAGTTTTTATAAATAAAAAGCAGGTGGAAAGCAGTGAGTGTTGAAGACGCTGCCATGTTCTTTGTTGGGTGTTTTTATCAATAATTAAATATGATTTCCATCAGACTCGTTCAACTACAGCCTAATACACAGCAGCAGGGACAAGTTCTCTTTTTCCAGCAGCTCATATTTAATACTCTCAGAAGCTCCATCATTCATCACATTTAAATTTCACACATTTACAAGGCTTATTTAAAAAAAAAACAAAAAACCTGCATTTTTATCCACCTGTGCTCTTTATAAAGGAGCACATTTTGCCCAGAAATGCCATTTAATATTCATCAGCTCCCTCTCAGTGAGGTTTGTTAAAAATAAAGGAGACCTGTCAGTTTGGAGAGCTGATGATTCTAAACCAAAAAACAGCCTCACTCAACATCCCTGCTTTCAGTTCCCTCTCTGCCTGAGAATATGCTCAAAATCCAAATGAACCCCAGAAAAATCAAAATTTTCCCACTTTTCATCAGCCAGAGCCGTCCCTGGCAGTGTCCAAGGCTGGGCTGGACGGGGCTTGGAGCAGCCTGGGACAGGGGAAGGTGTCCCTAGGGCAGGGCTGGGTGAGCTTGGAGCTCCTGTCCAGATGATTGGCAAAGCTCCGATAAAAACCACACGAAATTTGTGTGTCAGCTCTCAGTGACTGATTCTGGACTTCGATCATCATTCATTCCTGTCAAATCAGCGACTAGAGAAATCCAGAAATTAAATTTCTAGGAGAAGCAACAGTTTGTAATGAAGTAACTGTTAAGTAGAGACAAAGCTTGGCTTAAAGCTGAAAATCCCTCTGAGCCAGTGAGGCTTTCCATGGTGCTTTACTCTGCAGATCCAGGCTGCTGGTGGGTTAAACACCTGCAAATAGGTGCTAACCTATGGAATTTCATGGAAGAACAGAAGAAATCCCAGCCTCATTCAGATTCCTCTTGGATTTCACACCCATTACCCAAGGTGCTGCTCATATATTGCATTAACACAAAGGAAAAAAAATACAGATTTGCATCAATAATGGACAGAGTTAAAATAAAATAAATGCAGTGTTTCACACAGAGCTGGAAGTTCTTACAAACACTGTGCAGCCCTCACACAACAAAGAAAAAAAAAAAACCTCATTACTCCTGCAAGTTGCCTAACAGAAATTTGAATTATTTCCTGACTGATTAGAAATAGCCACAGGTTTTATGACCAACCAATTACAGGTTCCGTGGCATGCAGGATTCAGAGGCAGGATTCCCCCAGGATTTCCTCCTGGAAGTCTGTCAGAGTGAGTGCAGAGCAGCCTCGAGCTCCTGGGAATTTATGCCCATAATTCCTAACCTTCCGTTCCTGCCTACAATTATTATAAATTAAAAGGTTTCTTATTTCCACCTCCATGCCCAGGAGAAGGACACACGGAAATTCTCAGGTGAAAATGAAATGTGCATCATTCTAGAGCAGTGGCTGGAGGGAAATTCTTCATTCTGTTCATGCCAGTGGATTTTGCAGGGCTTTTCAGAGCATCATTGCTGTGAAAATGCCCTTCATGTCTGTAGCTGGCTCCTGTCTTCCCACAAGGGCAAAACCCAGGAAAATGGGAACCTCCAAGTGCCTTTGGAATTCCCATGTTCCCTGGGATGGCTGCTCCTATAAATATGGAGAGCAGGAGCCACTGCAAAGTATTTCAGATGTGATTTTAAAGGGTTGAGGAGAGGAAAGGCCAAATGCTTTAACAATAAAGTCATTTTCCACTTGCTTAGCAAGGTATTTGCTACAAAGAACATTTATTTTGCCTCTACTTCACTGAATGAAAGCACACACCAAAGGTTTAGGACCTTAAGAGTTTAAAAAAAATTCAATTTTCAGGCTAAGTAATACACGAAACTTTCGGTTTTTATTCTTGGTATTGCACCGAGCAATAAAAGTTTGAGAAACCCTTGGGCCTTACCTTGTGGTAGCATCTGAAGTAAGCAGCTCGTTCATCTGAGAACTTCTCCAGCCTCTTGGGCCCTTTGCTTGAAGCTTTTTTGAACACCAGCCAGCACCTCTGGTAAATCTGGAGGCACAAAGGAATAAACCTGGCATCTCCACTGACCTGAGCATCACCAACACTCACGGAGAGGTCAAATCCTAAACCAGGGTGGGCTCTCAGAGGTTCAGAGAGAGCACAAGCCCAGGCTGTGGGGGAGTTCCATCCTATTTCTTTGGATGCAGCCAGAAATTCCCGGGTGTGAGGTGACACTCGGTGTATTTGTGAATCAGGCAGCAGGAACTGAATTACTGATAATGAAAAAAGCAGATTATTTAACTCTAGAGCCCAGGACCACCCTGTCACTTTGCCCCCAGGGTCTGACTGAATTTAAATCCAAGTCATTTGGGGCAGAGTCTGTGCAGGGTGGTTTTAAAACCACCTTTCCAACTGTTATAAATATATATTATATTAGTGGCTTTTTGCAAATATTAGCATGAATGCTATATGTGTAATGTTAAAATAACTTTGCTGTGAGAATATAGCTTTTATTTCTATTATTAACAAAACTTAAACATAGTAGTAAGATAGCTAATATATGTTTATGCTTGCAGTTGAACTGCCTATTTAGTTAAAATAGCATCCAATAAACATATAATAAAGGCCTCACTACGGACATGCCAACTATCAACATAGAAAATATAAACTAAAGCCCAAACTAAAAGTAAGAATAAAAAATAAACTAAAACCACAGCCAAAAAACCACACTTACACTAAAAAAGCAAACCCAAAAAGAAGCTATGCTAAACAGGTCCTGAAATATATAAACTAGTTTATAAGAAAGTTTAAATATGCATAATAGTTTATAAATATGCAATAAACAAATGCAATAAAAAGTATTTTTAAAATGTCTCCAAAAATACTAAGTGTGCTCTTAGCTAAACACCAACCACCCAGCCATAAAACTTTGCTTTATTATCTTTATCTCCTCTTGTCTTTGATAAAACTTTCAAATTTTACCAAAAAAAAAATAAATAAAATAAAATAAAATAAAATAAAATAAAATAAAATAAAATAAAATAAAATAAAATAAACTGCAGAGCAGGCAGGAATTACCAGCCTTGCCAACTGCTCCCAGCCCACACTCCATCAGTAATTCCAAACTAACACCTGGTAGCTTCGAAATTAATCAAAACTGCCACCAAAATGAGTGGGACTTCAAAAGCAAAACAACAAAAAAATAATAAATAAAATAATCGGACAGGCGGACACTGATCGCAACATCTCACTGCCCCTAAGGCAGCTCCCAACAGGAAAACAACTCCATCCTCTGCCCCCTGATGGGCCAAAAAAAGTCTTTATGTCCACGAAAAGTAGCTGGAACTCCCTTGCTGAGCCCAGCAGAGGTTGTTAACTGACTGGCTGTGCTTTTTTCACCGGTTTTTAGCTCTTTCTCCCAGCTTTATCATTTCCCCCATCTCACACTCCTGGCCCAGGTGGCTGCAGGAGCATTTAGGTTATGGCCAGGCTGCTCCCGTGCCACGCACCAGCTGAAACTGGACTTTTCCCCCATTTTTTTCAGGATTTTTTTCCCCCATTTTCCAGCTTTTTGGCCACCCAGCCTGTCCTGTTTAATGCCAGGGTTTGAAGTGGATGGCTCAGAAATCACTGGCCACAGTGACAGCTCCCACCACAGCCCCAATTTAAATGTGCACCCACTTCTGCTGGGAGAGACTTTGGACATTTGCCCTCTGAGAGTTTGGTTTGCTGGGCCAACATCTTCTCCTCCCACCTGACAAGAAAAAAAAAAATCTCCAAAACCCCAGCCCAAAAGTTTGAGTGTTTGCTTCTCAAAACCCTGTCGTTTTAACTGCAGCAATTAGGAGCCCAAAGAAGAGAAGAATCCTTTAGTAACCCTTTGCTGTTGGATTTATAAACAGGCTCAGAAGGATGTACACACCCTCGCTTGAAATCTGCTTAAAACCTTCAAAAGTGGGGTGGTGGAGACAGCAGGAATGGGCACTGTGAGCACTGCCCCACTTCTGTGCCCTCAGGGTACATAAAACTCACCCAGCACCACCCTGAGGGACCATAAATGACAGGAAACCCTAAACCTCCAGCAATAAAGCAATAAAAAGGTGCCTTTTAAAGCTCCCTTCCCATCAAACCATCCCACGATTCCATGAATAATTTGGCAGCACCTCCCTGGGAGCACTGAAAAGTTTTCAGTGCCGTGCCCAGGACGGAGATGAATTAATCCCAAATTAATTAATTGGACTCCAACACAGGGCAAGGAATGAGGTCTTTGGTGCCACCAGGGTCAGGACGTGCCTGAGACTTGTCACTGCTTCAGGCTGGAGGCACTGATTGCACGACCTGTCTGTGTTCTCTCACTGCTTTGCCAGCAGAGAGAAGGACCAGCCCCAAATGCTCCCAGGTGCCTGTTCCATGGGGAGCACGGAGCTCACTCATCCCCCACACCAACATTTTCACTGCTGCTCCCTCAGCCAGCTGGCAGTGGTGCTGTAATTACCTGTGCTGCCAGCACTGGGGCACGCAGCGATTAGAGGAGCCAAACAGCAGGTTTTGGGATCTGTTGTGCTGGCACAGAGCAGGAATAGCTGGCAAAACACCTAAAACTCCCCAAGTTTTCCCTGTGAGATCTTCTGAGAAAGCCCAACTGGGGATTTAATTCAAATATCAAAAATTAGCATCTCCTCCTCACGGCCTCTGCTGAAAATTTCGGCTCCTAAGAGCGCACGGAGCAGGCAGCAACATAAAATTCCACAGAAATACCAGGGCTGTTTGTGCAGTGGATCCCCCAAATCCCAGAGAGGCGCTGCATGGCCACGGTCACGTCGAGTCCCTTCTATTTTTGGCTGCAGAGATCATCTGATGTAAATCATTCCCACAAGTGAAGTGGCTTCAAAGGAATGATGGCAAGTGAGGACCTGGACTGCTGCCCCTCGGAGCTGCCCAAGCAGGCAGGAATGCCCAGGAATGCCCAGGAATGCCCAGGAATGCCCAGGAATGCCCACCCACCCTTGGGGCTGCAAAGAGACTGCAGCAAAGCTGAGCTCAGCTGGAACTGGACCTTCAAACCCATCCCATTCCCCTCCCTGGCAGGGACACCTTTCCCTGTCCCAGGCTGCTCCCAGCCCTGCCCAGCCTGGCCTTGGGCACTGCCAGGGATGGATCTGGCTGAGTAAAGTGGAAAAAATTCTTCTGATTTTCTCAGCTTTGGGGTTTGAGAATATCCTGAGGCAGAGATGGAAACTGAAACCAGGGGTTGCTGTCCTGTGTGATGACCCAAACCCTGGAGCATCCTGGAAATGAGGGTGGGAGGGACACCTGGCAGTCCTCCCCTCCTCAGCTGGGCACAAAATCACCAAGGCCTGCATTTCCAAGTGCCTAAAATGCTCTTCCTTATATATGAAACATGAATTATTCCACCCAGTAAGCATGGAATAGAATATTCCACATTATAAGAAACAAAAGATTTTAATTTAGAAGTTAAAATCTGCACTACTGTGCCCCAAACCTCATAATTTTTGTTCAGGAACCAATCTAAATAAACATCTGAAAATGCCAAATATTTAGAAATTGGAGGGGGGAAAGTTATTTTTCAGATCTTGAGGCAGGGGTGTTAAAATGGCTGTTTTAAAAACTGAGATACGTGGCTTCCACCACACTCCAGGAAAGCAGAGATATTTTACTACCAAAACAAACAATCCCACCCTTGTTTGTTGTTTCAGAGGGGCCCAGAGGTCACAAACAGCAGCACAAAATCTCATCTGGCGAATTTCTCCTCTGAGAACAAGTGACCCTTCGGGGGAAGCTGCCCTGGTTTGTTCCTCTGTTGTGTTTTTCTGCACTTTGCCCTAAAACAAAGAATTCCAATGAGCTGCATTTACAGGGATACTGAACTTGCTGTCAAATAAACACAAACTTTGCTTTTTTTTTCCAAAGCAGGAGCTGCAAGGTGTCTCATGCATCTTGGGATGCCTTCCAGAAACCCTGGGATATTGCCAGGAATTTGCCTTTTGTGACTCTGGTAACCTCTAGAAACAGATAAAACAGCAAAAGCAAAGCACAACTTGAGAAATTCCCTGTTCTCTTCTGAAATTTGCCCTTTTTTTTTTCCTTTTGTAGGGAAAAAAATGCTGCCCCTTTACCCAAGGCTGGTAGGGAGCTCACACCCTGCAGGCTGCAGATGGAAAATAATTTGAGTGTTTTGCTGGACTTTGGTAGGGAGTCTCCAGTGGGCTGGAATTCCAGGTCCAAGGTCCTTCCTACAGGGAGTACTTTACACAGGGTTTGGATCTTCATTCTTCTACTGAAGAACAAAAAACGCTTTAATTTGTCACTTCAGAGTCCAAAGGTGGGAAATGAGCCCTGAAATCATTTTCAGTTCAAAGGAAGTTTGTGAGGGGAGGGGATTCAGAATTTTGCTCTGCTTGTCAAAGAAAGAAGCCAAGAGAGGCAGATTGCAGCTCCTTTATTCCGAGCCATCCCTCCCCAGACGTGTCTGAGGCAGCAGATCCCACCAGGAATCTGCTCCCGGGGAAAGCTGCAGAGCTGCTGCTCCATAAGGAGCTCTGGGTACCACAGCTCTGCTCTTCTCTCGCCTGGATGGGACTGGGTGACCCCAGGGAACACCCCACAATCTCTCTAAGAGTTCACAAACTAGCTAATTGGAATTATTTCCTCCATAAAATTACAACTTGCCTCTCCTTTTCCTACCCGTGCCCACGCTGGCAGCTCGTTCAGCCCAATTTCACCCTGAAAAGCCACAACATAAGCACGGAACAATTAGAAAGAGATGGATCACTGGAAAAAATCCCACGGCTCTAACTGGAATTGTGTTCAGCAGGACTTAAATGATCCCTGCAGAGTGGATCAGGGGCTGTGTAAAAGCAGCAGCAGAGTTGCCCACGTGCTGTCTGTAAAGCCAGCCCTGCTCTTGGCAACAAGACAATTTCCCTGTCCCAGAATACCCATTCCATGTGGCAGGAGTGAGCCACATTCCCTGGGACCAGCTCATAATGACTGCATCAATCAGGGCTGCTTTGCATCCAGCTCTTTCCTCCTCCTGGGCACTAAAGAAAATAATCTCCATTTTTCCTTCCCCCCGAGGACACATTTGGGGAAGGATAAACCTCCCTCCCTCCCCTCATTCAGGCTGCATCTCCACCAACAATATTTTACATGAGAGTCATCCACAGCTGCTAATAGGCAATGAGGCTGTAATCTTGTTTCTGATTGCATCCAGAATGCACAATACTGCTCAGGATTGCAAAGGGTTTTTTTCATCAAGTTACAAACCCCAGCTTTGGCACTGGCCAGGACTTGCTGCAAGGCCAGTGCACAAAGAAATGCCTGGCAGATCCTTGGGAATCTGTGCACCTTTAACTCTTGTTAGTGCAAGTCACAACACATTTCCACTGCTGTGAAACATCAGGCATTTTAAGTCTTTTCTCTTCAGAAACTCTCCCCTCCCCAGCTGGAATGACATCAGCCAGAAGTGGGATTTTTGTCAAAGGTTCAGGCTCAAAGCTGTTTCTCCAACCTTAGCTCCCAACACCCGAGAGCTGGATTTGAGCCCACTGATGCATCTCTGCTTGACACAGGAATCAGAAGGCAGCTTTGTCCTACATCTTCATTTATTTGGGGTTTGTTGGTCCTTCAGGACTACACAGGATTGATTCCACAGAAGATTCACTGCCAAACCCCCTGGAAGTCTGTGACACACTGGGCGAGGCACGCAGGGAGCTGGGCAGCATCATTAGGTTGGATGTTAGGAGAAAGCTTTTCCCAGAAAGGGAGATAAAGCCCTGGGATGCTCTGCCCGGGGGGTGCTGCAGTCTCCATCCCTGGGGGGGGGTTCAAAGAGCCTGGATGTGGCACTCGGGGCCAGGGTTTGGGTGAGGTGTTGGGGCTGGGCTGGGCTCGGTGATCGTGGAGGTCTCTCCCAGCCCGGTGATTCTGGGATTCTGGGATTCTGGGATCTCAGCACAGACAGCAAAAGAGCTCAGCCAGCATCTCCTGACACCCCAGGGGCTGCTTTACTGTGTGCCCACGCTGTGCCCTGGGCCAGTGGCCCGGGAACAGCAGCAGCACTGAGAGGTTTTGCTCTGAGCTGGCCATTAGCCCTTGGCTCAGCCAAAGGGAAATGCTCACCCCAGCTGCTGCGGGCACCCTGAGACCCCAGGGAAGGGGCTGGGAAGGGCAAGGGGCAATGTGCTGGATATTCCAGCCTGCTGCAGGGCTGGACTGTAAAACAGGGACACCTGGGAGCTTCCAAGAGCCCTTCCCAGTGAGTCCCTGCACGTGTCCATAATGCAGTTTAGCAGCAACGTCCCCCTCAAACTGTCAGTGGACCCAGCAGCTGCAGGTCTGGAGTTCAGAGGCTCCCGAGTTACAGATCCTGGCCAGGTGATGAAGGACTTTGCAGTGCAATCCCTCTGGCACACGGCCCCTGGGGAGCTCTGCGAGGGCTCTGTGGCTCAGGCAGCGCAGGGGAGCCACCTGAAGCAGCACTGAGGACCTCGAGGGACAGGGACACCCAGGAGGGTGGCACCCAGAGCTGGGCAGTGAGAGCTGAGAGTGGAAAATGTCTCTAAGGACACAGGGCTGGGGTTTGGGCCTTGCTTATCCCACAGGAATATCACAAGTGTTCTGCAGAAGAGCCATTTCTCTCCCTCCTCTACTCAGTGCACACTGGGAGGTGCTTCTTAAATGCACCCTAAAAGACATTTAAAAGCAAGATGGAGCCTCCAGACTGCTCTCCCTGCAAAACTGATGAGTTGGATGTGGTATCATTAGAAAGAGCGTTATCTGAAATATTTTTCCTCTTTTCTGCAGCTTACAGAGTGTAGGGGCTTGTTGGGGCTCTTTATAAACCATTCACAGACCAGGTCATAATTCAGGGCTGCTTAAGGCCATTAGGGGAGAGAAGAGCCATTCCAAAAGAAGAGCCAAGAAGCATTTACAGCAGAAACCCTCCCTTGCCAGTGACAGCTGAAAAAAACCCAGCCAGGCTGGAGCTAAGTATCAGATTTGGCTCCTTGAACATCTGCTAAGCACGGGCACAGTTAATTCTGGGCATGAAACTGGAGAGGAGAGAATCAGCCTGGGACTGTAACTAGGGAGGAAAATAGTAAAGGCTTCACTGGAGGCTAAAGCCGGGCTCCGTGCAGGCAGCTCGTGCTGGCAGCAGCTGGATTTGCAGCTGGATGTGCTGCCCTGCTGGGCAGGCCACGGCACAATCCCGGCACTCAGCACCGTGTGGGACCAGGGAGCTGCAGACCCGATCGTAGTGAACCAGGTTATCTGGAATTATTCCTTTGTGCCACACGCTCTCTGATCGGGTTACTCCAGTTCCACGGGCTACGGGGCATTGCTGCAGCTCATTAACAGTTCACAGCGCTCACTAATTAGGACATGGGATGCGAGAGGCTGCTCTGGGTGAGCGAGAGTCACCCCCAGCTCTGGCAAGGACACTCCTAAAGCCGGGTGCAGGCTGCTCTCCCCAGCAGGCACAGCTCCACGCCCAGACTCGCTCACAAACTCGGGTTTCCACCCCCCCACAGCACACAGCCTTTTGTAGGAGCTGCAGTTCTGAGCTGCACTTGTTGTATGTCAGAGCTGGACTCGTAATTTTAGGATTACACCAAAGGAGACCCCAAAAAAAAGGGCACAAGTTGCACAGCAATGAAGCCTTTCTGCCAGTAAAGCAATTTTCCCAGCACTAAGCTGCCAGCATCCAAAGCCAGCCACGGGAGAAGGGCTGCAGCTGCTCCATCCTTGAGCAGCTCAGCTGGACCTGAAAACAGGATAAAAACCTGCAAAACTCGGGTAATGATGCTTGTTAGGAGCTGCTTGGAGAGCCGAGGTGACAAATGCCCTGCAAGCATCCCTCTAACAGATGGGATAATGGGGAAAACTTCCCATTCCTGGCCTGCTGTCACCCTCTGCCAGCCACCTGCGAGCTCCAGGAAGCAGCAGAGAATTTTCTGTAATAAATACAGCTCCTGCCATCCCTGCAGACAGCCCCAGCTGTGCAGGTGAGTCCGTGGCACTGCCTCAGCACGAGGTAAATTCATCCCATTCCTTCCACATGTCCCCTTCGCTCCTGGCACCAAAGCCTGCAGCCACAGGTCCCTGCAGAGCCCAAGTGAAGGAGCATGGAAGAGCAAATCGTGCTGCCAGAGAGCCCCTGCAGGCTGGGCTGCACCACAGCGGGGCCTTGCCAGGAGTGACAGAGACCCTGCCCCTCTCCCCCAGCTGTGCCCACAGCTGGAGTGGTCCTGCCCCTCTGCCCAGCACAGCTGGAGTGATCCTTCCCCTTTGCCCAGCCTGTGATGCACATCTGGAGTGGTCCTGCCCCTCTGCCCAGCTCCCTCAGGCACATCTGGAGTGATCCTTCCCCTTTGCTCAGCCTGTGATGCACATCTGCAGTGATCCTGTCCCTCTGCCCAGCACATCTGGAGTGGCCCTGCCCCTCTGCCCAGCCTGGGAGGCACATCTGGAGTGCTGCCCAGCTCTGGGCTCCTCAGGACAGGAAGTTCCTTTTTATTTGCTTTTTTTTTTTTTTCTTTTGAGCTGGGGGAATGGACAATATTGACTTAAAGAAACACTGAATGAAAGGAGGATTCCAGAGCCAATATTTCCCTTTTGCACTGGCTCCTGCAGCCCTCCTGCCCTTTTCCAGGTTGCTCTCCACATTAGTTCAAACAGACAAGCCCAGCTCGTATGAATTTCTCATCTCCCAGCTGCGTAATTAAAGACACAGTTCAGGAGTTCATTCACGTTGAGGAAGATCCAAACTCGAGAAAGCTGCATTAAAAATGTCTATAAAAGCTTTACACTCCTCCATTTAACAGGGAACAGCCACCTGTATTTTACCACAAGCACTGTGCCAGGAGTCTGCCACTCAAGGGGATGAGTTAATTCAGAACATCAGCAAACGTCCCCCCTCACCTTGCTGGAGACATTCACAGGAAATTTTCCTTTGCCAAACAGAGAATTCATGGATAATTCCCCAGACAAACATTATTTGGCAAGTAAAGGGACAATTTAACCTCCTACACTGGCATTACTGAGGGGAAATACCACTCTTTTTACCCTATTGATCTTCTGAATTCTGAAAGTGACATTATTATCAGTAAAACAAAAAAAAAAGAACCCACCAATATTTATTTCAACAGCTTGAACTCTCACTGGTATTTCTGACAGCACTTGATGAAGCCAGACAAAAAGATAATGGAACAGTCCATCATCTTCCAGGGCATTCCTGAAGCCACACAAACACCAAATTAAGATGTCAGGCTCAAATTAAGATGTCAGTCTCAGGAGCAGCCCTTGCATCTGTTACTTTCTTTCAAGTGTTTCCACAGCCGCTGCAAAATGTTATTTACCCTGATCTCAGGCCAGGGCAATGCCCATGCCCAGCAGAAGTTCCTTCACACGGGGAAAGGAGCTGATGATGAAAAGGCCCCAGAATCACCAAAGAGTAAATTTCACCTGTTTATAATTAGGTTTCCTTTCTCTTTCACTGCCTGTGCGATCACACCCTTGCAGGAAATCACAGGTTTCTCTACCAAAGGAAGAGCAAATAGGGCAGAGAGAGCCAGGACCCACAAGCAGCAGGTCAGGGAAGTGTTTGGGTAAAGGAAAAAGAGTCAGATTTGCTTTAAACTTGTTACAATAAAACACCTTTAGAACAAGATAACAAATGGCTAAGAGGCACTGGTTGAGGAGTCAATTCAGAGCATTTGGAATTGATTGTTTTACTTCACCAACCAAGCCCATCTTCCAAAGCAGAACACAGGAGGTAATTTATCTGCAAACAGGCTGGAGAGCACAAAAAAAGCCATTCCTCCTCCTAAAATGGGCCAGCATCAAAGCAAGAGCTCCATACTCCAAATCACGCTCTGTATGATCTTTTGGGGGAGAAACAGGAATAGTTCTGAGGTTTGTCCTTTTTGGATTTTGGGGGGGTTCTTTGGGAACAAATTAAGACCTTATCTCTGCATGCTGTTCCCACAAGTCAAACATTAAAAGAAACAAAATAGAATTCCACCATGGGAGCTGCAAAACTCCCTTTTACCTCCTCCAGAGCCAGGCTGAGCACCCTGATCCCCCAGCGCAGGGGTGACACAAGGTGACAGCACCCAAATGACAAAGCCTTCCCCAACCCCAGTGCAAGAGCTGACCCCATAAACACTCGGAGCTGGACTCTCATCCCGTGGACTTTGTGCCACAGAAAACCCAAAGGGCTCTTGCCCCAGTGCCCAGATGGGGCTGCTGGAGGCTTGCTGGCCTTTACTGGGATCCCTCCCCTCATCAGCTCAAGGAAAATGCTCCAACTTCCCAAGGAATGTTCTGGATCCCATCCCTGCTGCCACTGGCCAGCTCCAAGCAATAGGAGATCTGAATATCTGTGAATATATTCTAACACCTTATCTAGCAGCTCGCTAGAGCTCTGAATTTCCAGTGGAAATTAATGGGATTAGTGGGATTAATATCCTGCGGGTTGAAGTTGGTGCCTGAGAAATCTGTTCAGTTTTTCCCTGTCTCCAACTTCCAGACTGAAAGGAGCTGCATAGGTGAACAGAGTTTTATTAATAAAGCTGCTTCAAATGGAGATACAGGCGACTTTTTCCTTCTCCTTCCCCCTTCCCCCAGCCTTACATCATTCTTCTTTCCAGTTTTCTCAGCCCAGGCTCTAAAATCCTCATATTATCTTGCTGGCACATGTATCCAAGCACCAAATCTCTCCCACCATATGGTTCCAGTCGTGCAGATTGTCTCTCCCCCACTCCACCTCTCCTCCCACAGGGTTTCACAGAACCAGAGCTGTGCAGAACTTGTCAAGTACATGTCACTGGCAACGTGCAGCTCTCCTCAATGAAGCTGCCACAGGACTCAGTTTAATTAAAATCAAGCACAGCCAACCCTGAGAGCTTGAATCTCTCTGCAGCTTTCCACAATCAAACGTTTCTGCTGAATTGGACAGGTCCTGGGCTTTGTGCAGGAGCTTCTCCAAATTTCTAAGCACCAGCCAGAGGTTTTCCCATCTAGCACGAGGGTGTGCAGCCAGCACTGATGCTCTGCTTCCTGAGGAACAACCCACAGGACAAAACTGCTGCATCTTCCCAGTTCAATCTTGCCCGTGGCCACTGTGCAACAGGGAACTCCTCACCCAACACTCAAATAAATACAGGAAGGCTTCACATCCTCCTCATTTTAGGTGAAAGTTCAATATTGCCAGTAAATCACTAACCAAAGTAAAGCAGGCAATCCAGAATAAGAACTATTTTTTCTGCTGAGTTTTTTAATCAATCCAGAAATATTTGAGCACTGCTGACACCACTTCAGCATTTCCTAAGAACAAACAGCTGGCTGCAAAGTTGTGGCAGTCTCAGCTCCATCCTGTCACAAGCTGAAGGCTGAATTACTACAAATCCCAACCAGGGGCTGGCCAGGAGTGCCCTAAATCAGTGCTGGAGGACGCCCCTGACACCACATTCCTTCCCCCTGACAGGATGGAGATGTTTTGGGCCAGTCAGGCCCACCAAGCACAGAAACCTGAGCCCCACAGATCCAGTTTCTGTCCTCAAGGAGGGTCACACTAAAGAGGGAGCAATTCCACTGCTGTAGTCCCAGCAGTCACATCTTCCACAGGAGTTTAGGAGTGGATGCAGGAAGGGGAAGCTCAGCCTCAACAGGGAGTGCAACCCAAGTGTGAGACTGGAACCAGCACACACCACTGGGAGCCTCCCACCCTCCTCAAAGCCTCAGCTGCCTTTTCCCTTGTACAGCTCCCACCCCTCCATTTCAAAGATTTGCTCCTGTTTTGACTTTAATTGGTATTTTTAATTGAGCCAGCGCAACCTAAAGAGAAAGCTCAGGCGTGTTCACATCCACCCACCCCAAAAATGGAAAGCCAGGGACAGGCTTTTCATTAGGGAAACACCCCATGATGTGCCCCCCTCAGAAAGGTCCCACCTGTACCACAGAATGAGGCATGATTTGAAAACCATGAGCACAAAAATGACTTTTTAGACAGAGAGAGGCCATGAAGAAGCAGCCCTGCCTCATGCATAGATATAAACCCTTAATCAGCTGAGAGGTGGCTGCAGAGCAGCGAGTGTCCTCCTCCCCAGAACACAGGTGCTGGTGGTCCCTGGCAGAAGCCCTCCTCCCGAAGCACAGCTGATTTTCTCCTGCTTTAAGGAGCTCTGGGAGGTGGTGCTTCTGCCCTGTCAGCAGTTCTCCAGCACACAGCCTCCTGTGTGTCACTGCTAATGACACACCAGACCGACACCATTGGCTGAGGGAATTATTTTCCTCCCTAGAAGGATGGGAAGAGTCGGGAACAGTGATCTTTCTCCTTAATATATTTGGCTCTGCAGAAGACACATGTGATACAAATGTTGCTATGGAAACTATTCTATTAAATAATATTCAATTAAACTCACACGTTTCCAGCGCGCAGAAAGAGCTCAGGTGCAAAACTAATTAGCCTAAATTCAATTTTGGAATTACAAAGTAGGGCCTTCCAGAATTGCCACGTTCCTTTGAAAAGAGGTTTGGATCTGAGCAAGCTGCTTCTCTGCACCCCTTTCATTCCAAATGTGGCACCTGCACCCCAGCTCCTCAGGAAAGTCATTTCTTGAGGTAATTTGTGGCTCCAAGCTCTGCTCCCAGTTCCCTTGGAGATGGAATTACCACAGCATTAGAGAGTCAGAGCTGCATTCAGCCTGGAGAGACAATGCTCTGATTACAGCTGTGCCACCAGAATATGGGAATGGATTTCAGGGACTCCCACTCACATCCTGGCACACAGGGAGTGCTGAGATCCCTCTCAATTAGCCAGCAATCCTACACGGGGCTGGAGCAGCCTCGTCCTTCCTGATGCTTTCACAGCATGGCAAAGTTGTCTGAAAGTTACTGTTTTATCCTCTAAAGTATTTTTTCCCTTTCCAGCTCCTGGGTGTCCCACAGCCCTCCCCAGCACAAAAACAACCCGTTGGCATAAATCCTTCACCCTCTGAAGGAGCCGAGCTCACACCAGCCACTGAGTGAGACTGAATTCAGGCTCTTGCTCAAGCCAGGAGCTCAGCCAGCTCCAGGTGTCACATCACACCTGCAGCCAGCAGAAGGTGCACCAAGGAGCAGGGACACGCTCCTGCCCTGCCTTTAGGAACTCAGACTGATCATAATTACCCATTTCTGCTTGGCTGCTGCAGATCAGGGCACTGGGCTGTAAGCAGCTTACAGAAAATGCTACAGGAAGAATCTGCAGCCACATCTGCTCTGGAGTCGTGGGCCAACACTTGCCAAGCTGGCCACGACCAGCAGAGAAAAGCTTTGCTGCTGGTCAGGCTGGGTGTTCCCAACAAACAGAGCAGGGTTTGACCAGGTCACCTCTGCAGCTCCAGACCCAGGGCAGGGGCAGCCAGAGCCCAGCAGCTCCCAGGGTCCCTCCACAGCTCGGGAATGCTGTCAGGACACAAAAATCACAGCTGGGGGCAGTCAGGGCTTATCCTCAGCCACAGCACCTCTCTGGGACTCAGCCTACACTCCACAGAAGCATTTTGCATCACCCCTTCTGCACTTCCCAGCCACTGATAACAATACAAACCTTTGGGACTGGAACAAAAACCAGACTGTCTTTTCAAAGGGAACGTTTCACATTTGTTCCATTTCCATGGACTCAGTGTCATTCTCTCTTTCTCTGTTCTTGCATTCAGCTGTCACATGCACATCTCCTAAGAGGGCATCCAACATTTCCTCACCAGCAGCACCCTCAGAGTGCTCCGGAAAGCCTTAATAAAGGAAAGGCACCAGCACTGACAGCATTTACAACTACTGTGGAGTGAGATAAAGCTTATTCACACGTTCATTGAGCCTCACTGCTACAGCATGGAAAAATGTATCATAGTTTAATCTTACTCATCCTTTATGCCAGAGCAAACTGAACACTGAGCTATGTTCAGTAATGAGACTGAATCAGGACACACCAACTGTGCCAGATTTACTACAAGTGCTCTCCGAATGACATTCCCTCAAAATGTCACAGAATCTCATGGCTTTACAGAATGAACTGAGCCTGCGAGTGCAGGCATGAGAAATCCAGCCTGACGGAAGAGTTTTCAATGCTTTCCTTTGGGAAATCCATTCCCAAAGCAGCCAGGGAGACGCGAGTTCCCAAAACTGTGGAGAAGGCATTGCCCATGGGCACAGCAAGAGAAGGGAACTGCGACTGCAGTGAGGCGGCCACAGACACTCCCCGAAACGAACAAATCCTGAATTGCCAACCCAACGGTTTTTAATGAGCACAATAAACCAGTCCATTTCCAGTCCCGAGAGGCAGATACACCAACTGAAATGTCTTATATACACAAAGCCTCCCTCCAGGTGCACCCGCCCCGAGCCAGGCTCACTCAGGGACACGGAGCTCTCCAGTCCCATCCCCTGCCGGCTCGGGGGAGCCCCTGGACTGGAGGAACAGCTCTGGAATTTCAGAGCTCATTCCAGCCCAGGTACAGCGGGGAACTGCCCTGCCACTCCCGGCACATCCAGCACCTACAGCCGGAACCGGGAACACGCCACGGCAGCAAAACAACCTGAAAATAACTTTAGTATTAAACCAGCAGCTAAAGAAAGCTGCGTGGATTTTCATTTCGCGCAACTCAAGCGAGTCTAAAAGCCCCGACGCCACCGCAAAGCTTCACCTGTCCCACGCAGGACCTCAAACCCAAAGCGGCAGCAGGAACCGCGGCACCTGAGCGGCTCCAGAGCGCTCTCAGCGCCCAGCTCAGCCCTGCCCGGAGCTCTCCGGACCCCCAGCCCCCGGGCACGGCCCCCGCCAGCCCCGGGTCCCTCCCGAAGCAGCGCCCGGAGCGAAGGGCAGGGACGGGAGGTGGAGGCAGCGCAGCATCCCCGGCTCCCGACGGGAGAGAGAGGAGAAAATAAATATATACACCCACACCTATATAGAATATATATTCAGGTGCCTTCATTCCTCTTTCCCCATCTTTTTGTTTCCTGCGGAAAAACCCACCGAGCTCAGTTTGCAAAAAGAGGACAAAGGAGTGGCAGGGGGGAAAAAAAATAAATGGCAAAATGCCCAGCCCTGGGCAGGCTCCCGCGGGCACTCACCCCCAGCCGCCGGCTCCGGATGCGCACGTAGCCCTGCTTCACGATGTCGTTGAAATTGGAGGCCATCCTTGCCCGGGACAGGCGGCGGCGGCGCCGCTCAGCCCGTCCGCATGGCCGAGCAGCGCCAGCCGCGCCCCGGCAGCGCCAGCACCGCCCCGGCAGGGACCGCACCTTCCACCGCACCGCCCCTCCGAGCAACCCGCACCGCCCCGGCGGGGACCGCACCGCCCCCGGAGCGCTCCGCACCGCCCCGGAGGGACCCGCATCTCTCCGCACCGCCCCGCACCGCCCCTCTGAAGGATCCGCACCACCCCCGGAGCGACCCCGGAGCGCTCCGCTCCAGCCCGCACCTCCCCGCACCAAACCCCGAGCGACCCCCGCCTGCCCCATCCCCGCACCCGCGCCCCGATCCCGCGCCCCGCTGCCCTGCAGCTGCGGTGGCCCAGCCAGAACGCCCTGCCCAGCCCCACCGTGCTGCCCCACCTGCCTCGCACCTGAGCTTTTCCCCAGCAAAGTGGCTTTCCCAGAAGGTCTTTGGGATGCCTGAAACCCAGGCAGGGTTCTGCGGAATCTCCTCCGAAGGACGAGGGCCGGGTAACCCGAGCTGGTGCCCCCGTGCGCCGGGGAAGTGTCCCGGGAGCCTGAGCTGTGTTTTTCGGGGCAGTGTGTGGTTGCAGTAAGGACAGACCTTGCCTGGCACCGGGCCCTGGGGTTGCCTTCCGTGGCTCCAAGTTCTCCTTTTCCAAGAACGTGCAAACGCTGCCAAGTACTCCGGAGATGCAGGAGAGGGCTCAGGTGGCTCCACGCGGGTCACCTGCCAGTGCCATAAATACCACGTCCTGGAAAAGGGGACTGCTCATCTCTGCAGAACAGCTTCTGAGAGAGTCACAAATGCAGGCAGCCCGAGGGGGTCAGCCAGACACGGGACTTGGACTTGGGGAGTGATCCTGCGGTGGAAATCACAAATGGGACAGCAAACACGGCAGAGCAGGGAAGCACCACGGAGCCCCCAGCTGGGCTGAGCTCTGGGCTGTAGGGAAGAGATGCCCACATTTATTTAGATCACAGAATCCAAGAATGATTTAGGCTGGAGAAGATTATCGAGGCTAAATCCCGCCCTGACACAGTGGCCCCTGTCTGGTTTGGATGTGTGGCTCCTTCATTTTGGGCAGCCAGGAGTGCTCTGGTGGCAGCGTGGTGCTTGCAGCTCTTGCTTGGAGAGGTGATTATGCTTTGTGAGATATTAATTGATGGAGTGGATTTCAGAGGGCTCTCCAGCTGAAGGACTGATTCACTGAGGGTAGAGGAGGCAAGCCTGCAGTCCTCAATTTGGGATTTTACACTTCCTGCTCCTTTTCAGAGCTTTTTCACAGAGTGCATAAAATAGCTTCAGCCAGAAGCAGCAGGACCTTCCACCCCCATGCACCAAAACACACCAGAAATTAGAGGAATATTCTGAGATACGTCTGGAATGTGACCTTGAGGCCACCAGGTCGATCAGAGGGATGGAGCATCTCTCCTGTAAGGAAAGGCTGGCAGAGCTGGGATTGCTCACCTGGACAGGAGAAGCTTTGGGGTGAGCTCAGTGTGGCCCTGCAGGGCCTGAGGGAGCTGCAGGAAACATGGAGAGAGAGTTTGGACAAGGAATGGAGTGACAGGACAAGGCTTCAAACTGCCAGAGAGGAGGGATTTGGGGATTTTGGGAGGGAATTGGTCCTTGTGAGGGTGGGCAGGCCCTGTGCCCACCTGTGGCTGCCCTGGATCCCTGGCAGTGCCCAAGGCCAGGCTGGAGCAGCCTGGGACAGTGGAAGTGTCCCTGCCATGGCAGGGGTGGAACAGGATGAGCTTTAGGATCCCTCCCAGCCCAAACCATTCCATGAAATCCACACACAGCAGCTGCACATGGCAAAGCCCAGGCTGCAGAATTACCAAGAAATGCACTTTTGTTCAGTACCAATGCTGGGAGCACCACGTGAGTTCGAAACCCAGGATTAAGAAATAACAATAATAAACAAACCCAGAGAGGCTTGGTGGGGTTTCAAAGACATTTGGAGCAGGGAAGAATTGACAGAGCCACTTTAGATGGCTTTTCAACAAGTTTAGACGTTTCTTCTAATCCCTGGCAGGACCTGTAAACACTCACTGCTGGTTTCATCAGTCCCTAACATATTCCTGCAGGTAAACACATTCCTGAGAGCTTGGCTAAGTCAAGGTGGATTTAAGCCTGTGCTTATTCTTTGATGAATTAGGATATTAGAGGCCACTTACACGTTCCCTTTGAACAGCATAAATCCCCTACACACGCCACGGTTCAAAGAGAAAATGCACTTTAATTCCCATGCGGGCAATACATTCCCAGAATGTGCCAGAAAATCTCATTGCTCAGGTTTTCCACTGGGTGCCATCCCCAGACAAAAACGTGTTTCCCACTTTTTAACATGTAAATGTGGGCCCTGGTTGGTTTGACAGGAATCCTTTCCTTTCCCTGGGGTCTGCTGACCATTATTCCTCACCCCAAGGAAGTGCAGCGCTGTATTTATCTTCATCCACATTCCAAACTGTCAAAAACCTCTTTAATAAACTGTCACTGAAATTAATTTCCTTTTAATGCCAATATTATTGCTATTATTTCTCGGGAAGGTAAGAGCCAAGGGTCACTTTGAAGCACCAGCCTGTTGTTAATAATTTAAGTGGATTATTGTTATATTTTAATCTCATCAGAACTCTCATTGTGCTGCCCTACAATGAGCTCGTTGCTTTTAGCCCCCTGCAGACACAAATCACAAATTTTTAATCAGTTTTCCCCAAAATGCCATCCTGACATTTGAAAAGGAAGTTACATTTATCTTTTTATCTGCAACACGAGACCCTTGGCTCTTGCTAAGAAAGAATAGCGATAATATTGGCATTAAAAGGAAAAGAATTTCAGGATATTATTTCATCACAGCTGAAATCTGCCAAACATCTCTGGGACTTCCCAAATTAAAGGATAAGAAACTACTTAATTTCAGGAAGCAATATTTACCATGGAAGGTATTTCCTGGGACTAGTCAAGCATTTCCTGATTAAAAAAATAATAATAATAATAATAAAAGGAAAAAAAAAAGGAAGTTTCTCATTTGATCACCCTGAAATGATTTTCTGGTAATCTATAAAAAAGTCAGTATTTTTTTATGAAATGCTCCCCTACCATTTTGCCTCCATAAGGTGAAGATGCTGACATTTTTCTGCTTTTGTTTTGATTTTCCAGAGGAGTTTGGAGATGACAACATCACCCTGAAGTGTGCTGACTGTCTCAAGTGCTCGGAGGTTACTGGAATGCAACATCTCAACCACAGGATCTCCATGAAAAGCTTTTGGGCATTCCAGTGTCTAATTTTCTTGTGGTGTGAGGTACATTTTTGACATTTCCTCCTGACTTTTGCGGTGGGAATTGGGAATTTGGACGAGTCCTAGCCACGAGGAGATACAACGGATAATGTGTGACATAAGAGACTAATTCTTTATAAAAATTGATGGGTTTTCTCATGTTACTGCAGACTTGAAGTCCCTTGCTCTCCTTTTGCAAAGTGCTGCCTTGGATCATTTCATTTTGGAGAAAGACCAAACGAGAGGAGTTTATCCCAAATTTATTTCAGAATTCAGAGATTTGATTAATTTTGCCTCATAACTGGCTTGTTCTCCTCTGTCTCCACAGCATAAATCTGCTCAGAAATTCCTTCCCCACCACGTGTCATGGTGCTAATTAATTTTGAGTGAATGAATTCTGCTGAAATGAAGATTTCTCAGGTACTTTTCCCTGCTGTTCCATCTCCTCCTGTACAAATTTCTGCGTTCATCATCCACAATCTGTTTCTAAGACTCAGGCAATGTCCAGCTCTGCCAGGCTTCAGCCTGAGGAGTTGTGTGTTGGGTCACAGAATTTAGGAAACATCCATCAAATTGGGCAGAAATTCAAGTGTTCCCTGGTGAAGTGAAGGCAGGACCCATGGTTAAAACATCTTTATTCACTCCAGGGATTTTTAAATACATCAGGTAGAAAATTACATTAGTGAAATGCACACAGAATTACTATGCAGATGTCAGTCAGTGCCAAAACATGAATATTCATGATACTGAACATTTAACTGATAAAAAAACCCCATCCTAGCAGCAGGAAGGCACAGAGCTCGTTGTGCAGCAAGCAGGGAAGTGCCTGCCAGCAGGAACCATCGATAATCAATATTTAATGGCAATAAATAATCGATTAATAATTATTATCCTGCAAGAAAAGCAGAAAAGTTTCAGTTGAAACCCAAACGTTGAAGTGTTTCACTTGAAAATTCAAGTAGAAGCTTCTTTGCTCTACACCACAAATTTAAACACCAGGTGTTTCTAAATTAGACTTCAATGCTCATATTTATAGATATTCCAATACCAGCTGGTTCCAGTGGAATTTCTTACCTATTGTTATGCCCTAAATACTCATTCCTGAGCTAATGTCGAGCTAATTTGATGTGTGTTAACAAAACAGCTGCAAGGCAAATCCTTCTCCTGCCTCAGCGCAGCTCTAAGCATTTATTGCTGCACCTCGACAGAAAATTTACGCTTGGAATTTGGGTTTTTGATCTCTTTATTGCTGTTAAATGAGTTGGGGAAAAGGAGATATTCTAATTATAGTCCTTGCAGATGGCATTTGGAAAAGACACCAAGCAGTGTCGCTTTAGAAGGCAGTTTGTTATTTCGTGCTGCCTTAGGAGCAGTAGATTTGGGGGCCGGATTCTGCCATTTCCTTGGGCAGGGTTAAATTTGCACGAGCATCTGGGCAGCTGAATAAAAGGAATGAACTGGAAAACAAAGAGCATTCCCCAGGACTGCAGGGAGGAAAAGCCAAAGCTGTCCCGATGCCCTGGGGCTTGGGAAGGTGGGAAGGGTGGATTTTGTCTTCCTCCCTTTGCAGGAGGTGCAGGAAACACAATTTTGCCAGAGTTGATTTCAACTCTGGGCCAGGTCTCCCACAAGCCGTGCACGAACTCGGGGGTTCTGACTCTAGAATATCCCAACAACATTATTTTTTTTTATTATCACCCAAAGTTTACCAAGTTTTCCAACAGAGCTGCCACGAATTGAACGTTCTCCTGGAGTGGGTGGGATTTGCAGCCCTTTCTCCTGCAGCTCCTTCCCGAGGAACTCAGCAGAACCATCAGTGCCCAATCACCCTTGATTTCCCTTCAATTTACACCGAAAATATTGCAGGTTGTGTCTGTGGTGTAAATGATTTAAACGGGGTTCATTAGCACAGGCGGCTTGGCTCACCTGGCTCTGGGGACTCAGCACTGGGGCTGGGGGAACACACACGGATCAGCAGCAGAGTTATAAATATACAAAATAAATACCCCAAAATTACAAAATGTACACTCATCAATCCATCAATTAAACCAACAGAGCCAGCCTGAGAAACCTGCCCTGCCCAACATTAACGAGTCCTGTCAGCAGCGCCTCTGTTTCCTCACTGGTATTTAAATGTTGCATTAATTCAAATTTCACTCTGTCATTATTTGTGGCCAGACACATCTATCTCACTTTATGCTCACATTTTTCTAATCAGTAGTTTACAAAGCAGTTTAAGTGTTATATGAATATTAATAACAAGTGAATTTGGGTGGCAAAAAGCACTGAGGCAGAAAGGTTAGAAATTGTTATAAAAGGCAGTGCTGAGGAGTTACTGAACCTGTGTTCTCCATAACCCACAACAAAATGTGCTGAAACTTAAATATTGTGTTAAAACCTCATAATATCATTATTATGGGACTCTTAAGGGTTACTTAAAAGTATTGAAATTCAAATTTTGGTCATTCAGGGTGAGTCCTTGTGAATTTGTACACTCAGAACCTTCTCTTTCAACACCAACCACGGCCAAAAGAAAGGTGGCAATGGGAGAAGTCATTTCCAATTGCAGCTGTAACAATATTATCGGTCCCTTTAGGCTGCCAGGGCTGAACGCCTGGCAGCAATCCCGCTCCTGGCACTGTTGCAGGGGTGTGGGCATGGCTGTGCCGCTCCAGAACTCACCCGGGTGCTTTGGGATTCCAGAAGGGCCGCAGGAAAGCCAGCCCTTCACGAACCTTCACCGGGGCTTGGCTGCCTCCCTCTGCAGGGTCCCGGGGCAGCCGGGCTCTTACACCTGGAGGGAGGCTTTGCCACGGGCAGGGTTTTCCCATCTGGGAGGGTTTAGGCAGAGGGAAAAAATGCAGTGAACAGGGCAAAGAGCAAGCAGAGCCTGGCAGCAGTGAGAGCAGACTCCGGGGGTTTTATTGTTCAGGAAGATGAGGGCAGGGATTCATCCCTCTCCTGCAGCTCTTGGGAATTTCTGACCACGAGCCCTGGAAGGTGCAGCCCTGACTCATCAGGAGCCTTCGCTGTGCACCCCAATTAAAGCACTCCCACGGTGACAGCACAAATGAACGGCCTCACTCGTGGAATGATGTCCGAGCAGTGCTCGGGTCCCTGATTGATGGATGAGTAATTCCAAAGCCCTGCTTCCACTCTCCATCAATAACAGCAGTTATGAGGTTTTTGGGGTTTTTTTCTCTGGAGGAATTGATGTCTGCTTGTTGTAACTCGTGGTTGGAGGCTCAGTAAATCCAATTTCATTCCCTTCAGCCCAGCCTGCACTCGTGGACACGTGGGTCTGTCCTTTGTCCTGGGAGTTTTCCTCGTGGTCTCCAAACAGGGAACAATTCCTTCCCAAAATCCCATCCATCCCTGCCCTCTGGCAGTTTGAAGCCATTCCCCCTTGTCCCCTCCATCCCTGTCCAAAGCTTCTCCATCTTTCCTGCAGCTCCTTCAAATTAAGGAATTT
This sequence comes from Promerops cafer, assembly GCA_013398275.1. Lineage (NCBI taxonomy): Eukaryota > Metazoa > Chordata > Aves > Passeriformes > Nectariniidae > Promerops > Promerops cafer. The sequence goes on from VZSE01007860.1 coordinate 257,752, forward strand.
GACTCCACTGCATTGTAACAAACCCTTGAAATCACTGAGAGGAAAGAATAAAATTTAGATCCAGTGGAATCTCTAAGTCCATTTTAGATACGTTCAGGTGTTGTTTCCACCTCTCAAAACTGGGTTGAAAAGGTGAAAATCTGACTTTTTTAAAGCCCCAGCCCCTTTAATATCACCAGCTGGTTTTTATTAATTTTATAGATTACATTTCTAGGCATTTTAATTTCAGAATCACAACAGGACCCTGAAGAACAGCTCGGTTTGAAGCATCTTTTAGTTACCAGAATCAGAATATGTGAGTGGAGCTTTGATTTAGTCCTGCCCATTTCTTAAAGGCCATCTCAGCCCAGAGCACCTCAGTAATCCCAGAAAACATTTTGCCATGGATTCACTGTCATTTTTTGCTTGTACCTTCATTTCTAGAAGAAAGGCAGAAAAACTTTTCTATATAATTCTGTTGATTTGACTCTTTTTGGGGAGTTGGAGTTAATGCTGGCAGCTAAGCAGGATGAAAACCTGATCTGCTCTCAGTAACTTCCCTGAACTTCAGCAGCAGCAACAATAAACTCCTCTCACATGGGCACTTTTGGCTCTAAAATTCCCAACCTAATCCAAAAGGAAGATTATCCTTCACTCAGCAAGTGGCAGTGCAGAAGATAAGCAATCGTGCCAGCAGATTAGAAAGTCTCCAAAATATCCTTGTAAAATGAACTATTAAGGCTTTGATGTGTCCTTATCTGGCAGGGAGAGATTTCCCAAACATTCCAGAACAGAAACAATTGCACTGCAGGACTGGAGGGCAAAGCAATAAACTCTGGGTGCACTTTTGGAGCTGAGTCAGTAAAAAAAAAAAAGCAGCCCAGGCTTTAAGGAAGCACAAACCACACATTAAAAAAAAAATCAATCAATATTAAATAAAATATACCTTGCACATATGGAAACTAAATAGCTCCTTGTAGCCTAATGCAAAGGATTCATTGAGTTGGGAAATATTTTTATTGATAAATATAAGAAAGGGGGGAAAAGACCTCCTAACAGCTCAATAATATAATTTAACAGACACAAAAAGTATAAATGAAACCAGCCTATGTGAACTTTGCAGTGTTTTCAAGGATATTTGGGCAAAAAAGGTTGCTCAAAACTCATGAACCAGAAGCCAAAATCCAGTGTGGTGAAGCTAAAAGGCAGGCCCTGAAAATATAAAAAAAAAAAGATCAAAAGGTTTATTTAAAAATCCGCTTAATTGGAAGTGAATAGCTGCAAACGGCCACGCTGGCAAAGCATTTCATCCAGAGAAGGTTTCAGATGGTTAATGGGAATTATAAAATGCGTGACAAATTAACTCAAAGCAAGTGAAAATATACATGACAGATAAAAGCAAATATTACAGCGCTGCTCACAACTCCTCAGTCTTTCAGTGACAAGAACTTTAGAATCAGTCAGAAAATACTTAAAAAAAAGAAAAGAAAAAATAAGATAAAAGCAGTTCATTTGGAAGATGAAGCCACTGCAGTTGCAATGGAACCATCCAGTTTGATGTCCCCAGGCATTGTGGGGCTGATCAATCTTCATGGCTTTGGGGAAAATTAAGAATTTTTTAAAAAACCAACCCAACAACCCAGTCAAAAAATCCTGTTTGTGATTCCCATTCCTCCCTGTAAGTCTGCTTCACTGTCACAGTCAGGGTTGGGAAGAGCTGTGAGAAGACCCCTCAGCATCTCCAACATTCCAGAGGCAAACGGAGCTGAAGTGACACCTAAACCCCACTGGCTTTCCTTTCTGCAGCCACCCTCACAACATTCTATTTTTATCATCATTAAGTGGTGGAATCTCGGCTCTTCTCCTGACCCCGACATGCCAAAACCAGCACAAATTCCAGCAAAAACGTCGCTGCCCTTTTGTGCCGAGCCAAAAGCACTTCTGGTCCAGCACAGCACCTCACAGCAGCCAGGAGCAGGCAGCATCTGGGGACTGCCACCCCAAAACCTCCTGCAAAGAGGCTTCCTGGGCATGCAGAGGGGAAATGTCCCCTCCCTTCTGCCAGCACTCCTGGTGGAAACCTGCCCTGAGGGAGACCTGCCTGCTCTGTGCTCCAGAGCAGGTTTGATTACGAGAAACATCCTTGCCTCAGTCGCTGCCAGATAAAGGAGCACAAGGCAATTAAAAGCACCGTTTGTTAAAGCCCCATAATTGCATTAAACCCTGCCATGTAGGTTTTGGGGTTGTGGGCTTCGGGGGTTTCGTTTTGGTTGGTTGGTTTTAATTTACAGGTGCTAAAATGCAGGTGGAATGTTAAATCACCTCTTCTGGTTTCAGTCCAACTTCCTCTTTTGGCGTTATCCCAGCTCTGCAGACGGGGAGCATCGGGAGCAGGACACCCAGCCCAGACAGCAGCTGCTGGAGGCTCTCACCTCTCCCTGGCAGGGAGCAGAAGGAAAAGCAGCTCTGCAAGAGGAAAACCATCCAACACACACCGGGAGCTTAATGGGATTTGCAGCAGCCCTGCAGCTCGTTGGATAAAAGAGAAAACAATGAGACAAAGCTTCACGTGCCTGCTGGAAGGAGGAAAAGCCCCACTCCCCACGAGATCCCCGTGGTGGCAGCCCTGGTGGTGAAGGGCAGGTTAGGAATGAGAGCTCGGGGGGTGAAGATGTGAGCAATCCCAAAGCTGGCCATATTTTAGTGAGCTAAATGGAGATTTGCATTTCCCCCGGGGGGAGGGAAAAGCTGAAGGTGGCAGATGATTTTTCCTGTGGAAATGTGAGCAACCACCCAGAGGCATCACGGGGATGGATGGGGCCTCTCCAGCCAGCCCTGCCTCGCAATCACTCTTTCAAATCAGGCCAATACTGAATAAAAACCTTTCTTAAGTCTTGCTCCAGCTTTTCACCCGTGACTGCAAAGGAATTTCCACCACCAAGTCCTGTTGATGTACCTAAAACCAGAATCCAGACAGAATTAAGAGAATAAAAAGCAGTTCTATTTATGGAAAGGCCTTCAGGTACATTTAGGGCAGACACCCAAAAATGGACAGTGGGTCATGGGTTTTCACACTTTTACAGGTTTGGTCCATTTGCATGTTGGGGGTTAATCTTCCAATTACAGCTTCAGGTAATGAAGTCATTTAGCCCAAGTTTGCTCCCCCGAGTCACTTTTGTTTCCATCTCTGGGGCCTGAGGCAGTGAGGGGTCCTTGACTGCCAGGCCTGGAGAGGAATTGTTGTGTCTGCCCAAAACGGGGAAGCAGCAGCTCACACTGGGTGTGGAGTTTAGAGTTACTCCCTAAAGAACTGCAGGGTTACAAATGTATGAAAAATAGAAAAGCTGAAATCCCAAGGCATCACTGCGTGGGAGGTTTTGATTCCTGCTCAGGAGTCCGAGGTGCTCCAGAGCCAGGGAGGTGCCTCAGTGGAACACCTGCACACAGCGAGTGACCCTTTGTGCCAAACCCACTGAGGGGGGATGGTGTGCAGTGGGGGCATTTAACCCCAAAATCTGGATTTTCTACAGCTATTTAATACAGCAGAATTAGGATGGACTGCCACCAAGCGAGGTACCTCCTCATCCTCACAGCCACACCAGAGCAGCTCTTTCATTTGAGATCTGCATGGCCACGAGTGTCACCTGCTCCCACCAGGGGACCTAGAAGCTGTTTTGATAGGGAAATCAATCCCGAGGATTGTTGTGATTCCTTCAGAATAATCAAAAGCATCAGTGACACGGAGGGGGAAGAGGAATTCATTTAAAACTAACAATTATTGGCGTGACATGATGGCACGAGGTTAAAGAGATGTCTGAGTGCAGACAGCTCATGTTTTAAAAAATCCTCATTACATTTTGCCCTAGAGTAATGATTTATGCAATTAGGATGTTTCCTTCAGCTAACCTCTCTCCCTCTCTCCAGGTTTTCCAACCATCTTCATTATCCTGGAGCACCCTCAATGTAAAATTTATAGCAATGATCAAATCTCCAGGAAGCTCGTGTTCAGTATTTTTTTTTTTTAAGTGCCCCAAATTAAGGACTGAAGGCAACAAAATCATTTCATTTTCACAAAACCATTCAAAATGTTGGAAGGACCAATCTTAAATCAATCCATGGATCCCTCTGACCCATCACAGAGACCATGACAACCACGCAGGAATGCTGAATTTCTGTAATGCTGCAGCTCAGCCACATTCCTGGATTCCTTAAGGATCATTTCCTTTTGTTTTTCAGGACATTTAAAGGAATTCTTCTCAAGCCAAATGTATTTGTTCTCCTCCCACCGCTTGATTCTCAGTCCAGTGCACGTTACAAGGATCACGTTACAGTGGAGTGAATCACAATAATTTGAGACCACAACGTGCTGCCACCTCCTGTTGATGGATTTGTTCATGAATATGTACCAGAAACCCAGAATTTGCCTTTTGGGCCCGAGCTGATCCTCCCGTGGCTGTCACACAGCAGCATCCCAGCCCAGGATCTCACTGAGAACTGGTCCAGCAGCATCTGCCAGCACCTTCTGAGGCGTTCCAGAGAACAGAGAGGCTGCATAATTAACGAGTCAGCACCCTGCAAGCACCCCGAGGCAATGTGAGAGCTAAAAATGACTGGAGAAACGCAAGGAGTGGCAGAAGGACTCGTTCTGCTCGTTCAAATAATGAATTGGCTTCAAAGAATCGAGTGGAGCCGTTGTCTTAGTAACCCAGTCCGAGAGAGAAAATCTTCCGGGAAGTTGGCAGGCAGAGCCTGGAACATCTGCACACCCCGGCAGGCTGGCAGATCCAGGTTCTCTGGCAATACCTGGCAGGAATTATGTTGGAATTCAGCAAATGCTGAATTAAACAGAACAAAAGAAGTTGCTTTTGCTGCCCCTGTGGCACTCATTTCCCCAGAAAAAAAAAGGACAGAAAAAATAAAACTGGCGGGTCAGCTCAGGACACACCTCAGTGGGATGTATTTGGGGTTTTAAATAAATGCAAGACTCTCCTCATGCCCAAAATGTCACTCAGTCAATAAAACTCACTAGTGACCAAAGCTGTGTGGGGGAGAGCATCTCCTGTTATCCTGTTTGAAAGGATTTGCAGCACTGAGCATTTGGAGCTGCAAAAAAGACTTATCAAAATAGGAACTAAAAGCAGAAAGTGTGTTCAGGCACTGAACTGTGCACGAGCTCTGCCATGGCAATGCGTGCTGCAATTACAATTTGTTAAAAATGCATCATTCCCTCGGGCTAAGCCATCTGCAGGGATTGAACTCACCTTTGTGGACAAGCCAGGGTGCCATCAGCCTAAAAAACCAGAAAATTGGTATCAAGAATGGTGTGGCCAGCAGGAGCAGGGCGGGGATTGTCCCTCTGTGCTGGCACTGGGGAGGTCACAGTGCCCAGTTGTGCCCCTCACAAGAGGGACACTGAGGGGCTGGAGCGTGTCCAGGGCAGGGAACGGGGCTGGAGAATCCTGAGGGAGCTGGGAAGGGGCTCAGCCTGGAGAAAAGGAGGCTCAGGGGGCCCTTGTGGCTCTGCACAGCTCCTGCCAGGAGGGGACAGCCGGGGGGGTCGGGCTGTGCTCCAGGGAACAGGGACAGGAGCAGAGGGAACGGCCCCAGGCTGGGCCAGGGCAGGGGCAGGGTGGAATCAGCAGGAATTTCCCCATGGAAAGGGGGCTCAGGAACTGGAACTGCCCAGGGGGGTTTGGAGTGCCCATCCTGGAGGTGTCCCAGGAAGGGCTGGAGGTGGCACTCGGTGCTCTGGGCTGGGGACAAAGTGGGCATCAGGCAAAAGTCCCAAAATTCTGTGATTTACAGAGGGAAAAAACCTCCAATCCAAAACTCAAGCTTCAGAAACCAAACTATTCCTTTCCAGCCCCCACTGTTATTGTAAAAGAACAATTACTGTGGCAAATAGAAAGATTTCACTGGAGTGCCTGAAATGATCTATCCTAAACAATATTTCCCAAACACATCCCTATTTCATTGGTTTGCTCTGCAAACAGCAGAGAGCTCTGCAAGTCACATAACAATCAATCTTTTGCATCATCACTTTGGTTTTTGAGTGATCTGAAGTGAGGGTCTAAGAGCCAATAAAGCATTTCAGATCATTTGGGATCCCTTGCTGGAATTTTAAATGTGTTCCCCAAAGGAGAGAGTGGTGAGCCTGGAGTTCAATTGGCTTTAGTGGTTTAAATGCAAAAGAAAGTTAATTAGTCATAAAAAAAAAATGCTCCATGATAAACATGGCAGCCCAATTTGTATTCAAATATGACTTTTCTGGTCTAAAATAGAAAGCAAAGCAATTAGCCTGCAAAGGCATTAACTGCTGGGGTTATTCAGTGGATAATGAGCAAATGCAGCCACCCGCCACTTTCCTCTGCAATGCTGTTTTTCATTGCCTTTAATGCATTCCTAACATTAGGGTTTGTTTACCATTATGGTGATTAACAACAGGATCAAACCCCGCTCTCAGCTGCCTTACAAGACAAGGAAATTTATTGCAGGAGCAGCACTTGGCCCACTGCAATCCCTGAATTTCAGCCCCAGCTCACCAGAGAAGCGACTTGAGCGCTGAAAAGCCTCTTCAAAGTGTGCAGGAAGTGCAGTGGGTTTGACTTGGTGGCTTTTAAAATGTAAATAAGAAATTATCAGAGATCTTCAGCTCACGGAATGCATGGAAATCAACACTGTTTTCACTGAGGGAAATGCAGAAGTGAATGGGCCAGGAAAGAAGCACTGGGCAGCCCAGGGCACAGCTGGGGAGTGGCAGGGCAGGACAAGGACACTGCAAATAAACCCCTGAACGTCTTCCTGGAGGCACAAACAGGCAGAGTTCCACTGCAGCTGGACATCCCACGTGCAGAATGACACCTCCAAGAGGCACCTGAGAGATTCAGAGGGAGGAATCCCAAATCTTAACTGCAGTGATTTAACCTGATTTGAATTGCATTACTTTTCTTCTCCCTCTCGGAAGATTAATTAGGATTTTTGACAGATCAGTTTGCTGTCAGTGAGATGAAAGATATGCCTGTCAGCCAATATTTACGAGGCAGTCCTCAAGCTGAGAGAGAAAATTAAAACCATTACCATGCCACCAGTCTGAAGCCAAACTTAATATCACACCAAATATTTTGCAATTAAGCTGAATTAGAAGAAATGAAGGGAAGAATCCTTCGCCTTGGCTGGAATTGGAGTTTTTTCCTCAGCACATTGTCCAGTCACACTTAAATCACAGATCTGAGGAGAGGGGAGAGGGAAAGTGAGCTCACCAAAACATTTGGTGCTGAAAAATCATGTTTTCAGAGTGTTCTTACTCCAAACCTTCCAGGAAGTTCTGCTGGGATCAGCTGCAGATGGAGCAGGGTGTGGAATCCTCATCCTCTGGAAGTTCTGGATTGCTCCACTGAATAACCCCAGCAGTTAATTTTTCAGGTTAATTGCTTTGCTTTCTATTTTAGACCAGAAGTGATATTTGAATCCAAACTGAGGCGCCAGAGCATCCTCGGGATGTTCTGGATTGCTCTGGGTGTGTGCTGCCAACAGGAATTGTTCTCTCTGCTGCTTTTACCCAAATTTTTACCCAGTTCTGGCAGCAGCACAGTTTGATTCTTAAAAAGAATCTCCAGGGAGAAACAACAGAACCACCGACATTGCTCAGCTTCCTCACCCAGGGGAGGCAGAGTGGGATCAGGGACAGCAGGATGGGACCTGTGCCCCCCCAGCACTGCCCAGGCAGGATTCTCCTGCTGTGTCCCAGCAGATTCCCAGCCAGGCCCAGGATGAAGCCCGGATTCCCAGTTAGTCCCAGGATGAAGCCCAGATTCCCAGTTAGGCCCAGGACAAAGCCCACATTCCCAGTTAGTCCCAGGACAAAGTCTGGATTCCCAGTTAGTCCCAGGACAAAGCCCAGATCCCAGTTAGTCCCAGGACAAAGTCTGGATTCCCAGTTAGTCCCAGGACATAGCCCACATTCCCAGTCAGTCCCAGGACAAAGCCCAGATCCCAGTTAGTCCCAGGACGAAGCCCAGGTTCTCAGTTAGTCCCAGGACAAAGCTCAGGTTCTCAGTTAGTCCCAGGACAAAGCTCAGGTTCTCAGTTAGTCCCAGGACAAAGCTCAGGTTCTCAGTTAGTCCCAGGACAAAGCTCAGGTTCTCAGTTAGTCCCAGGACAAAGCTCAGGTTCTCAGTTAGTCCCAGGACAAAGCTCAGGTTCTCAGTTAGTCCCAGGACAAAGCTCAGGTTCTCAGTTAGTCCCAGGACAAAGCTCAGGTTCTCAGTTAGTCCCAGGACAAAGCTCAGGTTCTCAGTTAGTCCCAGGACAAAGCTCAGGTTCTCAGTTAGTCCCAGGACAAAGCCCGGATCCCAGCCAGGCCCAGGACGAAGCCCAGCCCCAGGTGGGATCCCCGCCTGCCTCACAGCGGGAATGGTTTCTTTGCAGCCGCCATTCCTGGGGCTGGGCAGTAACTGGAGGAGACAGGAGAAGCCTGGGGCACTTCCCCAGGCCCACCTGAGGCACTGAGGCAAAATGAAAATGGATTTGCAGCCCTGGTTTGTCTTCCCAGCAGTGCACATCAGCTTCAGACGTTTGTCAGCAGCCACTCAGTGCTTCCCCTCCCTGAGCAGAGGAAACTGAGGCTGCTGAGGAAAAATCAGATTTCCAGTCACTGGCTTGGCTGATTAATCATCAGTTTTGTCCCAGCTTTAGCAGGAAAACCTGGAGCTGTTGGGAAGAGTGAACTGGGGTTTCAAATGCTCCCAAAAATTAGTATTTGGTGTCTATTTAAAAGCATACAGAGCAAATGGGAAGGGCAGGTAGGGAAGGACAACACTGAGGGAAGGAGGAGTAGGAAGAGAAGTCTGGTGGAGTTTGAGCTTAGAAAAAACCCTCAAATCACAGAATGGTTTGGATTGGAAGGGACCTTAAAGTTCCCATCCAGTTCCAACCCCCTGCCATGGGCAGGGACGCCTTCCACCAGAATATTTTGCATTTGATTATTGCTTGGAATTACATTCCAATTTAACCAGCTCCAGTTTTTCTCCCACAGAGAGCAGCCTTGCTAACATTCCCTAGGCTGTGTTGCCATAGATTTTAGCAGATTCGCGTTTTGATTGCCACAAGGCTTCCCAAACTAAAAAACAAAAATAAAATCCCTCTCATAAGTGCTCAAGGCATTTAAAGTCTGTGTTGCAGCACTGAATACTGATATAAAAAATCCTTCAGAACACTGTGGAAATATGGGAGCACAAAACAGAATCGATATCTTTTTACCTCAATCTTGGCAATTTTGTGACAAGAGCAGAGGGACATTTTGTGGGTTTTTAAGAGCTTGTCCAGGGACTTCAATTTAAGAAGCTACCCCTACTCAAAATGATGGTTTAGGGGAGGAATTCAAGGCTGTAAGTACCTTTATGCCTCTCTTTCTGGTGCTTCAGACCTGAATCAAACACAGCCTGATATGACAAAGTGATTTTTTCACTTGTTCATTCTGTGACCTGAACAGGTGAGCCCCCACCCCAGGCTGGCACAGAGCAGGATTTTCCTCACCCCTCCCAGCCTGCTCGTATTTCCTACAAGCCAAGGCAGCCCACTCCTGCTCCTGTGCCTATAAACCTTTCCTGGGGCACTCTGGGTGGATCAGGAGCTCAAAAACCAGGCCAGGCCACTTGTGCCAGTGGCTCGTGCATTTTCAGCAGCCAGCACAGGAATGAGTTCATTTGGAATTGAAATTAGCTCATTATAATTTCTTTTATTACTGGCTCCTGACCAAGCAAGGAAATGCGTTCTAATATTCAGAACATGCTGTACAGTTCACTGCTTTACAAATAATTGGAGGGAAAAAAAATATTGTGATCAGAAAATGATATTTGGTTTGGGTTCAGTTAGACTAGAAACAGGAGTTGGAAAATAGAGAAAGTCACAAATTTTGGTGACATTATTCCACAAGATTTGTGCTCACCACACTACCTGTAATATTTCAGTAGTAATTAATACAGCAGTGTTTTATGAAAAGATCCTTGCTTTCCTCTAATTAAGCTACACTTGCATTGCCTGTAAAGAAAAAAAAAAGGAGAGAAAAATACTTTTTCTGAGCATTTAAAAAACTCCAGCAGAAAAAATTTTGCTTTCCACTGCAACGTGGCCCAGGTGAGATTCATAGTGAAGAAAATAAAATTTAAATTTCTGGAGGGAATTTCAATGAAAAAATGGCAAAACCAGGAACCAAAGTGCTGGGCACTGGAGGGAGGGGATGGGGAATAGAAGGGGGAGGTTCCTGTGCCCACTGACAGCTCGGGAGTGTCCCTTGGAATGATTCAGCAGCTGAAGGTTTGCTCAGCACCAGGTGAGAACCACGAGTTCTGCACGGCTTTGGCCACCCCAAAGAGTGACCCTGGGCCAGAGAGGTCCTTTGGTTCCTTGCACCAAGAAGGGGGAACCTGATTCCAAGCAGATTTCCCCCAAACCTGCCAAACTGATGGACAAAACCCCCCCGTGCAGCAGGCCAGTGAGGGAGAGCTCCTGCTGTGCCCAGGCTGAGCAGAGGTGGGAGCAGTGGGAATTCTGCTCCAGCCTCACTTCCACAAGTGCTTCCACAAGGCTTCCACTGCTGCTCAGCCTGGAAAACAGCCCCACTTCCCAAGGAGGGGGGGCTGAGCTGCCCTTGCTCTTGGCTCCCCTGCAGGGGCAATTCCCGAGAAGGAATGGATGGAAACAGTGCCAGGCTTGGTTCTTTCGGACGAGCTTCCCAAAAGGCACTGCTTGGGTTATGGACAGCCCAGGGGTGGCAGTGAACCTTCATTTTTTAATGGAGGAGCAATCCTGCCTAAAGAATAAATAAAGAGAAGCATCAGAGAGGAATTCCTGAGCCATTTCCCATTTCCTGACAGCGGCACAGTGAGAGGGGAGACCTTGGAGTTTGCTGGGTGGGGAGAATTTAAGGCTGCTGTGCTCCCACCTCCTGGCACTGCCTGTTCACCTCCTGCTGGTTTGAATCCCGACACAGCTGGAGCTGCTGCTCCAGCTCTGTGTCCACAGGAATGTGGGAAGGGGCTCCCACGTGTCCTGCATTCCCTGCCTCCCAAAAAACCAACACCTGGAGATGTGGACGTGCTCAAGCCACAAATCTTTTTATTTGTTCTGCAGGTCCAGAAATTCCCTGATGTTCTATAAAACCTGGCACAGCTTATGCCAAAACTGGGACCCTCCAGAGCTCTTTTATTGCGTCCAGAGGTTAAAAAAAAAACCCCAAAATTCCTTATGGCTGGATCATCCCAGCGGTGAGATAAGGAGCTAAATTCTTCTGAGGGCCAACTGAAAGGACACATAATTAGATAAAAACAAATTATGATTCTATGGAATTATTTTAATGAAACATTCATTTCAGCAGCAGAGAGCATGCATTAAGGTGTCAGAAATGTAAATGGCTAAAAGCACAATGGGGCATTTGGGAAAAAGCACATTATCCTGGTGTTACATTATCCTGGTGAAGTGCAACCAACTTGAAGGGGAAAATAGATCCCTTCACCAAATTTACATTGCAACTGTCAGAGTTAAGAAGATCTCTGAAGGATAATGTATTATATCACCTTTTCTTAGTCAATATTTGACAAAAAGGCTTTTTTTCCCCGTGGTTTGTCAGTGCAGTCAGACTCCTCCTTTTTCCTGTTCTGCTGCTTCCCAGTGCACACCAGGAGTGGGGAATTTGAGAAATGGATGCTAAATGCCCAACCTACCCCTGCCTTTACTGGGGATGTCACCTTGTGCAATACTGCAGACAGCTTTGATTGCTGTCAGAAAACCAGACCAGGGCAAACCCCACCTCACCTCACACAATAAATCTCTTTCCTCTCTATTTTTGACCCCTATGCTTGGGCTTCACTGAAGAAATGAATGTTCTCCTTCAGCACTTGCAGGGCTGGGATTTCAGAGCAATGAGGAAAGTCTGACAGGAGCCACATGAGCGATCCTGGGGCCCAGACAACCTGGCCTGCTGAAATTAAAAATTGCCTCTTTCTCCCAAGGATCACAAGCAGGGAGAAAGAGCCTGAAAGAAGAATTTAGCTGACAATTCAACTGCATGAGCCTTTTTTCTGCCCCCAACAGCTCCACTTTGCATCCCAGCTGTGTTTACTGCTGTGGCAGAAAGCATTCTTTGACTTGTAAGCTGATTAAACTTGACCCAGAAGTTGGAGAAAAATGAATGTAGCATTCTGTTAATCCAATTTTATTTTTTTTGCTAACCATCCAGCATCCCATACACAGCAAGGTGAAGAAGTGGGAACTGTTTAATAAAATATTACAGCTTGCTGAATCGAGAGGAATGCTATCAGAGCTGCCACTGCAAAGTGGGGTCAAACCACGGCCCAGGGCAGAGCTGCAGACAGCTCCAAAGGGAAGAGGCTGAGGTGACAAATGAGCTGGCTGGGGATGGATGTGCCACTGCTCCTCCCCCAGCCCCACCAACAGGCCTTTCCCTGGTGCCTTTTTTGGGGTGTTTTCGTGGGAACTGCCGGGCTGTGTCCTGCCCTTTGGGGCTGGGGCAGTGCTGAGCTCTGCCTCTTCAGCCAGCGCTGCTCAGGGCCCTCCAACAGAGCTCAGCAGGGCCGGTGGGGCTGCAGGGGACTTTCCCAAACCGGGGCGGGCACTCGGGCTGGAAACTGCATCTTTGACAGCAGCACCTGTGGGATCCCCTCGGGATCTGGAGGCAGGAGGAAGGCCAGGTCTCCTGTTCTAATTAATAAGCTGTTTGACTAACAACTGGGTTTTCAATGCACAAGGAAATGGGAAGAAGGGAGTCTCTGGGAAGCAGGATCCAGAGTGTTACTGTTGGAGATACATCCGAGCCTCGAGTTCTTGCTGCAAAACCAAGTTCCCAACACCTAAACTCTGCCTTTTCATTGCTTCCTTCACCTAATTTTGGAGACCCAGCTTCATAATGTCCCATCACTTGAGGCTGGGAGCGCTCCAGCATGAGGCTGGAAGGGAAATCCCTTCCTTGAGGCTGGAATTCCTGCATGCCCTGAAACCCTGCGGGGTTTTGAAGGGTGTCTAACGCCGACTCCAATCCCCACCTCTGATTTTGCATTTATTGATCAGCAGCTGGCTCAGAGAATTAAACCAGCTGTTCTTTGGGAAATGAGGGCTGCTGAAAAGCAGTTTAGCCTCGGCAGTAAATTCATCCAGACTGCAACTTGTCTTTCCTTTGCTGCTTCTCCTCATCAGGCTACAACTCGAATATTCCACGTGTCAAGAGCCTGCCTAATGGCTTTTAACAGGGAGGGATAGCTCAGATCCAAACTGTTAGCCAGCTGAGTAATCCCTGCGCTCAGTTTTTCAAGTGTCTGAAAGTGATTTCCTTGTCAGACAAGCAACAGGCAGAGAGGTTCACTAATTTAATTATGGTTTTTGAAGACAAATGCAGGAAAATGGGAAATAGAAGGGCAGAACGTGGAATGAACCAATCCTCAGCATCACCTGTGTTTTATGTTCAGTACTAAACATTAACCTCAATCCCTCTGAAAACTGTTCAGGTGATTACTCAGTGCTTTAAATCAGTGTCATTGTCCTGTGTAAGTCAGATGGAATTTGGAGACCGTCACTATTTCTTTACCTTTCAGGGTTGTAACCTGGAGAATGTTCCCTGCTTCTGATTTTAAATACTTCAATTGCACAGCTGATTTCCACGACCCCAACAGAGATAAAAAGCTGGAAAATCACTTACAGGACCTGGTTTGCTGCCCATTTATTTCCTTTGGTTGAAATATCTGAAATACTGTCAGGATAATTTAAAAATATCCCATCACCCCCCATATAAAAATACTTAGGATGATGATTAACTGTTAGAAATGAGATTGATACCACTTGATTGCTGTGTAACTTCAGACATTTAAAAATTCCCCAGATTTGTGCATGCAAATGCTCAGCCCTGTAGCTCTATTAGGAGCAAACAGGATTTTTTATGTGAGCTGTCAGCTCCTTTGATCTGTGCATTCACTCAAATGCTCTTTGCAGGCAAGTGCAATTACACATGTAAAGTGCAGAGGAAAATGGATTAAACAGGTTTGAACCTCTCAGAAAAAATTACTCCATGTACATTTTAAGCCACCCTTTCCACAGCAGCTAAAATAAATTCTATTTATTTTAGAAGTGTATTACAGTTGCCAAAAATCCACTCCAAAATTATCAGGGGTAGGGATTATGTTATATTGGTTTGCATGTGATTTGGGAAACTGAGGCATCTCTGAGTTCAAGGACAACACAACCATGATCAACCTCTAGAAACTGTCAGCAGCTCCTTCACGAAAAATTAAATTTTTGTCGCTTAATTTTTTTTTTTGCAAGGCCCTGCAAAGATTTCCTGTCCACCTGCAGCAAATTTAATTGAAAGTCAGGCTGGAAAATTGTAATTAAGCCCAGCGTGCAGCAGCATGAGGGGTGAAGGAAGACAGGCAGAGTGTCTCGGAGTGATCCAGCCCAGGGCAGTGATGAGCATCCCGTGCTCCTGAGCGGATCTCAGCGTTGCCCCAATCCAAACAACCCCAAATTCATCGCGCACAGAGCACTGATCAGCTCTCACAGGTAGTTATGCAGCTAATGACCTGGAGACGGGGTAATTAAAGCCTTCACTCAGCAGCTTCATGAACTCGGATCCACTCCCCTGTGTCTTCATTGATGCTCTGTTCATTAAACCGGCACCGATCATTAACTCATTAACAGCTGCGGAATGCAAATGAGGGGAACCAGAGGCAAGGTAATGTCGCCGTGGTTGTGAAGAGTGTTCAGAGCCGGGCTGATAATTTTCTACAACTGCTGTTATTAGAGTGGTTCTGTCAATGAAAGCAGCT
>VZSE01007860.1:272582-291603 GCA_013398275.1 Promerops cafer
AAAAAAAAAAAAAAAAAAAAAAAAAAAAAAAAAACAAAAAAAAAAAAAAAACAAAGATTAAAAATGAAAGCTAACAGGAGTTCATATTCCCGTTAAATAGCCAGCAAATTGCTGTTCTGAGAGGTACAGCTCACCATGCTGTTGGCTCTAATTTCCTGAACCAAAAGGTGCTCTTTTTTCTGTTTAATACAGAAAAAGCCCTGTGTCTCTTCACCAAGGTTGTACCACTCTGAAACACATGGACAGAGCCCGGGCAGAAAAACCTGTGGAAAACCTGGGATGATTTCTGGCCAATAATGAGTTGCACACAATGATGAGTGTCAGAGGGATTTGTCCCCAGCTCTGCAACCTGCTTGGGCCAGAGGAGGAGCAGTTAAAGAGGAATCCTGATGGCATCAATCTCATTTTTGAGAGTTAATCATCATCTTAAGTATTTTTATATGGGGAGCAATGGAATATTTTTAAATGATCCTGACAGTATTTCAGGTATTTCAACCAAAGGAAATAAATGGGCAGCAAACCAGGTCCTGTAAGTGATTTTCCAGCTTTGTATCTCTGCTGGGGTCTTGGAAATCAGCTGTGCAATTGAAGTATTTAAAATCAGAAGCAGGGAACATTCTCCAGGTAAAACCCCCACATTCCCCCAGCTCTGAGCAGTGCCCTTCCCTAGGCAGTTCAGCTACCTTTAAAAAATGACTCCACTATTACAAGTACCAGAGCAAAGGAGTTAATTAACAGGGCACTTAATCACATTTCCTGGCACCAATACTTCAGCCACAGGTGTCATTTCCATTAACATCCTCCAATATTTATATTTTTCAGGACTCTGTAAAAGTGCTGGTAATGGAGTTGAGAAGAAGAGATAATTTTCTTGCTGCAGCGAGTCTGTGTGATTAAGTGCTCAGGCTCTGGTAACAGATGAATGCAACAACCTTTAAATCCTTTCCATACAGACAAATTAATGTATTCCTCATAATAATATTGCTGGAAACCCAGACAGGCCAGTGCATCTTTGTGACTTTCTCTGCCTGAGTCAAATTTACACCACTGCACTGGGGGGAAAAAGTAAGAAAAGAGCTGAGATGACAAGTTGATAAACAAGTTAAAATAATATAATTTGCACTGTGCCATTTGTATGTTGTCAGCACGCTCAAAATTCCAGAAATTACTGTGGATAAATCCATTCCAGGGGGTCCTGATGCCTCCTCCCCGTGAGGAATTTGCACGGCAGAGCCACCCAGCCCTTCCCTGCAAGATGCAAGTCACACTTCTGTTCCAGCACTGAAATTTGATGTCCGTGTTACAGTCCCATCCTAATTTCCAGATCCCTTGTGCTAATAGTGCTTAAGCCTTAATTGCACATTTAATCATCAGAATTACAGAGTGGCTCGGGGAAGTTGGATGGGAAAAATGCAGTGGGCAAAGACACCAGAGCAAATCAAACAGCAGAGGGAGAGAAAAGAAGTCATTTTCTGGTTTGCAGAAAATGTTAAACATGTTTTTCAGCCAATGATGGAACAAGATCCCTGGAAATAGCAGCTTTGTGCTGCTGAACACTCTGTGCTTACTGGAACTAATTATCTACAAATTTATCTGTTTATCTACAATCTAAAGGACACACTGCCATCAACTAAACTCAAAAATGAAAAACATCAGCTCTGGACTCAGATTTTTCTGTAGCTGGCTGAGTTTTTTTAAAGCTCTGCATACCAAATCTCCACCCCACCCAAGAAGTGTTCTGTGTTTGAAGGAAAAGACAGATTTTTAACTGGATAATTAAAATACTTGACTTCAAACAGAAAATCCATCCTATCTACAGGTTCTCTGAACCCAGCATTTCCAGAGGCTCAATGAACTTGCTAAATCACTTCAGTCACCACAGAAATAAAGGTGACACAGTTGGTGAAATAATGAACTGAAACTGGGAGCTGGGATGTTGATGCTGAGATGTCAGAACTGCAATTCCTGTCTCAGCGCCTGATCTCCTGCAGCACAATTATTTTGAGAAAAGTCAAAATCAGATTTTAAAACAGTCCACAGACAATAGAATAATTCTTACTACAGGTAACCATTTGTTACTGACACTTCTTCCTCCAGTGGAAGTCTTTTGGTGGCCGTGTAACGTCTGAAAAATGAAATTCTGACTTCATAACTGAGCTGCCAGCTCCAATCACTTTGTTAGAACTGGGTAAAAACACAACTCCCTTCTCCAGAAAAAGCTGTCCTTTTCTCACTGCAAAGCAATTTGTTCAGCAAAATTTAAAAAGCTTTTTCTAAATAATCCAAAGGCATGAAGCTGGTCTGGAGGCTGCCCAAAAAGAGGATGAAGGACACAATCCAGCCCCGTGTCTGACAGTGGGAATGGGTTTGCTTTTGTATCCAGCAAAATTCTGCACTCTACACCCAGAAAATCAATCCCTCCTCTGGCTTAACTGCCACCAACCCCAAACTGGCACTGCAGGGGGAAACTGGAGTGATAAATGAAGATGGGTTTGACCTTTTGGCTGCAATCTGTGCCATTAGAGACGAGCAGTGGTTGTGCTGCATCCTCCAGTCCAGGTGGGAATGGCATTCCTCGCTTCCCGTGGGAGCCCAGGGAACCCTGGAACTCTGCCCCGTGGGTTTTCAGGGCCTGGCTTTGGTGCCAGCCACGTGCTGCTGCTCAGCCCAGCCACAGCAACCCCAGCAGGAACTCCCAGCTCTGTTGACACCAATGCCAGCCTGCCTGAGGTTGTGCTTCTCCTTTTCCTTGGGGATTTTCCTGCCATTGCCCTGCTGACCTTTCCCTCTTCCAGTTCACCAAATACCATCAGATTTGGGCATCTAAACTTGTCCTGCACTGCACATACACCTGCCCAGAGAAGTGCTTGAATGATCCTCGTGGTTTCAGCTCCCTGGAGTCCTGATGTGCTTTACAGTGATTTAGGGGAAAACTTCTTCCTCTTGGATGTGCCGGGTGATGAGCAGATGAAACCTCTCCTGAGCCCTATGAGTTACCAGTAGCAAATCTGTGCCTTCTTGTACAGAAAATCAGATAAAGTATCTACTTTGAAACCTTTAATTTAATCCACAGACTGATACCATATTGCTCCAAGCTTTCTATCTTAAAAAAAACACCCAGGAAAGAAGGACAGGCTGTGCTAATGGTATTTGACAGCTCTTTGTCCACGAGAACACCCTCCAATAAAGTATTTCCAAACAGCAGAGATTTCCCTGGCTAACATTTGCTGTGAGTTCAGATGACTAATGACAGGCTGGGGTACAAACTGACAGGATAAAGGTTTCCTATCCCAGGTTCATCACAAGCCCAAGCCTCTCAAATCGAGCTCACCAGCAGCTTCATGATTTTTTTTGTGTGTGTGTATGTTCTTGTTTTGGTGAGGCACCAATGGAACAAACTGAGAGAGAGGAGGTTTGGATGGGATACTGGGAAGAAATTCCTCCCTCTGAGGGTGAGGAGGTTGCCCAGAGGAGCCTGTGGTGGTTTTTCTTCATTTATAAATATTTTATAGCTTTACCTGTTTGCTTGGCTTGGATTAGGTGTGGAACAGGTTTGATTTGGGTGCGTAAGCAGCTGAGAGCTGCATCCAGAGCCCTGATTCCAGCCCAGCCCTTTTCTCTCACTCCACTGACACTTCCTCAGTCAGTCTGGGCTCAGCTGGGCTCTGGAGCTGGAGGTAAATCAGGCAGCCAGGGCTCAGTGTGCACTCACGTTCATGCAGCCCTGGTGTGAGAGAAAAACCCAGATAAAAACATGGCCCAAGCTCCACAGGCAGTGGGGATCCCACACCCTGCACCTTGTGTGCCATCTTTGGGGTTTTCAGGCAGTAGATCTAAGTGCAAATTTGCATTTAGATATTTAGAGCTATATCTTCAACTGTAGATCTGTCAAATTAGCAAATAAATTTAGGAGTAAAATGAATTCTGCATTTGATTTTCCTACCACTTGTCTAAAATCAAGTATCCTGACTGCAATAAAACGTGGCATTAGGACCAACATTCTTCTACAGTGAAGTCCATTTGGTTCCTTTAGAAAAAAAATAGTGAATTTTAATATTTCTATCTTTAAATAGTAATTTTTAAAATTTCTTTTTGTCTGCATACGTGTTGTAGCAGCATTTTCTACAAAGTCAAAGTCAACTCCTATAAAGGCCACCCTGAACATCTCCAACTCACCCAGGACTCTTCAAGAGCTGAAGCAACCACGATGATTTGTTTTAGGTAGAACACACAAACAAACACCCAAACACATCTCCAACCCCTGCTAACACAGAGAAGCTTTAATTTCAAAACCTTTCCCAGAGGCTGTTTGATCCCTGGTATGTTCAACACTGGTGCTGGGAGACATTTTCACAAGCAAACCAAAGCTCTTCTGGCTGAACTTTTAACAGCAAGATTAAAAACTGGGGGGAAAAAGTGCTTTCACAACAGCTGTGGAACTGCACATTTTATTATTTTCCCCCCAAGTGTTAATAAAAAGCAGTGTTGGAGTTACCAGCAGTCCTTGGCCATGAGTGTTGAGATTAATAATTTTCCTCTGAGTTGATTGTACCCAAAGGCAGCCAGGTTTTATCTTATAAATAAATATATATTCGTGTGCTGTGGGTTGTTGGTCAAAGGCCAGGCCTTACACAGGAGTTTGTTAAATTCAGACTTATCCCAGATACCCAAGAGACAGCAGCAATTTAAACTCTAAATAGAATTTTAAAATCTCCAAAGCTGTGCACTGTAAGTCTGGTGTGCACAACTCTGTTACAGAAAAGGCAGGAAAAGCACCCAAATTTGATTGTTTGATGGAATTCTGGACTGTGCCTGAAGGGTAAAACCTGGCAGACTCTAAAACTCCACTGAACGAGGTTTTTCCTCACTTGCTGGGCTGTACTGAGAAATCCAACAGGAATTTTTCCTTCAGGAATGGCTGGGAGCAGTCCTGGCCTAGCCTGGAGTCCAACACCGAGCACATCCTGATGTTCTCCTCACGTTTATAATCTTTTATTCCATTTTTTATTCCACTTTTTATCAGCTGGATGAAATTCTCCTTAATGCAAACCTGTTCCATCTCCTGCTGAGGGAATCCTCCCTGGCCTGTGTTTGGTGTTCTGTGCAGCCCCATCAGCAGCCAAAGTTTAATTACAAATTAATTAGGTTTTCTGCGTGACTCACACAATCTAAATAAAGACAAAGTTGGTTGTAAATAATTTCTGTCAGGCCTTATTATGCCTATATATATTCATATTTTTTTCTCTTTCATGAATCAGACTGTTAGAATAACATTAGATAAATTATCTGAACCACTGACTCATGCAAACCAAACTGCTCAGTTCTGTTGTTCCTACAGAAAATGTGGCTTCAGTATTCAGAATTCAGTCTCTTTTTGCCCTTGGACGTGATTTTATTACCACAAAATTATCAGTGCTTCAGATACACACCATTTCCTGCAATTACTGAATAATTATCCACCACATTTGTATTGTGGAGTGTGCAGGGATCCCAGATCTGCTCTGCAAAATGGGGATTAATAAAGGTTCCACTGGAGATCACCCTGTGGGAAACATTTTTGTATCAGATACACAGAATCACAAACAAGCCTTGCAGATACCTTAAGTGCAGGGGTTGAATGCCACCGTGTTTGACAGAGGTTTTACCAAGCTTTAAAAAACTGGGATCTCCTTGAGAGCAGGCACCAAAATGAGCTGAATTTCACCTCTATTTCACTGCTTTAATTGCTGCAGCCAAGTGAAAAACCAGCCATGGGTGACTCTGTGACTTGCAAACCAAAACCTGCATTGAAATGGTATTTCAGGACAAAAGCAAAGCTGAGTAGGTGATTCCATCTGTGAGGGAACCTCAGCCCAGCACTCTCAACACCCTGGGATGAAAGAACAGCACTTTGGGACACATTTCACCCTCCAGGTGCCTTACAAATGTCACTCCCTTGCCAACACAGAGGATGACAATAAACTCCTGGCATTCTGAGCAGGATATTTAAACATTTATATTGCCAAGTGCACCTAAATGATTCATGAGATGTTCAGGGGTGAACAGAGCACCAAGGGTTTGGTTCGTGGGCTTCTGTTACAGTTCTCTTGTTCAGGTAAAGGAAACATTATTAGAGATAACAGCTTCCAGTCTACCAAAAATAAAAAGTCCTTAGAACATGGGGTGCTGAACAAAGTGCCAACTCAAAAACAATTACAAATCTTCATGACAGAAAGGTTATTAAAAGGCAAAACCAGGATGCTGTCAAATACTTCCAAGCAGCTGATGCACCATCTGCAAAGTCACTTCCACAATGACAACTCCAGAATAAAAAAAGTATTTCCTGCATGTTCTGCTTTACACATATAAAAATACCAAATGATAGCTTGGCACAGAAGCTCTGCAAACGACAAAAATTCAGAGGCTGAGCTGAAAAATGTTGAGGTGTAATGACTTGCAAACACAATTGCCCAGGGGAAATTGGACATCCCAGGTGCAAAAAAGCCCTCCCATTTTTGTAGCAAGGACTAAGCCAACAGGAAAAATGCATCACACACATAAAGCCCTAAAGGGAGAGGAAATAAGGGGAAAATCAGATCTGTGGCACTGAGCAATCTTCCCTAGACACCAGCACTGTATTTATGGCCAATCCCACTTTTAGGATCAAAGAGCAGCAAGCTCTCCACACCCTGCCATAAAGAAATCATCTTTAAGGTCCCTTCCAACCCAAACCATCCCAAAACCCTTTTTTTTCCCTCACAATGAAGCCATATCCATCCTGTGGCCTGGCTGGAAGTGCCCATCATCTGAAATCCCTGCAGAGCTGTGAAATGCTCAGCAGTGCCTTTGGAAGTGCCACCATGCAACCAGAGCCCCCACGGTGCCAAAGGTTCCCCACTCCAGCCCGCAGTGGCACTGCCAGCCCGGCACGGCCTTGCCCAGAACGGGGACTCCCAGATCTCTGATGCCACCTGCTGGGTGCTCCTCCTTACGGGTCAAACTCCAGCAGTTGTCACCCGGAGGAAACACCCCTCTTTTGCGTTTGCTTTGGTTATAAAGACAAATTAAGCCAATTAAGACATTTAAAAATTCCTCCTCCTAGTGATGGAGGCACAGATTAGGGATCGATGCTGACACTGCAACAAAACCTATGAACAATTGTGACATCAATCTGCTACATAAATGTGGATTTAGGAACTGGTCAGGAAAATTGGAAATTAAGACTCACCACTGCAACTTGCAGCATTTTTGGGGATTCCCAAATACAAAGCAGTAAATGAGTGAATATGGGGGCTCCAAAAGCTTTCCCTCACTACCAAAGTGAGCTTTAAAGAGCCCTCGTTTGTCCTCTGGCAAATTCCTGACACCTGAGCTGAGGGTGAAACACAGAGGAGGAGTTTAGGAGCTCCAGGAGGGCTCTTAAAAACACCTGAACAGCATCACTCCCTCATCATGGCCCCTGTATCACACAGCTTCTATCCAACAGCCATTCCAAAATTCCCTCTTTCCATTTGTTCTGAACTTTTGCATGAGTGGAAAACAAAACCCAGGAAACTCCAATACATGCCTGGCTTTATTGCCTTAATAAACAATGCAAATATTCCAATCTTGATGCTTTACCAACAATGTGAAGTCAGTGTTTGCCTGAATAAATAATCTGCAATAACCAAAATTAGAAAGTTCTTATTAAATATACAGAACTTTACAGGGAAGTATAAAAAAAAAAAAACAAACCAACAAAAAGAAAGGGATGGATTTTCTTTTCTCAAACATAATTGCAGCAATGTTATCAAAACATTTAATAACCTAAGGAACAGTTGGGTGCTGTGTTTAGAAAAGCTTTAACTGTCCTCAGCCTCCAGATTTATGTTATTTCCAAACTTTGCATAGAGCTGAACTTTGAGGTCAGACAACACCCTCTGGATCGACTCCACTCGGGATTCCAAGGCTTCAATTTCCTCTTGTAAACTCCTCTGAAAAACAAAAAAATAAATAAAAACCAACAAATTCTGTACAACAAGCTGAGCCAGGTTTGTCAGCAACACAGAACCAACAAAGAGGTGCTTCTTTTCCAACTTATTTCCTGCCTGCAGGATTCATTGCTGGACTTTGGAGTGAGTCAAATCCTAAATCCAACACCAATTCTGGACTGTGAAAGCTCCAAAGGATGCACAGACCATCCCATCCCAGTGCCCAGCACACAGACAGTGCAGTCCAGCAGCTCCAGACAAACCTTTGCCTCCTCCAGCATCTCCTGGGTCTCCTCCAGGGAATGACTGATGAAGACATCCCCAATCTGGTAGGGGATGAGGTGGGAATCAGCATCATCCAGCAGCATGATGTCATCACAGGCATCCTCCAGGTTCTGGAGCTGTTTCTGTTTGCCAAGACACAAAGAGGCTCCCTTTGTAAAGCATTTCCACAGGGACACAGCACAGCTGGATAAGGAGCCCAGAGAGGCTGGATTTTGGGAACAAATCCCACCCACCACCAGGATATCCAAGAGATCAGTTTCAGAGCTGGAATTCAGCAGTTCAATCCAGTAGAAACTCCTAGCCAGCACTCACTATCTGTCATTAACAGAATAATTAACTGTCCAGGCAAGGGCAATACAGCAGATTTAAATGTCACTAATATCTGATATACTTTTATCATTCTCTATTTCCAAAGTTATCAGAAACCTCATATCAGAAGCCAAGCTTAAACTCACACTAACTGCCTGCTGCTAATTTTCTATGTTCCAGCTGAAAATTAATTCAGGCCAACGAAAAGTTCATGAGATCTGAAGCAAATATACCTTTTTCACTTCTATTTCTTCTTTCAGCTCTGTGATCCTGCTGGTATTTCTTGCAAACTTGTTAATTTTCTGTTGATCTTCAAAGGTGACATTGACATCTTCTGCAGCCTGCGAGGAGAGATCAAAATGATTTCAGCTCTTACATGAAGCTGAGTCTCACTGCAAGGATACTTCTGTGAAGTGTCTGGAAAATAATCTGACAGCCACCACGCTGCTTATGCACCTGACTGCTCAAAGTGCCTGTTCAAGGACATCAGAAATACCCACATTAAGCCAGGTAACATCCAATTAAAACACTGGCCAGCCACGGCATCTAAAGCCAAAGGATTCCTTGACACAAAAAACTGATGGCTGAACTGGACACCCTGCTCTGAGTTTTCTCTGGAGAGAAACTATTAACAGCAGCAGTTAGTGACACACACAGCAGAATGGCTCCAAACTGACAGGGAGGAGGGTTAGATGGGATATTGGGAATTAGGAATTGTTCCCTGGCAGGGTGGGCAGGCCCTGGCACAGGTGCCCAGAGCAGCTGTGGCTGCCCCTGGATCCCTGGCAGTGCCCAAGGCCAGGCTGGACACTGGGGCTGGAGCAGCCTGGGGCAGTGGGAGGTGTCCCTGCCATGGCAGGGGGTGCAATGATGGAATGAGACGAATTTTAAGCTCCTTTCCAACCCAAGCCATGATGATGATTCCACAATTAACCACCCTCTCAGAGAATAAATTCTTCCTCGCATCCCCCCTGACCCTGCCCTCGTTGTTTACAACGAGCCGCACCAGCGGAGACTCCGCCACGCCACCAAGCCCGCAGGACACGCGCGGTGCCAGAGCCCGACCCCGAGGCCCGCAGCTCCCGAGCCGCGGCCGCGCCGCTCTGGGCAGGGCTGGACCCGGCGCTGGCCACGGGCACGGAGCAGCCGCGTCCCGGGGCCGCGGCAGCCAGGAGGGGCGGGAGGCAGCGGACACAGCGGCCCGGGAGCAGCGGAGGAGCTGAAAGCTCCTCGGGAAGGATCGAGCCCCGCCGGGAAGGGACCAGATCCTGCACAAAAGGACCGAATCTCCCCGGGCCCGCTCCCCACTCACCGCCTTCTTCATGGTGGCGGCCATGATGTCGCCGGACCAACCATGGAGGGCTGAACCATCCGCCCTCCGCGCAGAGGAGGAGCAGCGGGCATGGGAAAAAGAAGAAAGACGAAAAAACCTCCAGAAAACGGCCGTAATCCAGGGAAAATCGGGGATTATCTCTATTCGCACCGCTCTCAGCGCGGCGGCTTGGCCCGGGAGGCCTCGGGGCACGGAATGCATGTGCAGGCACCCCCGCGGCGCTTGGTACGGCCCGGTGGGAGGGGCGGGAGGCGGCTTCGGGGCGCTGGTCCGCCAGGGGGCGCCATGAGACGGGAATGGATGGGATGGGATGGGAGGGGATGGGATGGGATGGGAGGGGATGGGATGGGATGGGAGGGGATGGGATGGGATGGGAGGGGATGGGATGGGATGGGAGGGGATGGGATGGGATGGGAGGGGATGGGATGGGATGGGAGGGGATGGGATGGGATGGGAGGGGATGGGATGGGATGGGAGGGGATGGGATGGGATGGGAGGGGATGGGATGGGATGGGAGGGGATGGGATGGGATGGGAGGGGATGGGATGGGATGGGAGGGGATGGGATGGGATGGGAGGGGATGGGATGGGATGGGAGGGGATGGGATGGGATGGGAGGGGATGGGATGGGATGGGAGGGGATGGGATGGGATGGGAGGGGATGGGATGGGATGGGAGGGGATGGGATGGGATGGGAGGGGATGGGATGGGATGGGAGGGGATGGGATGGGATGGGAGGGGATGGGATGGGATGGGAGGGGATGGGATGGGATGGGAGGGGATGGGATGGGATGGGAGGGGATGGGATGGGATGGGAGGGGATGGGATGGGATGGGAGGGGATGGGATGGGATGGGAGGGGATGGGATGGGATGGGAGGGGATGGGATGGGATGGGAGGGGATGGGATGGGATGGGAGGGGATGGGATGGGATGGGAGGGGATGGGATGGGATGGGAGGGGATGGGATGGGATGGGAGGGGATGGGATGGGATGGGAGGGGATGGGATGGGATGGGAGGGGATGGGATGGGATGGGAGGGGATGGGATGGGATGGGAGGGGATGGGATGGGATGGGAGGGGATGGGATGGGATGGGAGGGGATGGGATGGGATGGGAGGGGATGGGATGGGATGGGAGGGGATGGGATGGGATGGGATAACGGGATGGGATAATGGGACGGGACGGGATGGGACAGAACAGGTCAGGATGAGATGGGAAGGGATGGGATGGGATAATGGGATGGGATGGGATGGGATAATGGGACGGGACGGGATGGGATGGGATCCATGGGATGGGATACTTAATTCTATAATACTGCCTGAAATAAAATTATTTTTGGGTTGGTTTTTTTTTTCCCCTGTTCTGAACAACTGCTCATTTCAAAACTCCTGTTCCAAATCAGTAGGAAAGACAGAATAATAAAAGATTTTTGGGTGACCCTCAGGCTGATGTTACATTTTATTTTGGTGCATCATCATCATCATCATCATCGTGCCTTGTTTCCCACTGAGGGAAGAAGTTAATCACCAAATTTCTCCCCAGAGAACCACATTATTATTAATTTCCATAAAAACATAATCCCAGCTCTAATCCTCCCCTTTCCTCAGAAAACGAGCTGTCATCTCTCTGGCCACTCTCCTGCCCTTCCCTACGGATCCTGCTAGGAAAGGACACAGCCTAAGCCGTGGTTATTTCCCTGCCTGGATTAACTGCACCAGACACGCAGCCAGTGCAGTTTCCCTCAAGAGAAAAGGAGTGGATTTCACAAGAATTCGATGACTCGAAGGCTTTGAAAATAAATCTTTTTTCTCCCACATGCTCGGGCAAGCTCTGTGGGGTGAGCCCTGCCAAGAGTAACTCACTGCAGACCTTTCTTATGTAAATAAAAGTGAAAACAGCTCACGAGTGCAAAGAGCCAGCGTGGAGTAAGAGAAACCCACTGAACCCAGTGGCCTCGTTTCTCTCCCAGTTGCATAAAAGGACTTGCTCCTTCTTGCTCTGCTCCCTGCTGTTGTTGTTGCTGTGCTGGCTTCACCCTGCTGGGATCCCTTCCACGCCCTGCCCTCCATCTCTCTCATCTCTGGGGTTTTTTGCACATTTTCTCCTTCCTTGCTGGAGCCTTTTGCAATCCAGCTCAGTGGGGAAGAGCGTTCCCATGCTTTTGCTGCCTCAGTGAGATCTGTGGAGTTCCCAAACTCTTCTCCCCTTTCCCTGGAGTTCCACAGACCTTTCTCAGGCCTTGGTGATGGTGAAATCCCCACACATCAGCAGGGTCTGTGAGTTCAAGGTGTGCTGGAAATGGGGAGAACTTAATGGGGATGAAGTGGTTGGTTGTCCAGGTTTAGCCTGGGTGAAGGGGATCACTTGGAGCAAAAACCACACGAATTTGTGTTATTTCAGTTGTGCCAGAATGGTAAAGGAGGTGGCAGTGCTATGACATTCCCAACATTTGAATTCCCAAATTTGAATTCCCATTATTGTGGAATGCAGGTCCTTGTGCCTGCCCTTCTTCTACCAGCATTGCAGGGGGAATGGAGCTTGAAGAAAAAAAAATCCTTTTCTAAGGGTGTCCATCTTTTCCAAAAAGGATCTTAATGAGGCAGCTCCACATTATTTATATGGCAAATCCCCCCGTGAGAATGGTTTTATTCTTTTGCAATCTGAGGGAAGGAAGGCAGATTTTCTCACCTTTCCACCCTCGTTCTTTCAGAACACCTCGTGTTGGTCAAAAGCAACCCCACCATTTCACCATTCCAGCCTCCTCTATATCCATATCTGTCCAACATTAGTTAATAAATGTCGTCAGGTTCTTTCTGCATCCCAATAAACTTTATCCCTGGGGAGGGAAAGTTCTCCCAGCCCTGCCCGTGGTGCCTGGCAGAGGAGCCCAGGGCAGCTCCTGCTGCTGGCCGTGCCTCAGATGGGAGCTGGAGATTCCCCTCTGCTGGGAAATCCCTGGGGCTGAGCACATTCACAGTCCTTTACTCCACCTTGGTGACAGCAGAGCAAGCACAGAGTTTTATAATCCCATCATTCTCTTCTGGTGCCTCGTGCTGCTTTTATTTCGTATAAAAGGGAAAATCTGCCTCTGCCACCCTGCCTGTCCTCACCAGCTTCTCAATATCAACAGGGAATATTCCAGACTCCAGAATATTAAACCCTTACTCCACAATCCACCTGGTTCAATAAATATTTCTAGAGGTGGAACATCTTGGTTTTCCAGGAACTTTTTGTGGCCTGTGCTGGAAATCTCTCTGTGGGGCCTGAAGCTGCAGCACCATTCTTGCCTCTTTTTAACTTTTGAGCTTCATCTTCAATGAAAGCTGCTCCCCAACTGCCTGAAATGAGGCCTGCAGTCACGCCCATGCAGGTGGAAAATATAAAAAGGAAATAATTTCCTTTCTAAGAGCAGCACTGGCAGTGCCAGATTCAAAAATCAGTTTGTGTTCCTTGAGAAATACACCTAAGGAGGAGCAGTGCTCCCTGCACAGCCATCACTGCTGGATCTGCTCACCTTAAATCTGCTCACAGATTTTTTTGCTGCTGAATCTGAAGGTTCTAAACCCTCGGAGGTCTCTCATGAATATGTCCTCTCTGTGGTGTTACTCAGCATTTTTAACGTGTACAAATCTGCCTTTTTCCTCTTTTATATTTTTTTTATTTTGTCCTTTGGGTGGGGAAGGTGTTGGCAGACCCACAAAGGGTCTGGAAGGAGACTTTTCCTCGGGGACACACCAGAGGGGCTCTTTTGCTGCTGCACCAACCAGAGCCCCAAACACAAAAACCAAATTTTCCCCAGGGCAGCGCCACATTGAGACCTGGAACAAGCCCTTCCCAGGAGAGGCTGAGCTGATCCCAGGGCAGGATTTCAGGTGTTTTATCTGATGAACCAGCTCTAATCCCTCCAGAAGCAGGAGCAGGAGACAGCAGGATGTGGCCCAGAGGGGAGTGAGTTCAGCCAAGCACAGCCCCAGTGCCTCGTGCCTGACTAATGGCAAAGGCAGGCAGAGCTTGGATGTTTTCTTGTGGCTCTGAGGGAGCCAGATGCACTCAGCTCACAGCAATCCACTGCCTAAAGTCCAAACTCATCTCTTTGGGGTTTGACAGAATGGATTCACGGTGTATTTTACACATCTGTGAGAGCTTTCAGCAGAAAACACTCCCAGGTTGTTCCACCCTCCCTCTGCCCTGGCATGAAACAGCCCCTTAATAGTAAAAAACATTAAAAATCTCCAGTTTATTTGCTATTTTTTGGAAATTCGGAGACCAGGTACTAATAGGAAATAGAAACTGTGGGCAAGGTGATGATAATATGAACAACCAGCACCCCTCCTCTCTGGACACGTGCAGGGACAGAGCTGGGTGTGTCATGCAGGAGGAATTCTCCCAAATTGGCACAAGCAGCAGCTGGGGCTCAGGGTTCTGCCCCCAACTTCACCTCCTAAACCACGTTCCTCACTTCCTGGCAGGAATTCCAGGTGCTGACCTCAGGAGAGCATCAGCCTGGAACTGCAGGGGAATTTAGAGACCAGATAGGAATATCTGTGAAACTCTAGAAAGTTAACGCAGCAAAATGCAAAAATAAGATGAAATTCCATATTCACACAGTGGAGACTTTGCAACGTGTCAGCACAGGAACGAGAAATGTTTATTTTTGTGAGATAAATGTAAGCAAATGGCCAAAGCCAACATTACTGCTGCCTGTTTTTGATGAGCTCAAGGGCAGCACCTCGTTGGAGCAGAACCCTCAAGCCCTGAGCAAGTGACAGGAATTTGCTTTCCAAGCCCTGCTCTGGGGCCAGTTTTACCTCAGCACAAACTCACCCATCAGATGGAAAGTGAAGTGATCTGGGCAAATGCTGCAGCTTCATCAACAAATCCAGTAAATGGCATCAGCTCCAGAGTGATTCAGGGGCCTGCAGAACCAGCTGGAGCAAATTCCTCCCAGGAGTCAGGCAGCTGCTGTTTTCACAGTCAATTAGGCACTCAACAATTAAAACCTCCAGTTTCTAAACTTTAATTCAGATACAGAATTTTATTTCAAATTTCAAGCGTTGATGCTCAATATCCACTGCATTTGAGAGCTTTTGGCAAACGGGTTTTGGTCACTTGTTCACGTTGTGCAGTCATTAATTCCACTATAACTGAAAATACTCAGAATTTTTCAGTGCCATCCCAAAAGTGCTGCTCTGGGCGTCAACTACGCGTGGGCAAGGCATGGAAATGTCATGACAGAAGGTTAAAGGTGTAATTGCACATAAAGAAGAATGCAAATTATTGTTCTTCAGCACAGTTTTTCTGTAAGAAGTGTTAAATCAGGATTAATTTCCCCATGGGGAAAGAATCGCCAAGATTTTATATATTCATGGAATCACAGAATGGTTTCAGTTGAAAGGGACTCCAAAAAATCATCTTATCTCAGCCCCCACCATGGGCAGGGACACCTTCCACTACTCCAGGTTGCTCCAAACCCTTCCGGCCTGGCCTGGGACACTTCCAGGGAGTCCTGAATGCTGCTGCTTTTAAAAATCAATAAATGTGCCTTCCACATCTCTGAGTGGAAGGTGACAAAAGCTTCCAGACTCCTGTTCAAAGAGAAATATTCAGCCTGGGACAGCAACTGTTGCACAAATCCTTCCCTGCTCAGCAGAAGAGACAAGAAGCTGTAACACCCCAGCGAGTGAGTCCAATTTCCAGAAAAAATGCAAAACCTGCCAAGTCCTGAGTATTTCCAAGCTGACTGTCAGAGCATCTTGTCCTGGCCTCGATTTCCTGGTCTGTTCTCACCATTTTCTCCCTGATTATCCCCCTGTAAGCTCCTCTCTAGAGGATGCAGTGCATGAAGCATTGCTTGCTCATCTCAAGCAGATAATAAGAGTTTATTCCCCAAAAAGATGGCCCAATTTTTATTGTTTAAGCAATCTTTGCTTGATTTAAGTCAAGAAACCTCTTCATTTTCGTGAACCACTGGTTCAGAGGGTCCTTCAGTAGTGGAGTGTTGCAATGTTTATGGCTGAGGTGGTATCTCCACACAGGTCATGGCCAGCTGGCAGATTCCTGGGCTGGTGGAATTTGAGTTTTCATCTGTCCCTCTCTCAGGACTGCCTTGGGCTGTTTCCTCAGCAGAGCTTTATCTTCACACTGCTCCTGTCACCTTGGAGAGGGGTAATCACTCAGAATGAGAGATAAGAAGAGGAGTTTAGTGCTAAAAACCGGTGTTTGAGTAAAAACAGAATAAAGGTTTCTTTTGCTTTCATTTCACTGCAAAAGTGAACAACTTGGAGATCTCAGCTTTCAAAGCCATTTCAGTTTCTTTTCTGGAGATTGGGAATTACTGTACTTTCCCATCAATATTTACAAAACTCGAAGATCCACAGCTGGAAAGAGAATTAAAAGAATTAACACAGAATTAAAATTGTATAAATAAACATGAGCAAACCCTGCAGTAACAACCAGAGTTTGCAAGTTGCAGTCCATTTGCCTTCCCCACGTTGTGAAATACCTTCCTGTGACACTCTCCTGTTAACCTTCTCGTTCTCCTGTGGCACTTCAGCATTTTGTGTCAATTTAGAAAACTCAGAGATTTCACAAAAATTTTAAGGCCAAATTAACAAAAAGCTTTTCCCAACCAGGAGAAAGAGCAGAGGTCAGGAGGCAGGAATTGTGTAATATGTCACAGAGCAAACCTCCTGGAGTTACAGGCATTAAGAATGAAAATCCATCCCCAACATGAAGCTGTTTCCCACTGAGGAGTTATTTTGGAGATATTTGATGTATTTGAAGTGATCTACATGGAAATCACTCAGGTCACTTTGCATGAGCTCCAAGGTTTTGATCTGGAAGTTCAGATGTTGTTTTTAATGAGCTTCCCAAGCACACTAAATCCAGGAGAGGAGCTCTGAGTTGGATGGGATTTCCAAGCTTTATTCAAATATCTTACAATTGTTTCCCAAAAGGTAGGACTAGAAATTGAATCAGCTCAGAAAGCACCTCTAAAACTTGGAGTAATTAAATATTTAGGGGTGAAAAAGTCTGAGCCAGCTGTGTGGATCTGCACAGCAGATCTTGCACGGAAGCCTCCCTCTGGCACATGGTTTTTCAAGGAATATTCTCTCCTGACATCCAAGAGAGCAGAAATCAAACCAAAAGCTAAAGAGGAGCATAGAAAAATCAGCTCTTTAGATTTGATCTTCAGCTGTTTCCTGGTCTTTGACCCAAAAATCCTCCTTGCCATAGTGGAGAAGTGAGAAGGGTTTTTCGTTTTCCACTCACAGCTGTCATTTGCTGTTATGTTGGAAAATACTGGCAAGTCTTGTGCATGGACACCTGTGGGACAGTGGGGACACCTGTGGGACAGTGGGGACACCTTCACAGTCCCAGGTGCCTCAGTGGAGGGATATACTCAGAATTCAGCTCAAGAACACTGACCCAGTTTTGCTTTTCTCTTGGGATAACCCTTGATGTGTTCTAAAGGTCACAAATGAAAATTAAACTCGGGTTTGAGATCTCTTAAAAAGGAGGGAGGAAGGGGAGGCTGCCCTCGGACTGGCACGTGGGCAGGAACTGAGGAATCATGTCCCAGCTCCAGCCGAGCTCCCAGCACACCAACCTCCCTGCCAGGGACTCACACCTCAGCCACGGGAGTTAAGTACAACCTTTTCCCTTCTGTCATTTGAAAACAGCTCCAGAGAGAGAAGATTTTGCATTAACAGGGTGGTTTCCTCCCCGGAGCTGTGAAGAACATGGAAAAATTGACCTGTGCCCAGTTTAGTCTTGACTTGCCTGCTCCAGACTCTTCAAAGACATCTTTTCACAGGCATGAAGCTGTGACCCTTCAAATGAGTTCATTTTCACTCCTTAATTAAGGCAGAGTGCACAAATTGTCTCTTCTTGTCTGGTTTCTCAGAAGTTATCACTGAATGGAGCCTGAGCTGCCTGCAAGGATGGTGAGATGTGTTTCAGCAGCACTGCTTCAAAGCAAACCAGTCACAGAGTGTCAACTTGTGGTGCTCCCCCCTTCCAAAATAAAAAAAAATAATACAAACCTTTGAACCAACTTTAACTTTAAAGCCTGCCTGGGAAGTGCTCTGACCTTGTGGCCTGCAGAGGATGATCCCATTGCAGAAAATCACCTGGGAAGGATGTACAAAACTCCCAGAAAAATTCTGCAGTGTACATTTTCTTTTCTTTTGTATGTTTCCTCTCTGCTGATCACTGCTGCCTTGGTCTTTTTATTGTTAATAATTGGACTTTGAGACGTGTGCCTTTGTGTGTTAAATCCATCTTCTGATCATGCTCTGTCCAACACACCCATTGTCTGCACACTCTGCTTCTGTCAAGACCTCACATAATTAGATTAGACTGGATTAGAGCTGAGTCACAAAAGGCACTTGGGAAAGAAGAGAAAAGGTAGCGTGGGGGGCAAGAAAATCAAACCCCCATTGTAGCCAAACTGTCTTTCCTGGAAATCCTCTGGATTACAGGTAGCTCTGTCTTGCAGCAGGATCCAACTTCTCTCCTCTCTTCTCTTCTCTTCTCTTCTCTTCTCTTCTCTTCTCTTCTCTTCTCTTCTCTTCCTTTCCCCTCTCTTCCTTTCCCTTCTCTTCCTTTCCATTCTTTTTTCCTTTTTCCTTTTCCCTCTTCCCTTCCCTTTTTTCCCTTTTCCCTTTTCCCTTTTCCCTTCCCTTTTTTTCCTTTTTCCTTTTTCCTTTTCCCTTCCCTTTTTCCCCTTTTCCCTTTTCCCTTCCCTCCTTTACCTGTTCTTGCACCTCTCCTGCCTTCTCTCAGCCTCAAACTTTTCGAGCATATCTGTGCAGTTTCTGAGTAAAAGACTGGGATTCACTCATTTTTGTCAGGATTTAATGGCTAACAAAGCTCTCAGTGAAGGGAATTTTGCCGTCTCTGATGCTGTCCCATGACCTTTTCTGGTTACTCAGCCAGAGAGGGTAAGGGCATTTCACACCCCACAACTTCTTGTTCCTCAGCTCCCCGCACTTTTCCATTCCGTATTTTTAAAGTGCAAATGCTGCGGGATGACGGAACTACTCTGCCACCTGCGCTCCGCGGGATGAACACCGCAGCCCCTCCACGCGCCTGCGGGTGCTCGGACCCCAAAAACGCGAACTAAAAAAAAAAAAAAAAAAAA
>VZSE01007860.1:292647-332877 GCA_013398275.1 Promerops cafer
CGGGGGTCCGGGCCCGGGGGATGCTGCGGGCGGCGGCCGCCCCCAGCCCGGCTCCACCGGGAGCGGGGGGTCCCGGCTGTGCCCCCGAGGGTGGCTGAGGCTCGTCCCCCGCCCCCGAGGATCCCCCGGCCGTGCCGTCGGTGCGATGGAGCATCAGTAGTGTGCACGCTGCGGGTTTGGGATTTTTCTCTTTTCATTCTCCTTTGAGCTTTTCGCTCTCCAACCTCGCCGTGGTTGTTTCCATGCAGGGAGGGAAAGGACTGGCAGAGGGTGAGAAGCGCCTTCCAGAAGAAATTAATGAAGCCCAGGGAAGTTGTGAAACTGGACACGACGATCAATGAGGTACCGTGCTCTGAGAAATCCTTTCTCTCTCCCGTTGCCCTGGAAGCCTGGGGAATTAAAGCAGATTCGGTTTATCTGGACAGTTTTATTTACTCCACAGTGGTAAAACCACGAGTTCAGACTCAGATCATTCAGGGAATAACAAGTACAAACTGATTGCCAGGGTCTGGGACCACACAGAAACCTGGAGCTGAGGGTGTCTCCCCAGAAAAACAGGATTATTCCGTAAGGATACAGGCTCTTGCAAGCAGCTTTTCCCTGCTTTTCCTGCATTCAGTAGTTTTTGCCTTTACCCCGTCATTCTTCTGCTCCTCCCCTCAGGGAACACCTCTGTCCTTAACCTCTGTGCTCCTGAGGGAGCCTGAGGAGCATCTGTGACAAACACCTTAATCCTCAGTTGTGAAAGCCCGGGGCTGTCCCGAGTGAAGGATTTCATCCCTGTGAGGGAAGCACAGCTCTGTGTCAAATCCAAACCTTTGTTCACACGGGGGAAGCTGAATCTTGTTCAAAGAACAGCGAACAAAAGGATTCCTCTCATGCAAGATTGTTATCTGCTTAAAAGGCAGCTGAAATGCTGAATTACACCGGATTTTTATTAGCTGATGTCATTTTATTCCCTTTTTCTCTCTCTCTTCTCTCCACCATTTAGGTCCTGGAGGACTTTATGTACAGAATAGATGAAATCTGTGACCACAATGGACAGATGGAAGATGTCTATTCAGAATTCAACAAATGGTCTTTTGAAAGTGAGTCAGATTTTGCCTGAGTGTGGTGCACCTGCCAGGGCACTGCAGTTACACCACGATCAGGGATGAATGTGTTGGCTGATTTTTTCCAAACTCTCAGCTATAATATCATGGAAAGAGAGCTGCAGAACAGCCAGGGACTGTCAGTGCAAAATTCATCAGCACAAATATAAATTTCTGCTTAGCTACCTGCATGGCTTAGAAAAATTCAAACATTCCAATGATTCATAAATCAAAAAAATTGGGGGGGTTATGGTTCATTTATCTAGAGTGGGGTCAGAAAACACACAGCCTTTTTTTGTCCATCTGGTATCTGTTAATTATCAGCAGTGCAGGATCAATGAAGTATCCCAGTAACAGAGTGTTGGCTGTAGGCAAAGATTGGAAAATCCCATTTCCAGTGTTTACCCTGGGATTGAGAAGCTCTGGAATGAGTTACCAAGACAGAGCCTCGTCCTTAGAAACCTTTCAGAGCACACTGAGGAATCTGCCAGCAATGACACAGGGCAGAGAGTGGCTCAGTGATTCCCAAAAAAAGGGATGGCTGGGTCTAGAGACTGGCCCAGCTCTGCCAGACCCGACTGCTCTTGGCTGGCTCCTCTCAGCAGCCTCTGCACTGAGCTCCTCAGAGTGTTTTGTTTTTTTTTTCCACTGTCAGTGGTGATGGCTGCTTTTGGAAAGGGAGAAATAGGAAGTGACAGTTTGAAAAGGAAGAGGGGAAAAAAAGACAAGTGGAAAGAGGTGGAAGGTGGTGGAGAGTGGGATGCTGCCAGCGTTTGCAAGTGGTTTGTGGCTGTGGGAAGGAGCAGGGAATGCTGTGCTAGATGGCTCTTCAAGCCCTGATCTCCTGCCACTCCATTTTCTTCAGTAAAGTCACCAAATAGGAGCCAAATATCCAGTTCTGCTGCTCCTGAGGGGATCAGTGGCAATCCTAATTTGTGCAGGAATATTGCTGTAAGGGCCCCTCAGCTGGAAACCCTGGCTGGGGCCGAGGCAAACAAGCAGGAGGTGTTTTCCTAGTGCTGCTCTGACAGGTCTGTATCAAAGAACATTTCCAGAAGGCTCACCCAAGCCATTCCTTGATGATAAATGATGCATCCCACACGCCCTTTTGTTTATAAATTCAATTATAATATTGCCTAACAACAGGTATCTGTCTGGTGCTGTATGGAAAGAGGTTTGGCCTCCTGCAGCAGGATGTAGAAGAAGAAAGTCTGAACTTCATCAAGGCTGTAAAAACGGTATGGAAGGGTCTCTGCTGGGGCTGTGGGGATTTTTTACCCCTGCTGTTGATGAGAGGCAGCAGTTTAAAGGAGGCAGCTGGAAAAAGCAGCTCAGGCTCCTGCGCTAAGCACCCAAAAGGTGCCCAGCTAATCCTGAACTTCTGCCTCCTTTATGCAATGCCTCAGTCTGTTGTAATAAAGCAGACAGGACTCAGCTGCTTCATGCAGGAAAAGCCACTTCTTTATTCACATAACTCATTTTTATACAGTTTTCACAGACCTCCTGTGCAACTTTAATTGGTTAATAGCTTTCTTGCCAATTCCTCTATTGGTTAGCAAAAGGTATTTTACTTGTCCATCAAACCTCTCTGTTCTTGAATTGTTTACATATTTTCTTGACTGATTCTCACGAGACAGATCCCTTGTTATTACAGGTGCCCTTGTTTTCCTCCCCAGGAATAGATTGTTTATTAATGAACTCTCTCAAGCTGTTCTCACATGGGAACTTGCTGCTGTTAGCTTAGCTGAAGTAGCAGGGCCTAATCCACGTTTTATAAAACCTTTCTTTTATAACCTCTTCCACCTGTCTGCACCATCAGCCTGCCAGGGAAAAGGCTGAGCGGCCATCAGGGCAATCTGGAGGGAGAATTGTCACCTTGGCTGGTGACTCTGCTCCTCTCTGGGGCACCTGTGGTGAACCCTGCAGGGCGGGGCTGCTGCCTTTCCGTGGGGTTGTGGGGATCCCCGGGTTTGGGGTCAGAGCTGCCGTGCCTTTGGGGCACAAGCCTGCCCCACTTTGGTCACCAGACACAGGCAGCCAGCCCTGCCTCAGTCTTTAGCTCATCTGCTGTCAAGGCACAGGGAGGCACTGCCAAAAATACCTCGTCCCACCCTCAACAGGTGCCTAAAATAAATGGGATGCACTCCCTGCTGAGGAAGCTCCTGGCTGTCCCTAACCTTTACCTGGACATGCCCTAAGTAGACTGAGACCCATCCTCTTTATCCAGGATGGAAAATCCACCAGAATTTTGCCTTCCTGAAGATTTCCCCCCTACTTTCCAGCCCCGTGTTGTTCAGGGATTGCAAGTAGATGGATTAAAAGAGATTAAAGAGGTTTCCCCCCCTTTCCCCCACAGATGATGGCCACTTTCGGGATGATGATGGTGACCCCCGTGGAGCTGCACAGGGGGCTCAACACCAAAGTCTGGCAAGCTCACACCAAAGCATGGGATGATATATTCAAAACAGGTCATTATTTAACCCCAATTTATCTCCTTTCCCTTTATCTGTCTTCTCCTTGCTGGAATTGATTTTTTTTTCATGCTTGCTGCTGTTAATCCCCACCTTCAGCACGGATTAAAACACCTTTGCTGTACCTGAACACAGATTTATTCCCATGTGGGAGCAGTTTTTAGTGACTAACACCCAGGTTGTGGGGCAATATCCAATTCCCAGGGAAATCCCAGGATTCTGGGAGCCAGCAGTGTCATGGCACCACTTTTAGCTATCATAAAAGTAAATTAAAAATGTACAATCTCTTTAAAGGCAAGGGTATAAATGAAAAGGGACTTCCCTCAAAGACTCATTTTCTTGAGAAACAAGAATTGTGCATGCAGCAAAAACCTGTTTGCTAAAAAAAAAAGAATTTACAGCTTTTCTGAACAACCTGTAACATAGCTGTAAATATTAAAACCAGAAGTAATTTTAATAATAAAGTGCACTTTGGCTTTTTTGACAACATTTTTTGACTGTTTAAAATAAGTTGGCCTTCCAAGTTTAAAAATCACTCAAACTCCAGATGTGAAGTTAAGTTTGTATTTTTAATATTTTCGAATTTCATTACTTTAAACAGTGAGAGGCATAACTAAAGGTGAGAAAGCTTTTGGAAGGTTGTAACACTGAGACATTTCCCTTGGGTATTTGAGTCCCAAGGCTTTTTATCCTGCCAGCCCCACACTCACTTCTTTTATTGCTTCTTAGTTTATGGGCTTTAGGAAAGACACTTTCAACCCATTTTGCTCAGAAAAACCAGTTTAACACCTTCACTTAAAATGAATAATTCCTTGCAGGAACTGCTTTTAACAACTGGGATACTCACGAGCAAAACCTGTTTATTTTTATTTAAAAAAACCCCAGCACGTCGAAATTTGGCATCTCTTTGTGCCGTCCCCTGGTAAATCCAAGGTTTACATTTCCCCTCGGGGGTTCTGGGTGCTAAATCCCTTTGATTTTTTAACACCTTGATCCCCTTTGAAAACCCCAGGTAATAAATTTTACACCCTCCTGTTCTTTTTGCTGAATATTCCCCTCAACATGTCACTGATTTCCTCCCCTAATTTAAGAGAGTAGAATTCCTAAGAATTCACAGGGGTTCCTCTGTTGAAAAGTGATTCTTGGGACTGACTTTTTTGTTTGAAAAGTGAAAATACCATTCTTTATCCACCATAAATTCCCTCATTACTGACCCACTGCTTGAAAACAGAGCACAGCTTGGCACTTCTGTAAAACCCCGCCTGAGAAACGTGGCTTTGCTGGTGTTTTTATGGGATTTTGAGCCATTTTCCATTAATCCTGCCCTCCTCAGCCAAGCACTCCATCGACTGCCGGCTGCAGAAGCACTCGGCCAAGCCCCAGGAGGATTTTCTGTGTGACATCTACTCGGGGGGACACCTGTCCAGGAAGGAGCTCTACGCTGCCATCGCGGAGCTGCAGATCGCCGGCGTGGAGACGGTAAAGATCATTTTCCAGGGGTTCAATCCCCCCCAGTTCCCTCCTTAGCTGCAGATCACCGGGGTGGAGATGGTAAAGATGATTTTCCAGGGGTTCAGATCATCCCAGTTCCCTCCTTAGCTGCAGATCACCGGGGTGGAGATGGTAAAGATGATTTTCCAGGGGTTCAATCCCCCCCAGTTCCCTCCTTAGCTGCAGATCACCAGGGTGGAGATGATAAAGATGATTTTCCAAGGGTTTCAGATCATCCCAGTTCCCTCCTTTGCTGCAGATCACCGGGGTGGAGATGGTAAAGCTGATTTTCCAGGGGTTCAGTCCCCCCCAGTTCCCTCCTTAGCTACTGTTGGCTGGGGTGGAGATGGTAAAGATGATTTTCCAGGGGTTCAGATCATCCCAGTTACCCCCTAGCTGCAGATCACCAGGGTGGAGATGGTAAAGCTGATTTTCCAGGGGTTTCAGATCATCCCAGTTCCCCCCTTCCTTCCACAACCCGACCACCAGCACACCTGGAAGTGAGTTAATCCTGGAGTGGCCTCAGTGGCCTGAGGGCAAATGGATTTTTACCTGAAATCATGGGATTTTTACCTGAAATCATGGGATTTTTACCTGAAATCCCTGGATTTTTAATTCTGGAGGACAACTGGGACTGCTCACAATCCCTCAGGCCATCAAAATTCCATAAAGCTGTGCCCAGCCAGAAATGTTGCTTTGAACTTCGGGCAACTTCTTCCTTCTGTCCCTACGAAAGGAGCACTTAACCTTTCTTTTTGCTTTGTTCCAGACAGCCAACAGTTTGCTGTGGGCTCTGTTCAACCTTTCCCGCAATCCACACGTCCAGGAGAAGCTTTTCCAGGAAATCCAGAGAGTTTTGGCTGCTCAGAAGAGCCCAAGTGCTGAGAGCCTGAGCAATATGCCTTACCTAAAAGCCTGTCTGAAAGAATCCATGAGGTGAAATTCCCAAATAACCTGCAAAACAATCACCAAGTGCTTTACCAGCCTCTTTGTACGAGGGAGAAAGCATTTTCCAGCACACAGAATTTTGTTCATCTTGCTGCTTGAGGGAAAATATGAGGGATAAAAGAAGGAAAATTGCTGGGAATTTAACCCTTTGTTCTCTTTCCCTGCAGATTGACTCCATCAGTGCCTTTCACCACTCGCACCATCGACACAGAAATGGTTCTGGGAAATTATGTGCTGCCCAAAGGGGTAAGTAAATTCACTCCGTTTATTGGGATGTTTTCCCATTTATTAGCTGCCCTTTAAGTTGCTCATATTTCAGTTTCAAACTGGCTTTGCCAAAGCACCAGCCCCAGGATAAGGAGTGAGGGATTCACCCCGAGGGCTCCCACAAACACGAACCCACACCCGCCTGCGCTGCCGCTGGACTTGCACAGAAATATTTGCCTGAAATAATTTTGACGCGCTATTCCAACTTCTTTCTTTTCCCAACTTTTCCCATGATTCTCTGAGGAAACCACAACCTTTTCTACGTTCCAATTGATCTTTTTGGGCATTCCGTGACCTCTCTCCTGTGTGCTGTGTTTTTCCACCCCGGAGCCGATTCCCTCGGAGCTCGGGGTTGATTTGTGAGCGGTTCTCTGTCCTGCTCTGCCGCAGACGGTGCTGATGATCAACAGCCACGCCCTGGGCTGCAGCGAGGAGTATTTCAGGGGCTGGGCCGAGTTCAGGCCCGAGCGCTGGCTCCACAGGGGCTCCATCCATCCCTTCTCCCACGTCCCCTTCGGCATCGGCAAGAGGATGTGCGTGGGGCGCCGCGTGGCAGAGCTGCAGCTGCACCTGGCCCTCTGCTGGGTGAGCACCCCGAAAAGGGGAATTCTGGGGGGGATTTGCTCCTCCAGCTGATCAGACCCACAGCCCGGCGCGCTGACGGGAATGTTGTGTTCCAGCTGATCCGTAAATTCCGGGTGGTGGCCACGGACCGGGAGCCGGTGGAGACGCTGCACTCGGGAATCCTCATCCCCCGGCGGGCGCTGCCCATCGCCTTCCAGCCCCGAGGAGGTCTGTGCCCGGGGCTCTCCCGCACGCTGCCGCCCTTTCTGGGACCTGATCTGGGACTTCTGTGCGAGAGGGGGTGTAAGGCAGCCGGTGTTTGTCTGCTCTTCATCCTCACAGTGCCAGAGCCATCCTGATTCTTTATTTTAACAAATGAAGGGCTGCCCCGATTCAGGATTTCATCAGGAAATATCCTGTACTCCGCACAGCTCGTGGCTCTGGGGTCAATTTTATATCACATTTTGTGTGCGTGGTGCAGAGCAAAAAGGGGGAAATCAACATGCAGCCAGTGCTGCAGAAAATGACAGCCAGTGTTCTGTTAGAACTTCTCCACTGCATTCCCAGAAGATAGTTCCTGGAAAAGAGCATTTGATCTTGAGCATCAATTTGCAGATTAAAAAGAAGATGCCTTAGTGAAGGAGCTGCTCACTACAGAGTTTAGATAACAAAACTTCATTTGAGGTGGAAGGACAAAGAAAAATCTGTTTGTAAATAGTTATGCAGTATTTTGAATGTAGGATCTTCTCTCTCACAAGTTTATACAAACGAGCTAACAAAATAACTTACTTGTGCAACAACCTAAATTGAGAAAACTAGTCTCTGATCTAGAATTAAATCCTCCAATTAGAAATCAAGGACATTTCAATACTGGGGAAGATATTTTTTTGCCAGCCAACACCACAGGAAAAAAAAATCTCCCAGAATAATTAGAATATTCACTCCTTTAGCTGAAGTTTGTTCAGTGCTGTTTGCTTTGACATAATCATTATAAAGTTGTTTTTTTTTTTTCTCAATACAGGTTGCAAAAAATAAAGGACAGCCCTGCTGCTGCCTCCTCTTAGAAGAGAGACATCAGCTGTGGAAGTCAAAGCTCTGGAGGCTCCAGTAACCAGGGAAGAACTGCACCACATCCCCTGAGCCAGGAACAGCACCAGGAAGAGCTCCCAGACTGTTGGATTGGGAAAATGTGCTTAAAAGGAGAGAAAAGTGCCAAGTGCTTTTGCAGAGCTGTGGAAATCCAGGGGTTCAGTGCAGCTGAGGGGCTGTAGGGGACGAGGAGCCCTGGAGGGTGTTGAACAGCCCAGCCTGGGGAGAGCTGCCTCCAGTTTGGGACCAGTCACGGCTGGACTGGCCCTGGTAGCTCCGAGTGGGAGAGGAAACTGCCTCAGTTCTCAAATTACCAGCGCCATGAGAAGGGAGCTGGGAGTCTGGGAAAAGGCTAAAACAGGGCTGGGGAATTGGGCTAATTAAAGGAATGCATTTCCTTGGCGTTCTTCGCTGCCTGGATAGGGGGGAAATAGGGACAAATGCACCTGGCAGGATTTAGTGCTTTGCTTTGAGCAGTTGCAGTCTGGTGCCTGGCACACCCTCTGCTCCTCCCCGTGGGTTTCCACCCCTCCAGCTCCTGCACAACCCAATTTATCCCACTTGCACTGTACAAACTGCGTGGTCTTTCCTTGCACGGAAAGGCCAGATCCAGAAATGGAGCCACTGGAATCCTATGGGTTCTGCCTCTGCAGGATGATGATTATCCTAACAGGATAGTTACAGGAGATTAACAACATGCAATTATGCTTCCAAGAACAATTCCACAGGAAATGAGGACCCTAAACACTCCCAAGGGGTCTATTTCTCATGGAGACTGCAATATCTAAAGGTTCAAATTGTCATTGCCCTGCATTTCATACTGGATTTTGACTGTTATGGTCGCTGGTTTTACACTTCAGCAGTTTCAAGTACATTTTATCTCTACATAAAACCCTGAATTTTCTCTATATAACCCTGAATTTATTTTTTTACATGCTGAAATGATCCAAGTTCTTCGTATTTGTTGGTCTGTCTCTTGTTTTTCATTTGTTTGTTCTCCTCTGTTATGCTCAGACATGTAAATGTACCCCCATAGCAATGTATAAACCAAATGCATTATCTGTGCATTATCTGAATATTTCTAGGCAGTTTTGTAAGAAAATAAAGAGTTCTATTTTTTCTCTAGAATTAGTTTTTTATTTATTTTAACGTCTTTGCAGCTTTACAGAAGCAGCTTCTGCATCCTTGGCACAATCTGAACACGTTTCTGCCTGGCATGGAGGTCCCAGGGATGGCATTGGGACATTTCCCTGCCATTAGGACAAGATAAAATCCATACAAAGCTCTGAGAAAGGATGAAAATAGCTTGAATTTTTGCAGAATCAGAAGAAACCAAGCATATTTAAAAAATGTCATCCCTCAGCACCATTCCTGGCAGGGTGAGGGTGACACTGAGGGCAAAGAGGGTGGGAAATCAATCCCCAGGGAGGTCGTGCTGAGGTGCAGGTCCGTGTGGGGGATCCACACAAAATCCTGGGACAAAAACCCCCACAAAGCCTCTTTTTGCAGCACTATAAATTAATATCACTGCATTAGAGCCAACGGAGCTGTGCCAATACGGAACAAGCGCTAGGAGAAAAGAGTTTGTTCAATTCCAGGCATCCCTCACAGCTCACAAACCTCCATGATTTAACTTTTGGAGGCAGCAGAGAGAGGTGCTGTAATCTCGCTGAACTGCCATTGACAGGCTCGTTATCAGCTATTTGGAAACCCTCGATTGCTCCTGGGCAGTAAATCACCGGTTCCCATTGCACTGCGCAGGATTTCTGCTGTTTAAATCCAGTGGACTCCAAGGTGCCCACGGGTGTTGCTGGGAGGGAGGTTTTGGCTGATTCTGTGCAGGCTCAGGTACAAACCTGTGCTCTCTGCTGGGTCCAATAACCCAATAACAGTCCAAAAACCACTGGCCTGGAAAATTGAGTTCCGGAATCTTTGGAGTTTTTCAGGTTCCTGAAGTTTGCAAGAAACTTCATTAATCTCCTACCTCCAAGTAAATGTCCAAAGCAATTTACCTAGGAAATGGTAATTATCAAACTACACAGATAATGAATGACCAAGCCAGGCTTCCACACTCAGACACCAGCAGAGCTTTCTTTTCCCTCGTGCTTCCGGAGCAGAAAGCCAGCAGGATGCCCTGGGATTAATAAATATCTGGGAACCCTTTTGCCCAGCAGGACAAATGCAGGGCAGTGCTTTGCTGCTTTGAAACGAGCCCCTCATTCAGAATTTCCATTTCAACACCTCTTCCCTGTGATCAGCCCCTGCAGTCACTCCTCGGAGGGAGGCAGCTGGATCAGAACTTTAATGGAATTAATTGGCCTCCACGTGCCCTGTCTCACCAGGGAAGGGAGTGAGGTTCACCTGTCCAAAAGGAAGTGAATTCTGTTCACGCTTTGGGCGTGTTGGGATTGAAAAGGCAAAGCTGGAGCCAATAATCCGTGCTTTTTTATGGGTAAGAATGCCAGTCTTCAGGCCTGACAATCTGGAGTTTTTGATCTGTGCTCTGCTTCTGGCAAGCTGATGTGCCACAGCTCTGGGTCAGTCCCTGATTCAGACACCTTTCCCTGCTCTCATCAGTGACAGACAGCGCTCAGGTTTGTCCCCTCCAGCCTGAGAAGGACCTCTGTGCTCAACAGCCAGAGGCAGAATTCACATCTCTGTCACTACTTTAATTAATGGTGCAAGATAACCCAAAATCTAAAAAATTAATTCTGTGAATTGTTCACAGCTGAAGTTCATTCCAGGACAAACGTTCAGAAAATTCATCCCATGCCTCATTTTA
Source organism: Promerops cafer (assembly GCA_013398275.1). Taxonomy (NCBI): domain Eukaryota; kingdom Metazoa; phylum Chordata; class Aves; order Passeriformes; family Nectariniidae; genus Promerops; species Promerops cafer. The sequence goes on from VZSE01007860.1 coordinate 303,351, forward strand.
GAGATGTGAAGCTTCATTTTTAATTCAATGGTACTGCACAGGGGTGGGTGGGTTTTTAATGAATTATCACTTCTTGGAAAAGGAGGAACTTGGACAATTTTCAGTCCTTTGTGGCACATATCTTGAAAATTCATGTAAGAGTTGTAGCTTTAGCAGAAAAAGTGGGGTTTAGCTTCAGATAATTGACACAAGAGGTTTACTGAGATAGAAGCTACCAGCAGCTCATTAATCCCTTATGTGAATGTGTGAATTCCCCTGAGAACTTGAGCACTGATAGCTCAAGCTGTGGGTGGCTGCATGCAAATTTTATTTTAATGTCTCTTTTCAGGCAAGACTTGGAGAAAAGTGTGAATATTATATCATGAAACTGAGCATTGTGCTTATTCACTTCTATTTGTTCTTGGGTATTTTTGAGTATCAGAGTTGAAGAGAGTGAAAACCAGAGCTTTTCTTTCTTGTCTGTCTGTTCACCTAGAACTTCATGAATGCCTCATACAATTCCTGTATGGATTTCCTCTGCTGTATTCCCATACTCTTTGCTAGCAGAGGACAAACTACATCGAATTTCAACTCTTGTCCACGGTTTTTATCTCAGTTCTGTGATCTTTGAGGCTTTGGAACAACCCAACAAGCTAAACTTCAGCTGTGGGACTTGGATCCAGAAGGAATTTTAAAGAACTTTACATTGTAGGGTTTGGATGGAGCTGAACACCTATGGAGCAATAATCCCTGACAGGAAAAGCAACAACGAGGCCTAGCTATAAAACAAAATATTTTTCTCCCAGGGAAAATGTCAAAACAAGTGTGGAATGGAATGCATTTAATAATCAGGGAAAATGATTCTGTGCTTTCTTGGGCATGTCCCTCTCAACAAGTTGGAACTCTTTGCCTCTCATTTTCCGTGTGTTGAGTGAACTCCAGGCAGTGGGAAGGGAAGGGAGAAGGGAAGGGGAGGCACTGCAGTCAGCAGGGCAAAAAAGGGGAGCCAGGAGTACAAAAATTACCCCAAACTGCAGTCTGCATGCCCATGGTACTTCACCCTCCCCTATCAACTCAGGTGTCCCCAGAGTGGAATGGAAATCAGAGTCTCACCTGGTTCATGCTGCTGGTGAGCCGTGCTCCACAAAAAAGCAGCAGACAGGAGAGGAGCAGGGGAACGCTCCAGGTCTTCCTTGCCTCACTGCAGATGGGCTTCCAGCAGCTGGCTCCAGGAGAAGAAAGGAAAAAGGTTCTCCAGATTGAATGGGAGTAATGGAAGGGAATGGTGGAGAAGCCTCGGGCAGAAGGGGTTGCACTTATCCAGGCTTCCAAGCTCCCTCAAAAATCCCTTCTTGTTACCTCAGTCCCACCGACGGGAGTCACGGGGAGTTTGGCAGGTGAGGTCAATGCCTGAACCAGGCTCTGTCCCATCTTCTGCAGGGCAAAGGGGCCCAGATATCTGCTCAGGGGTCAGCCAGGAGCCAGCTCCATCAGGGGCAAAGGGCACCCCCTGCCCAGAGCTGGGAGCTGCTTCGGGCTCGGCAGGGACATCCCAGCTCAGCCTGCAGACACCAAACGCCCCTCAGGCTGCTGGGGTTGGATGTCTGCCCCTCATAAAGCACAGGAGGAAACCTCAGCTGGGGCCCAGATTTTGGTCATTTTGAATGGCAGCAGAAGGAGAACAAGGAAGAGTTTGGGGTCAAGATTCTGGGCAGTCTAGCAGGATAACTGGGATCATCCACACCTTTTGCTCTGCTCAGGAGGTGCCAAGTTTTGGTGCTCTGGAAGAATCCTGTCTTCCCCCCGGCTGTGGTGGAAAGTCAGAGCAACAGGAAGGAAAAGCTTTAATTGCTCCTTGTAACATTCAGTATTTCAACACAAGCGAAAAGTTTCAAAGCACACTCCACTAAAACAAAATGAACAAAGAGAAGAAAACAGGAGGTATTTCATATTTCAAGGATATAAAGCTCTCAAGTAATTGCACACCCTGGACATTCTCATTAGGAGCTTCCACTGCCACTGGGGGTGGCACTCAGTGCTCTGGTTTAGGTGACAAGGTGGAGATTGGGCACAGGTTGGACCCTTGGAGATCTTTTCTGATCTAAATTAATCTGGGATTCAAGACATACAAAGGGAAGCTGGCTCCATAAGAGATCAGGCATTTGGTTTTCCTACGAAAATTTAATATTTCAAAGTTCACCTCTGAGTGCTCGCTCCTGGAAGGGCTGATAAGAAGTGCAGGCTGAGGGAAACATCTGCAGGGTAGTGAAATATCATTTGATCAGATTGATTAGTTCCAGAATGAGTGGTGCATCCTACCTGTCTATTAAGTACCTATTTGTGTGCAGATTGAAAAGGATTTTTGGGGACAGAAGGAGCCACAGAGTTACAGGAAGAATTCAAGCCCAGAACTGTAAGGATATTTTATTTATTGCCCTCTTTGTAGATGATGCTTTCATTTAGACACCGTGGGCAGCAGTGAAATTCTCCTGAAATGGAGAGAACTGGTCCCTCAGAGCTGCTCACACCCATCCCAAAGGAGAGGGGAGCTGGGGGAATTTTTTAGGTGTGGTTTGCTCGCCTGCAATAAAAGCCCTGAGGAGATTGCACCCCAAGGAACTTTGTGGTTCACAGACTGATTGTGAGCCCTTGTCCTTCACCCCCTTTCGTGAGCAGGGATCCTGGGACTTTGATCCAGATTAAAACCTTTTTGTGCAGGGCTGGTTTTAGCAGGGTCACAGGGCTGCTCTGACTCACCTCGTGGCTGCAGAGCTGCTGCAGGCAACAGCAGGAATGTGGCACCAGTTTGTGTCTGGGGATGAGACCTTGGAGCTGGAAGGGGCAAGGCCACCCCCATGTGCAGCCCAAGGAAGCAGGAAGATCCCCAAGGTCTCCCTTGAGAGAGCTTTAGATGCTGAATCATTTAGTTTGAGATGCAGTCCCCCAGGTTCTTAAATATTAAAGTGAAATGAAGCCACCTAAAACCAGCAGGATTTTAGCTTTTTGTTCTAAACACTAAAATTTCGCTTTGGATATGCAAGAACCTCTCAAGGACTTCCCTTCTGGTTCGAAGGAGAAAAGGAACAACTGGAAAGGGATTTTTGTTGCTGAACAGTGGCAAAACAACTTCCCAGCACAGGGCCAGGCTCTGAGGGAAGCCTGGCAAGGAACACAAAGGAAGGTGTGTCCCAAGACATTTTCCAGACAGGACAGAAGCTCCAAAAGCAGTTGATTCATAACTCTTGCAAAGTTCTTCTTGCCCAAAGGCAGAATTGAAAGGGAAACTCATTGCTTAAAGAATGGGAGTCAGCTGTGAGCCAACAGATAACCACTGCAGTGGGGGAAGTTTTATTTGTGTGGGGATACAAATGAATGGAATAAAGGTTTAAAAATAGCACATTCTGCTGCCTGCAGGAGGAGTTGCTCAGGGAGGGATGTGGCTGGTGCCAAATGTTTGATCTGTGCTTTGATCCAGCAGCAGGGCTCTGGCAGGTGCCCTCACAAACACAGGGCACAGAGGGTTTTTTGCATATTCAACATCCCCTGGGGAAGCTGCTGCTTCCTCTAAGCCCCTCTGGGGTTGTGCTTGGCACCCAGAGCGGTGCCAGACTGGAAAACATTTTTTTTTTTTTTTTTNGGAGTTGCTCAGGGAGGGATGTGGCTGGTGCCAAATGTTTGATCTGTGCTTTGATCCAGCAGCAGGGCTCTGGCAGGTGCCCTCACAAACACAGGGCACAGAGGTTTTTTTGCATATTCAACATCCCCTGGGGAAGCTGCTGCTTCCTCTAAGCCCCTCTGGGGTTGTGCTTGGCACCCAGAGCGGTGCCAGACTGGAAAACATTTTTTTTTTTTTTTTTTGTCAAAACGTTTGTCAAAAAAGATTTGTGACACGGAGAGAGAGGAGCGTGCTATTTATAGAAGTCAATGGCATCCAGGGAAAAAACCAACAGCAGCAGCAACTGGAATTTCTGGGGGGAATCAGAGCCCCTGGGCAAACAGAGATGTGGAAATAGCATTTTGGGGTCACACAGTGTCAGTGCTGTGCTGTGCAGCCACGTGCCCCACACCAGCCATGCTGAAGGACAGTGGGAACCAGGTTTGCTGTTTTTCTAGACAATCCTGAAATTTAAAATTCTTCTCTGCTTGAAAACCTGGTTGAAGCAAAAGTTTGGGAGAGAGAAAACACATCAGCTGGATGCAAATCTTACGGGAAGGAATCTTTTGGAAAATTTGGAGCTGGTTTTAAGATTAGCAGGGCTGTTACAAGAGCTTCCACCAGGACAAAGGTTTTTCTTCCAGTCAAGCTCCAAACCCGTAGTTTTCAACATTATGATGTCAACAACTCTTCATTTTCATTTTGAAAGGGCATTTCATGAAAACCACCTCAGTCTCATGGCATGTTTTGATTTTTAGAAAGCAGCTCCACCCAAACACCTTCAGGCACAGCATCATCAGGCCCAAGGCAGCCCCACTAAATGGTGAGAAAACCTTGGACAATCTTGGTCCGAGCAGGAAAACTTTACTTCTGCCAAAAGCTGAACGTTTTTGGTCTGTGGATAGCACGTAAATTTTCAGAAATATGCAGCCATTTCTACCTTGCTGCTCTTGCCTGTGCAGACAGAGTCGACTGATTTATTTTCAGTTGTTAACCCAGAGATGGAGCTTTGCTTACCTGGCACGAGAGCTGGACTGTAATTAGGCACCTGTGCCAGTCCTGAGCCACTTCCAGCAGTCTGTGCAGGGCTTTATCACCTTCCCAGCTTGCACAGAAATCATAAATATGACATTAATAGCAAAATTTTAAAAGCTCAGGTAACAGCATGTAACTCGAAGTTGATTCTGTCATTACCAAAAGCAGGTGGACTCCACCTCCTCTGCTGCCTCTCAGCTCTCTCCTCTCATTTCGTGCTGCACCTTTCAGGATTTACCTGCTACCATTGGTCAGGAACTGAGGATCCATCATTCTCACCCTCAGGGCTCATCTCAGCCTGTCAGAATCCTTCCCCTTCCCTCCTGGCATCCTCCACCCCCCCAATTTCTGTCATTCCCTGGGCTGTTGGCCCAGCCTGCCCCAAATCTTGGTTTGGACAGGAGCAGGCACTGCAGATAACACCTTCAGCTCATGCCCATCCCCAGCCCATCATTGGTTATAGTTCATAAAATACATTGAAACGTCCTTGAGCTTCATTTCACCCCAGGAAAGCAGGAAAAGAAATATATATTAATTTGGAAATACAGCCAAAAGAGATGTTGTAAGTATAAGAGATGATGGGGTTTTTAGCACATTTATTCCATAGCCACTGAGGAATTCGGACGTGAGTGTCAGGGATCAGTTAGTTAGTATAGTATGTGGGTTTTGTTACTAAAAACAGTTAAAGTTTCATCAGGCTTGGACTTTTGTGTGTCTATTTTTGGCATGCCTTGGTAGGAGAACGCACTGGCTGAACCTGCACTCCCACCCTGTGCCCTGCTATTAATAGCAGGGGTTTAATGAGTAACCAGTGCCAGGGCATGGGGTCAGGGGGAAACCTTCAACCTGAGACCTTTCCAAGCAGACACACACAAAAAGCAGCACAGGGCCCGCCAGGATGGCCGGGCAAGAGGGACACGGCCTGGGCTGGCTGCTCCTGGGTGGGAAATGTCCCCCAGCCCCCCAGCCTGAGTGTCAGAACGGCTGTTGACACTGGTAACCCCCCAGCTCTGAGGGAAGGTTGGAAAAATTGGGATTGTTCAGCCTGGAGAAGCTTTGGGGTGACCTCATTGTGGCCTGAAGGAGCTGCAGGAAAGATGGAGAGAGACAATTTATAGGGGTGGAGTGCCAGGACAAGGGGAAATGGCTTCAAACTGCCAGAGAGGAGGGTTAGGTGGGATATTGGGATGAAATTCTTCCCTGTAAGGGTGGGCAGGCCCTGGCACAGGTGCCCAGAGCAGCTGTGGCTGCCCCTGGATCCCTGGCAGTGCCCAAGGCCAGGCTGGATGGGGCTTGGAGCAGCCTGGGGTGGTTGAAGGTGTCCCTGCCATGGCAGGGGGGGGGTGGGATCAGCTTTAATGTTCCTTCAACCCAAACCATTCTGGGCTGAACTGTGGCCAAAATGCCCCCAGATTCCTCCCTGAGGCCTCCAGGGGATGGAGGAAAGGGGCAGCACAGGGCTGTGCTCAGGGCATCCCCCAGCAGCAGGGATCAGGCTCGGGTGGGATGCAGGCTCAGCTGCACATTTTCCCAGACTGCCCAAATATTTCCACGTTAGGAACTGCTCTGAGTCTGAAAAGCAGGGCAGAACGACGGCGTCAGAAGAAATAAAAGATCCAGGCCATTTTAAAACACTTTGTCAAGACAATGAGGGTCAGGATGTGACCCAAAAATGCCACCACAGCGCAGCAAGTGGGAGTCGGCGTCAGAGCGTGGGCAACCAGCACATTGCAGCCGTGTGGCCTCGGGACAGAGCAGGAAAAACAGCAGGAAAACCAGGCCAGGAGAGCTGCAGAGCAGTGTGAGACACTCTCATGGGTAATGGGACCTTGGCTTGAAAGGTTAAGTAAGAATCAGAACGGAGTGGCCGTGGCTCTGTTCCAAGGATAATATTTGAATTAATGCAGCGGCTTTGATCATCATCATTTAAACACACACCGTGTTTGTTGGTGGAAAATGCCAGCATTTTTCTAAGCTCGTGTGGATTTCCCCTCCTTTTGATCTCGCAGCACCCTCAGCTTTCCTGTGAGCTTCGAGGGATTAATCCATATTTATGATAACATGAGAAATAAAGTGTTCTTTGTTTTTACATTTTCCAAACTGGACGGGATTGAGACGAATAGTAAAACCAAACAGAATGACTGGTTGCTCTTCCCTGCTCTCACAAGTTAAATATTCTTTGTCACAGGCACAATCAGAGCAAGATTTCCACCAGCTCTTAGCAGTTCAGAGCACAGCAGTATTTCCTGGTTTGGCAGGGATGGTTAAAATGGTAGAATAATGGCTGGCTGTGCTGGAAATGACCATTTCCATTTTCTAGGGAGATCATTAAAGCTCCATTAGCCTTTACCTCGAGGAGTTTGACTAGCAGAGAAGCTGTCATTAATTCTGTGTTAATTGCTGTTTTTTTTCAGCCAGAACTGTCAATAAGGAAAATTGTGGACATTTTGTCCCGCAGGGCTTGAGCCAAGACCACTTTGTTTGCACAGAGGATACTGAGAATATTCAGAGATGTAAAAGTCTCTGTAGCCACTGTTTTTCCTTTGCCATGAAAATGTTTAGAGAAATTGTCTCCCAAACCCATTTCTTCCCTACAATTTCACTGAAAATTTTCAGCTAGAACTGCTTCTCTGCTGAATTTCTTTCTCTTTTACTCTCCCTCTCTGTCTCACCCAAGGCAGAAGCATCCTAAATCCCACACCCTAAACCCGAGTTTGCTTTTGCATTTTCACTTATTCCCCCACCCACCCGTCCCATCTCCACATTGCACAAACTTTCAAGCCCGGGTTTGTTGCTACCAACAAAAACATTGGGTAGTCAGTGGTGTGAAAAAGCCTCATTGAATTTTCTTTAATATTCTTGGGCAACCTGGTAGGAAAAAGCCAGCAGCAAAGGAGGAACACATTGCAAAAGGTTGTTCCTCCTTCTTACCAGCAATGACCTGCGTGATCTGGACTGGAAGAAATTCCTCCTGCAGAGTGGATGAGTGAGTTTGCTGGGATTATCAGGCTTGCCCATGAGTAAGAGCAGTGCCCTGGCTTTCAGCAATTGCTGATCTGAAGGAAAACAGTTCCCATCTTTTATCTTTTATTGGACACTATTAAGGGTGGGGAAAAAAACCCCACTGGGACCTGAGGTCTCTGAATGTCCGAGCTACTTCCCTGGTAGTGTTACAACCCATTTTAGCAGCTGGGTGATCCACCAGAGCTGCAGAAAGTTCACAAGGAAGTATAAATACATATATTTTATCATGCTGTGGCTTCTCCAAACACCCTTTTCAGCAGAATTCCCCGTGGGAGCAGGCTCAGCCCTCAGGAGTGCAATCGGGCAGTATCTGGGGCACGTGGGGATGCCTTTGCTGGGAGCAGGCTGGGGATGCCCAGGGAGCCGTGCAGACAGGCTGGACCCTTCAGCAGCAGGAACAGCCCAGGCCTGGCTGTGCCTCCTCCAGCCTCCTCCCAGTCCTGAAGGATTTGCTGAGTGAATGAACCAGGCTTCCAAAACAGCCCCAGCTTCGGGGAAACACAGCGCACAGCCGTGCTGTGTGTGCACAGCAAACCCAGCTCACCCCGAGCACGCAGAGCAGACCTGCAGCAGGAATCCTCCTGGGACAAGGGAGAGGCCAAGGAGGGCAGCCCATCCCAGCCCCGGGAGTACGTGACCCACTCTGCCCCGCCAGAAAATCCGTGGGCTTCAAACCCCCCTGCTCCCCTCCTGTGAGCTCCAACACCAGCCAGCAGCTACAGGAAAACGACATTTTCCGTGCTTTTCCTTTAATTGGAAATTTGGAGAAGAATATATATATAATAGTGGGGTTTTTTTCTCCTCTGAGAGTGGCCTCAAACTGTGTAAACTTTCAGGTTAAGTGCTCAATTAAAAGGTCAAATTATCCAAATAGAAAACTGAAGTGTCAGGCAATAATTGTCTACTGGACTCCGTTACCTGAGGAGTTCACTGCACACTGACCTCCATTAAATATTACCCAAGCTAGTGGGACGTGTAGTACTTCCTAGCAGTTATTTATAACTCCTCAAAATCCAGAGTTAGGGAAGCGCCAGGATCGCCCTTCGGAAGTGTTTTCCTGTGAAATTTGCAGGATGCACAAATACAATCAAGATGCTTTTAGAATGCCCAACCAATTTTTTCCTCAGGGAAAAGAATAGTCCCTATCTCTCGGCAGCAAAAAGTGACATTTAAGTAACAGAATATTTAAGCTGTTACTAATACTTGCTGAAGAAATCTCATTTTACAGAATGTGCCCACAGTTTTCCTATGGGATTTCTGTTCTGACTCAACGCTTCAAGCTCATTCTTTATTTTTGAGCAAAACCTCAGCTTCTGTGGATGCTGTGTCTGCCTCTAGCAGGGGACAGTGACAGATGGAAATCATTCCCTCTGTGATCCCTGCGCAGCACGGTGGGAAGGAATTCCTCTCTGTGAGAGTGGGGAGGGGCTGGGATGGAATTCCCAGAGCAGCTGGGGCTGCCCCTGGATCCCTGGCAGTGCCCAAGGCCAGGCTGGAGCAGCCTGGACAGTGGAAGTGTCCCTGGCCATGGCAGGGGTGGATGGAGGAGATGTAATGTCCCTCCAGCCCACCCCACCCCTGGCTCTGGGATTCTGCACAACGTTCTCGTTGTTCATCTCTGTGCACATTAAAGGTGGTTTCCAGAGCTGACTAAAATGGGTGGGTTCCTTTCCCTGGGGTTTGGACGTGTTCAGATGAGACCTGGAACGATTCTGCCTCTTGCACTCAGCAACCCCGACGGTGCCACGTGATGCAGAGATCCCCTTTCCCCTGTCCCTCCAGTGTCCCCTCTGGAAGTCACATGCCAGCTGCAAAAACATTAACCACGGTGTCCTCTGTAAACCCAGCCCTGCAGAGGCTGCAGGAGCCCAGAACCTGCTGCTTGCTGGGAGGGGTGGGCTACCCCTGCTCAGGGCTCTCTAATCCCCTCACACAGTTACAAACAGATAGTAGGAACACCCCAAAAAAAACTGCTAAAACATCTATTACTCCTCTTTCTTTTAGAAGTCTGTGAACACGCATCATCTCAACAGGATGATAAAAACCCTTCCTGAGTCACTGCTGGGTTTGTTGTGAAGCCTGAGTGAGTGAGCCCTGACATATGAGTCACCTCAAATCATTAACTGCACCTGAAAACACCAGCACGGACTCTCTGACCCCAGGGAACAAATTTAACAGCACAAAAACTTGAGAGGAAAAAAAACAGACCAAACCAAACCAAAACAGGCTAACTTTAGAATGAGCCTGGTTCAGAGCAAACAGTGGCAGCTGTTGAGACACAGCCTGAGTCATGTGCTGGCATTCAGCTCCCCCTCCACCTCTGCCTGCACAAGAGGCATCTTCAGGAGGTTTTCGTGCCTGAATTGGGGTTTTTGTTCAAAATGAGAACAAAGGGATGAAGCTGGAGTAGGAGTCAATCATAACAGCTGGTTCATTAATGCTAGAGAGAGAAATTTGGTAAAGAAATGTTTAGTCTTAATTACCCAAATATCAATGCTCAAATCAACTCCTCTTGGTTGTATTTGTTTATTTAAAAGACAATCACAGTGATAACCTAATTTTTTAAAGGACGTGTATGTCCTTGACCTGTTGACACCCACATGTTATTTTCACAGCTGGGACTTAGGATTTTACTCAAGATGCTAAAAACAAACCTGTCCATGAGTCTGTCATGACAAGAACAGCTCTTGTGCAGCCAAACTCTCCCCTCAGTCACCACAGTCTGTCTATTTTAACAACACAGGGGCAACAGTTGGTGTTGTAGCAGCATGGAGGAAACCCAGAGGGCTTGAAAAGATTATTTTTTTCCAGAGTAGGCAATTAAAGAGTAGAAATCTCACTTCCAGTCTGAGCTGCACAAACGTGCACAGGCGGGTGCAGTTCACCAGCCAGGTTTGTCCTTGGCTGAAGGCAGAAGAGAACAGACAGAAAATTCCTTTGCAGGAGGGGGGAAGTGGCTGGAAGTACCTGGAACAGGCTGGAAGGCCCAAGGCTGCCTGAGAGCACCTCATTTTGAGTCCCAAATGCTCAGAAACTTAAAACTGAGGTTGATTATCTTGTGGCGCATTCTCACAGGGAGGAAAAGGGTCAGAAACCTAAAACTGAGGTTGATTATCTTGTGGCACCTTCTCCCAGGGAGGAAAAGGGTCAGAATCCTAAATCTGAGGTTGATTATCTTGTGGCACCTTCTCCCAGGGAGGAAAAGGGTCAGAATCCTAAATCTGAGGTTGATTATCTTGTGGCACCTTCTCCCAGGGAGGAAAAGGCAAGGCAGGGAGGGCTTACCAGCCCTGGAAGTTGCAGGACACTGCAGATGCCAGAGGGAGTTGTGTAAATAACATCCAGAACCTCAGCCCCTGCTGAGCCTTGGATTTGAGGACAGATGAGGCAAAATCAGCTTCAAACTCCCCTGCAGCAGTTGCCAAGTGGGTTGAGATCCTATGGCAAGGTGTGAAGTCCCAGAGGGATTTTGCACAGGCCAGATCTGTGTTTCCAGTAATCCTAAATCTGATATTCCAGTTGGCCTTTGGTGTGGGGACAGCACATGGGCTGAGAGGGGGTTTCTGCTGGGGAAATGATGCAAATCCCACAGTGCAGAGAAATCCACTGAGTTTAACCAGACTTCCCTGGAGTTCTGTCTAATCCCAAATTCATAAACAGAATGCAGAGCAATTGCACAAAGATAAACACAGGGACACTCTGAGCCAGACCAAACACATCTGGAAAGAGAAACTTCCAAAGCCATCCCTGCAGGACGAGTTGACAAGGCTGGGATCCCACGTGCTCAGACTGGAATCACTGCCACATCCCCCAGGAACTTGAACTGGATTAGAAGGAAAGACCAAATCATGGACAAAACTGATGCTTGCTGCAATAATGGAAATTTGGTGGATACAATAATCTCATTTGGTAGAAATGATGTGAAGGAATATGGCTGGTTGCTAGGAATCTTCTTTCCTACAGTTACCTGTATTATTGATCAGTGGAATTGCTGTTCCAGGTGAGACCTGGGTGAGCCAAGGATCCTGCTGGCTCCAGGAGTGATCCAAGACTTTCAAAGCAAGGCAGGAGAAGGGTGGTTTCAGCAGATAGCAAACCCATTGCTCCTTTTTAGGGGTCTCTGAATCTCTACTAAGAGAATTTCTTAAGTGCTCAAATGTTCTATTTAATGTTATTTCAGAAGCACATCAGCAGCAACTGTTGTTATCCCAGATTTATGTTTTTTTTTCAGGTGGCAGCCAATGTCCCTTGGAGGTGTCAGAAATATTTGATTTTTTTCATGTTCTGTGGCCCAAGCTTTGCCAGGGGTTGGTCACCAACATTTGAAAGAAGAATTTGAAAAGCAACATTTGAGAAAAGGAAATGTCAGGCCCAAAAGTGTGAGGTGCAAAGCTGTGGAGGAGACAGATGTGGCAGCAGGAACAGCAGTGACCAAAGCCATAAAGCCTCCAGTTTATCAGGGACATAAAGCAGGGGAATGAGGTCACAGCTGTGTCTGGAGAGAGCTGCCATGATTCAATCCCAAAACGCCGAGTCCATAAGCAGTGCTGGTTGTGCCTCCTGGCCCCGTGACCTGTGAGGGTGACTTTGGCAATCAGGTGGCTGGGAAAGTGAAGTGCAGGCAGGCAGAGCGTTCAGGCAGCCCAGTGAGTCACTGCAGCCCCAGGGGGAGATGCTGATCGCCACCTTTCCATCCTTCCCGGGGTGCTGCTGCCCCCACAGCGCCCAGCACAAAGCCCTGAGCTCTGAGCCCTCCTGCTGCAGCTCTCCAGGGAAGAGAGCCCCCAGCCTGGCCCCCAAGAACCTCATCGGTGCTCCAGAGAGCCCCAGCTCCTCCCGCTGCCCGCAGCTCCTGCAACGAGCCGGGCACAGCTCTCCCAGAATCACGAGGCACATTCCCAGTGACTGGGGACATTCCTTCTGTCAGGACGAGTGCAGGAGGTCTGTGCTGGCACCACAGCGTCAGCTCACAGCAGTGGGGACACTGAGTGGCCTCAAATGCCTCAGTCCTGGGCTCAAAAACTGTAAATAGATCAATGGGAAGGAAGGAAGGAAGGAAGGAAGGAAGGAAGGAAGGAAGGAAGGAAGGAAGGAAGGAAGGACATTCATCGCCCGTTTTGGGGTAAAACGCCGGGCTCAGCTGAGCGCACCGAGCATCTCCTCGCTGAGCGCGGCTTAACGCCGCCACCTGCTGACAGGCTGCCGGGCATCCCGGCACTTCCATGGGTATCCCTGAGCTTCCCGGAACATCCCTGTGCTTCCCTGAGCGTCCCGAAGCTTCCCTGAGCATCCCGGGGCATCCCGGAGCTTTCCTGAGCATCCCGAGACATCCCCGAGCATCCCGAGCATCCCTGAATTCCCCTGAGCATCCCTGAGCATCCCTGAGCATCCCTGGCCATCTCTGCCAGCTGATGCTGAGGATGTGGTCAGATTTAAAGCTGGAATTGCTTTTTACAAGTGGGTAAAATAAAGGGGAAAATTAAATGTTATATGGGAAGTGTAATTCCCAAGCTTTGGCCATGGAGGACAGGTCAGGTCCTGCTCAGGAGTGTCACTGCTGGAGAGCTGCACTCAAATGAGGTGAATCTTCTCCATTTAAAGCTCAAAAAGTGATATTTGGGGTTGAATCCAGGAGCAACTGCTCCAGGCTGCATCAGCCCTAAAAATCTTCTAATATTTTTAATTTTTTAAACCAATTTTGAGTTCAAATGTGATGAGTTAAAATGAGTTTTTTTAGTGCCTCGCCTTCTTAAGCACAGCTCCCACTTCTGCTTTTGAGGATTTACACTTCTAAATATTTAATTGAGTCACGAATTTCCTACCTGGCAATATTACCCCCTTCAAAACGGTAGAATATTGCTGGATTTGGGTATTATTGATTTTACTGCCGGTGAGTTAAGTTAGGCTGGAGATCCTCGACTTGCACTATGAATTCTGAATATCTGATATCTCCTCTTTGCCTCTTTCTGCAATATTGACAATTTTCTCACCCTGATAATTATTTTTTTAAACCCAAACCTATCAAAACCCTTCTAAATGCGTTCAAAGCCAGGCACCACTGAATGAATAAAGCAACAAAATCCCCAGGTGAATCTTTTTTTTTTTTTTTTCCATGAAGTGGTTGGAAACAAGAACCAGGAGGATTCCCAAGTCTCCCTGTGCTGCCTGAAATGCCGGTGTTGCTCCTCCCGTGCTGGTGGCAGCGGAGGATGTGCTGCTGCAATGTCGCTGCCCGCCAGGGAGCTGTGCTGAAGGACAGGGCTGCTCCGGGAGCCCTGGAATTCCGGAATACAGCTTTGCCTCTCAGCAGTGCGGATTACTCACAACTTGCTGAGTAATCCGCCGGGGTCACGGAGCTCGGATGAGGTCAGAAAGAGAAAGGCACAGCCCAGGGGCTGGCACAGCTCCTGTCTGATGTTCCAGTGGCAGCAATAAAGTGATATCAAATTCTTAGCCCTCACAGCCTTTCACTGAGATTAATGGTTCCTCCCGAAGCACAGAAGATTTTATCCCTTCCGTGGACTGGAGCAGGGATATCCATCCTTGCGTTGCCACTCGGCACAAGTTTAGCAAATCCCATTTTTCCAGGGAGAAGAACTGGCTCCAGCTGCCCTAATCCTGCAGTGACCCGAGGGGCCTCTCCTGTGCTGAAGAGGAGCTGTAAGCCTCGGGGCAGCTGCAGGAATCCACAGCTGGAATTGCAGGGAGGCTTCTCCCAGGTGATCCCGGCGAGCAGGAAGCACCAGGACAAGCTGCCCGAGGCCATCGATGCCTTTTCTTGGGAGAAGTCCAAAGAAAATAGAAGAAAATTTGGACTTTTCCCTCAGCCCAGAGCCGCGAGGGTGAGGGAACAAAGGTTTCAGAGCAGCACCTGACAGAGGGCAGGAGGTGGGCATCGCTTCACCCGTGCCCAGCTGGCACCAGCAGTTTGCCAGGACAAACCTGGCTGTGGGGACTCTGCTGCTCCCAGCTCTGCACATCCCATCAGAGCAGGCTCAGCCTCGTGCCTGGCCCCTCCTCAGGGCAGGAGAACACCCCAGACCCGACCCACGTGGATCAAGCACCCCCAAAATCATCACTTCTCCTCCCCTGCTGCAGGCCCATGCTCGTGTGCCTGCTCCTTCCTCACTAAAGGCAAGAATTAAACACAGAGTTTACAAGAAGACTTTTTTCACTTCTTTTTCTTTTTAGTAGCTGCAGCTCCTCAAATTTTCCCTATTTCAGGCTTGGGAAGGGGAAGCACTGGCAGGGGAAAGCAGAGCCAGGGGGTTCAAAGCTGAGCCAGCTGGGGAATGTCGTGACCCAGGCAGTGCAGAAGCTGCAAGAAGGAAGTGAATATTTGACATAGTATTGTTATCATCGCTGCATATTTGATAGAGACTTAAAATGCTCCTACAGGAGAATAATTGTGGTTCAAATGCCTGTTCCACCCACTGAGGCACTACGTCTACAATAACTCTCTGTCTCAATCCTGACACAGGAACATTTTATCTGTTCTAGAAGCTCCCACGTGGAAAAATAGCTGGTGTAGAGTCTGTAATCCTCCCTCTTTAAAAATAGAAGAATAGTGGCAGCAGGAACCTGGGGGATTTTTGTGATGGGGGAAGAAGAGACAATCAGATCAGCAGCTCCCTTCCTACACGAGCACTGTGAGTCACAGTCTGCAGAAACTCGAGGCTGAAATATCATTTAAAAACGCTGCTCGGGGAGCAGAATGAGGGAATGTTTCCCATTGAGCTCCAGCTGGAGTGTGTGAGCCAGAGGCTGCTCCCACCCCAGCGTGGATCTGCAGGGATGCCTCTGGGTTTGGTGGAGCTGCTGCAGAGCCAGACCACAGGAACGGGCTGCAGCCTCACCCGGGGCCCGCTGAGAGGCACGGGAAGCATGGTAATAATTAGGGATGGTGCTGCTTCCCCAGAGCTCCTGCCCTGGAGCAATTCTCTCCTTTTCATTACCCACTCAGACCACATCGGGGAAACACAAGACAGAGCCGACCATTAATGGGAACTCCGTGAGAGACAGCGGGGAAATCCGACTTGCTGAAAACATAACTCTGGGGCAATCACCAGGAACCACCCGCTGTGAAGGAGCCAGATCCAACACAGCTTAGAACTTAAGCAGAACTTAAGCAGAAACAGTTTTCCCTGGAACTCCGAGCCAGGCTTTTGAGGTTTGCAGGAGCACGGGTTCAGATGGGCTTTCCTTTTGCAGTTCAGAGCAGCAGCTGCTCCCCCAGAGAGGAGGATGTCTGTGGTGCTTGGCCATGACTTCACCTCTGCACCTGCTTTCCACCTGTCTGTCCCAAGGATTACGGATTTGGTAACGGATATCAGGAATTCTGGAGTGCCAGCACCTCATTTTGGGGTCTGTCAGACGTAGAAGCCCCAGCTGTGTAACAGCATCAGTCACTGCACTGCCTGGGTTTCTGGAAACCTCCTCCAAGCAGGCTGCAGTGACAGTGTGACCCTCAGAGGTGTCACTCAGTGTGTCAGGAACGCAGGTCCCATGTGCAGAACCAACCCCTGCGGATCTCAGGGGCCCAGGGGCTGGGCTGGATCTGGGTTCAGGCGGCTCCCAGAGCTCTCCCTGCCCGGGATCCAGGATCCATCAATCCACGCAAATGTTGGGCTCTCTCATCTGAAAGAACCCGTGATTCTCTCCATCCACCCTCTTCGGAGGGAAACATCAAAGCTGAGTCAAAACCTCATTTATATTTTGTTCCAACCTGTCAGAATTCCACCGGAGTCGTGCCTAATTTTGCTTTTTGCTCAGCTGTTCTCCTGCAGGTTCCTTCTGTGCTCCCTTTCTCCTGCTGCCAGGGGGTTTTGCTGCTCATCCCTCGTGCTCTGCTCAATAAACCTTGACAGCAGCAGCCAGATGGAAACCTTCACCTTAAATCCACACATCAGCCCCTCTCCAGACCACGTGTGGCAAAAGCAGATGCAAATATAGACCAGGAGTCATCTGCTCCTCGATTGTCAATATTTGAATGCTCTTGGCTCTCGTTCTGGACAGTAATAAAAGAAGCTGGTTAATCATTTATAATTGTTGGGAGCTCTGTGCCATTAATGAACAGGAAGTTTTATGCAGCTGTCAGATGCACGAGCTGAGCATTTCCTGCAGGGGAGGAAGATTTATTTGGTGACAGCTCCATTGGAGATTTTTAGAAAGAAAAAATAGCATTTTGAGCGCTGAAAAATCATGAAAGCAGCACAGTTTCCTGTGCTTTGCAGAAGATTTTCTGTGGCTGCCACCCAGCAATAACTCCCAGTTTGGCAAAACAAAACTCACGGTGTGTCCCTCTGGTCTGTCCTTGATGAAAACATGGGATGACTTTGAAACCACTGGAAAAGAATATTAAACAGCTGAAAGACACCTCAAAGAATGGACGGCTCATTGTCCACACAACTGGGAAAAGTTAATCAGGATAAAGCTCACTGTGATGGCTCAGTTCAAGGAAAAGCCTTTTTTTTGAGGAAAGGGAGCACTGTTATTCTTTTATTCACAGGTGAAGGACGTGATAATCCAAATTAATTCCTTCATGATGAATATTAAGATTTTAGGGCAGAATTTGAAGATGTTTTAGGAGCAAATAGATCAATGGAAGGCAAAATATGGTGCAAACTTATAGTGAATTTAATGACATTCCCTTACAGAAATGGAGCATTTCTGGAATTAAATATTTACATCTTGCATTTCAAAATCATTTCACGATAATACTTTAACCAGAGGAGAAAGACCAAAAAATAAATATAAAAAAGACAATTAGTCCAGCATTACTGCATGGGTGAGTGGTTTCACAGCCAGGCTGGGATTTTGTGCCTCAGCCCGGGGATAAGTTCTGTTCCCAGCAGCACACGAACAATCCAGAGACCATTCCTAAACCATATTCTGTCTGTGGATGGAGTTTTGAGAGCTTGAGGCAGACAGGGATTCACACCAAGGAGAAAATGAGAGAGATGCTTCCCCAGTGGTGGGAGAAATGAGGGAATCAGGATATCCCCCCCTTCCCACGCCCTGCTGAGGTGCTGGAGGCAGATTCCTGCTCTGTTTCCACCCTTGCAGGTTCCTCATCATCCCTCAAACACTGACACCCTCCACAGCCAGCACAACCCTCGTGACGAATCTGTTTTCCTTTCTTTGTCATGATTAATAACAGAATTATACCCAAACCCATAAAGCAACTCCGAAATAAAAGTGCCAGCTGGATGATGCAAGCAGGTCAGTCAGGAAACAGATCCCAGGGATTGCGATGGTGTTCCTTTCAAACCATGAAATTGGGAATTTTTTCCTGGTATTTTGACTGCCTGTGGAAACCTCACTTTCCAAAGCCAGGTTTTATTGACTGAGGCGCTGTGAAAAGTGAGAATAAAAGCTCTCCCTGCTGCAGACACCCCCAGTGTGAGTGGGCTCACCTGAGGGAGCAGCAAATCGTGACAGTGGCTGCAGAGTAGCAGCACTTTGTCAGCCTGCACACTCTGCAGGGGATCAGGAGCCACGTGGACAGCAGCAAACAGTCGTCCAGTAAAAGAACTTCGGGGTTTTTGAGTATTTTGGGAAAAGTCCGCGTTGGGAAGGGGGTTGTGGGTGTCCAGCACAACGTCACCATTCCCAAAACAGTGCAGTGAGGGGCTGCCCCAGAGCCAGGGACCCAGGAGTGCCTTGGGGCAGGTGTGGGTGGCCAGAGAGCTCAGAACAGAAAACACCTGGAGAGGGCTGGGGAGGGGCACGGGGCTGCTCCACCCTGGCTGTGTTTGCACCCAGTGTTTGTGAGCACGCCCTGGGCTGAGCGAGGGCCAGAGCAGGGCCAGGGCCGAGCTGTCGGGGCTGGGTGAGCAGCACCTCACCTGGACCAGCTCTGGTGCCCAGAGGCTGTCCTGGCCCCTCTCCCCCAGGTAACTCCATCATCTCCTTCATCATCTCCTTCATCATCTCCTTCATCACCTCCTTCACCTCCTTCCTTCCCTAACGTGCAGCTCTGCTGCCGCTGCTTTGGCTTTTCCTGGGTTTTGCTTTTGCAAAAGTGTTCTTTGCATCTGCTTTTCGCTGCTCTGCTCCAGCAGCCCTGCCCCTGCTCTCCTGCTCAAGGACCCTGGGAGCTCCTGCGAGTCTTGTTTTCTTCATTTGGGCTTTCCAGCTCCGGCTGTGCCTTTCCCCCCGCAGCGCCCCGGCCCTTGCTGCGGGGGCACAGCAGAACGGGAAGCTCAGCTCTGCGGCAGAGCCTTTCCCCCATTCCCTGGGACTGGTTGTTCACCTGGTGGCATTGTGGAGCTGTCCCCTCCCTGAGAGCCCAGGGCGTGAATGTTTGAACTGTTTTGCTTTTCCCACTTGGCTCCGGCGTGGAGTGGCCGGAAGAATTGCATAAAACTGTCCCAAGAGCCTTAAGGGCTGGAAGTCAGCGTGTCCTGCATGCCCAGCCCCTGCCAGGCTGGATCCGAGGTGTTCTTGGGTGTTTCTTGTTTGCTGTAGGTGACTCATCCCAGCCCTTCTTCCTCCTCCTCCTCCTCCTGGCCCTTCCTCTGTCCCTTGTGTGCCCACTGCTCCTCCTCAGCCCTGCCAGGGCTCGGAGCCACCTGGCCCTGCTCTCCTCATCCCCAGCACTCGTCCCAGGTGCCTCTCCCTGCAGGACAAGGCAGAGCTGCGCTCAAGGTAAGCACAATTTCTGAACCCTGTCCTATTATCAGCCCTTTCTTTGCTCCACACCTATCAGAGCTGAAAATTCTGCTTTTCCACCTGGATGTGGCCATGTCCTCAAGCTCACCTGGCTTCCAAGAGCAGGAAAATTGATTATTTTCTGCGAGGTTTAAATACAACATATGGTAAGTTTTAATGAGGAATTAATTGTGGACTTTTGGCATTAATAGACTGGGGTGATTGCAATATTCCAGGCTGGTCAATACATCAGGAAGGTGAGGTTTGGCTGCCTTTAGCAGTACACAGCAGAGCACAGATTTTGCTGTAATTTTCTCTCGTATTTTCAAAGCTTTTACCATTCTGCCATGACCAAACCAATGATTTCTGAGAGAGTAAAAAAGGAGGATTTTCCCAAGCCTTGAACTTGGCACACTACGATTCACATAACATTAAAGCCAATTAAAAATACATTTATTTTCCTTTTGAATTATTTTCTGCACTACAATGGAAGCAGTGAAGCATAATTCGGGAAAGGGATTGTTTCAGAGCTGTAGAAGCTGGTAGTTCATGTTCCTGCTGGAACCAGTTGGGCTGGATTCCAGCTGGCCTGAGGGAGCCCCCCACAAGGACAATATCCTTGGAACTTGGTGAAAAACCTGTGCCTAGAAAGGAAGCCTAAGGATAGGAATTACTCCAGCTCCTCCTGACTTTTAAGGGCTTTTCTCTCATTTTGAAGAATGTTCTTTATCAGAACCATCTCTTTTCCCCTCTCAGTCCTCAAAACTCTTCTTCTCCTATAAAAGTTGTCAGATTTTCTCTCCCAGTGTGAGGAAGACCTTCTTCCCACAGCTTGGAACAGCTCCAGGGAGGGCGTGGATCTCCCTCTCTGGAGACACCCCAAAGCCACCTGGATGAGTCCCTGTGTCACCTGCTCCAGGTGGCCCTGCCTGGGCAGGGGTTGGACCGGGTCATCTCCAAAGGGCCCTTCCAACCAAATCCTCCTGCAATTCCGTGATTATCTGACTCCCAGACACACGAGAGCTCCTTTATTTTCCAGAAAACCTCTTGGCCTTCCCATTGCATCACGTCAGCTTCAGGCCACGGGGTATCAAAGGAGAGAGAAACGGATCTGACGGCATCGACAGAGGCCTGAGCGCTCTGAGAGGAGCCAAACCATGGCACGGCAATGCCGGGGCTGGGGCTGTTGGCTCGCACAGCTCCGGGGCCACACACGGGGACAGCCAGCTGGCCCAAGGGCGAGCTGAGCCCTCCCCGGGCACCGCTGCCCCTCGGGTTCCATGCTCTGTTTGGATGGCCTCTGCTGCTGCTCACGCCTGTCCATAGGTGGCAGTGACCTGACATTTTTCTTTAAAACACGGCAGAAGTAGCACACGCGGGTATTTTCTGTATCATAGCGTGGTTTGGGGTGGAAGGGGCCTTAAAGCTCATCCTGCCCCACCCCTGCCGTGGCAGGGACAGCTTCCACCGTGCCAGGCTGCTCCAGCCTGGCCTTGGGCACTGCCAGGGATGGAGCAGCCACAGCTGCTCTGTTCCATGCGCTCAGCAGAGAATGCAGTTTGGTGGTTTGGGATCACATTTAGGATCCTGTGGCAAGTTTTCCCATTTTTAGCAAAAAAATCCCTCCTATTCATCTCCATCTTTCCTTGAGAGTTCCTGTGAGTGAAAATGTTTTGAAGTTCCACATGGCCGCTGTGTGTGTTTTATTTCAGTGAGAATTATAAACTGGATTTTAGGATATGGCTGAGCTCCCCTGGAGCAAAATCTGCCTGAGATCAGAGCCTGTGGGCCCTGCTCTGCATCAGCTCCAGACAACTCATTGGCGTGAGGAAATCTGCATCAACAGAAAGCTGCAGGGGCTGAGAATCAGCTACAAATCTTTGACATTTAAAAAAAAAAAAAAAAAAAAAGAAAAAAAAAAAAGAGGAATTTGCTTCTCTCTCCCCACACAGATTTTACAGCACACGTGAGAAAGGAAGCAAACCTGCAAATATTCCATCCTCTGCCCGAGCTGTGCCAGCCCTTGGGAGTGCAGGACAAAAGCAAATCTCCAGATTCAAGCAGACACTGAATTTACCGTCGAGCCCCAGCTGCGGGGTTCGAATCTTGTTTTCTTCTCCTGCCATAGGATAACCCTGGAAGTTGCCAGGAAACAGTCACAGAGCAAGGACAAGAGGTCTTTGTGCATCCACGGGGAGGCACTGGCTGTTTCCCACCCCAAATCAGAACTTCTGACTTATCAGCTGAGGAGATAAAACCCTGTGAAACACCTCAGCAATCAGAGCAGACCCGTGGTTCGGGGCTGAGCTGGCCCTGCTCTCCCATTCCAGTCCCAGGGAATGTGATTTACTAAAATCTAAATACTAAAGATTTCCTTCTTTTCTCTGATAGCTAAGGTTAAATTAAAATGCAATATAATTTATTTAAAGGAGGCGTTCTCCTCCCTTCTTTGCAGCTTCACTGATGCACACAGGCAGGAAGCAGAGCAATAATAACTTTGGGAGCCGTGGTGGCTGTGCAGGACATCCCAAAGGATGAGCACAGCTCCAGCCTCCTCTCCTTGGGCACCTCCCTCTCTCCAGGTGTGGCTCAGGAGACTTTCTCCTCATTGTTTATTTGGGTACTTTAACAGCAAACACACATTTATATCCTAAGTCAGTAGGAGCTCCCCTCTTGACTTGGCTCTGCTTTGCTCTCCCACCCTTTTTCAGGGCATGTTTGGCCCCAGAGAATTTACAGAGCAAGCTCAGAGGGTACATAAATGTATTTTAAATTAAGGGGACAAGAAAAGAAGGAACAAGAAAAGAAAAGCCCCCCAAATGTATTTGAAATTAAGAGGAAAAGAAAAACAAAACAAACCCCCAGAAGATTTAAGTGAATTTGTACACAGGCTGCAGTTCAGTTTCCACGTGTGATGCCTTTCCATGCTGCCTCTTTTCCTTCCCTCTGCTTTTTATTGAATAGAAACCAAACAAAAGCACACAAGCTGCTGTAATTTATGCACAGATTTTGGCCTTGTTCTGCTGCTAACTCCACGCTGCTCTCTGCTGAGCCCGGGGAATGCTGCAGGTGTCACTGCAGCCAGTTTGCCTCCACAAACAAGAAAAGTTGGTTGGCTTGTGCCGTTTTTGGGGAGCAGCTGTGAGCCCTCAGCACGATGGGTTTGGGTCAGACTGGCTGGGCCAGGTGCCTTGGGCAGGTGGGATTTTAGGGATTTTACCAGCCTGTCCCCATTGGCTGTCTCTTAACTAGAACTAGGCAGTGAATTCATATTAATGACAGAGAAAGGGTTATTTGGGGTTTTTCTCTCCTCCACCTCACAGGAGCTATGGGGAATAACCTGAGTGTGCCAGAGGAAGCTGAGGATGACAACACCTGCACAGTGAAGAGTTACCAGGTGAGCAACCCCACTGCCACCACCCCTGCCTGCTGCCAGTGCGATTTTCACCCCCTTGATGTCCTAAAAACTCTGTTTTTTGTTCTTTCAGCCTCTCTCCGAGGCTCCTGACAGTATTAAAAATGGATCTGTGGTGTTTGTTCAGAACTTGGCAGTGAATGGTGAAGGTATGGACTGGGAAGGGGGGTTGGAAGTGCCCTGGGGGAGGTTTGTACTGGAGGAACAATAAATATTCATGCATGGCTTTGGATTAGGGGATGGACCCACAGTTTCAGCTCTGACTTGTAAATGTGGTTCTACAGGAGCTGGGAAGGTTAAATGTGACAGAAAGAAAAATAAGGAATTCTTTCCGAAGTTCTCTGGATGCTGGTTAATAGTTCTGGGCATTTGGTGCTGCCCTGGCCCCCAAAAAGTGGATTTACAGAGGGAAGGGGTTTGTGTGGAGCAGCACCAGGCAGGGGTGGTTTGGGGCTGGTCCCTGCCAGGTTTGTGACAAACTCTGCCCAGGCTCTGGGGAGTTCCTGGTGGAATTTGTGTCTCCAGCAAGCCTTGGGGGAATTGTTGCTGCGAGGAGCCCAAATTTAGGCTCTTGGAAAGGACAAAACACAGCAGTGGCAGCAGTGCAGGGGGATCATGGACTCTTAGGGAGGTTTGGGGTTTCTGGGGGACACCAGGAAATGCTTTAGAAGAGAAGGGTTCGTGTGTTGGAAAGGGCTAAAAAATCCACGTCCTGCCTATGTGTTCTTATCCACGGGCTGATAAAGTCTGAGAAACCACCTGTGCATTTTTTGTATGAACCCATATTTCTGATCTTTTCAGCAGCAATTTCCAACAACTGAAACTGCAGAAATGCCTTATTCATGATAGAATCCTTATCCATCTGAACATTTCCATCTTATTCTCTCTTTTCTGGTCCTGTGTTCTTGAGCAGGGGCATTGCTTTGACTTGACATATACTGAGCAGTTATTTATTAACAATTAAATATATATAGGGAAGTTTTTCTATCTTGTTTTTAATTTTAAAATAGTCATTGGCTGGGAAAAGCACCAGAAAGGGGCAGGCATTAAAGCTGCAGTGAAGTTGTTAAATCAGAATTACGTTTGGCCCCTTCTGATCCTGAGCTGGGCCTTAGTGAGTATTTAATGTACAGAAACCATCCTTGCTCTCATCTTGGAGCTTGCAGCCCTCCCTGAAGAGAGCAGAGTCCATCTAAAATCCCCAGTGAGAGCTGAACAAACTTCAGCTGTTTAACAAAATTTAACAAGATTCTGCTCCTGAGCCTGAATTCTAGAGAATTTAGAATAAAGCACAGTAATTCATTCTTTCCCTGCACACTAATTAAATAAATTCTGTCCCTTTTATGGATAAACTGTGAGTGTAGAACAGCTGATGGGGCGTGAGTTCAGTGAGTTAATTGTTCAGTGAGTTAATTGTTCAGTGAGTTAATCCCACTGCAGCCCAGTTTGGGTGGGGTCAGAGGGACTGGCTTTGCAGGTGACCACCCCAGTGGCCAGCTGGACCCTGAGCCCCACTCCCAGTGCTGCCCCCTCAAAATGCTGCTGTGAACTCCAGGGCCTGAGCGTTACAGAGTGGTTTCCAAGTGGTTTTGAGAAGTTATCTCCACATATTCAAGGGCAATTGCTCTCATCCACAGCCACGTGGCTCTTGCTTTTCAGCACCTCATTAATTCCTCCTTCCACCCCTGCTGGCTTTGGAGCCTTTCTGAGCAGCAGCACCACCCCTGTTCACAGCTCTGCAATTCAGCCGCGCTCCTTGTCACTGCAGTCTCTTTTATTTTCAGAATAAATAAAACCCAACGATTCCTCTCCCATTTTATAAGGGAAGAAAATACTTTATAATTCCATGCTGAGAAAAATACTTTATGATTTGTTGCTAAGAGAACCCTCTCAGTCTGTCACAGGCACTTGAAAAATCTAAATTTAGGTAAAAATAATCAAAGGCTGGTGTGGGGGTATGCAGATGGTTCTGATAACAGCTCCGAATCTCTGTTCCATGGCCCAAATTTCCCAGTGCCATCCCACCATAAGTCACTTTAAGCAGTTGCCTACCAGCAAAGCCTCTCTCTGTGTGTTTTTTTTCTGGTGTAAACCAGCAGAGCTCTGAGGAGGAAATAAAAGCCAGATGATTTACACTGCCTGAAGACCTAGAAAATACATGTACATTTTATTCCTCATACGTAAAATGAAGCATATGGGACTGCTTTACTTAAATGGATTACCTAGTTAATGTAATTGCTAAATCAGTTTAAGTAGCAAGTTGAAAAATTAGACGTTTCTGTGTTGATGTTTCTTGTATTTTAACTTTATTCCTGATGGAAAAGCAGTTTAAATCATTGAGATACCATTGAAATCTCCATGTTTGTGCAATGTAATCAAGGTTTTGGAGAAGTAAAGTGATAGAAGTTATTACTATGGAAAGCATAGTTGGTAGTATTTCTAAAATGAAGTACTGCAATAAATAGTGGTTTTGGGGTGTAAAGTGAGGATTTTGGGGGCAGCCAGAGCTGAAAAAGGGGAACCTTTTTGTACCTGCAGTAATAAAAGCATTTGGTGAGCAGCAGGGGAAGGGGGCAAGGTCAGAACTGGAGATTTCTGTCTCTGACTTTGCACTACACAGAGCAGAAATGCAGCAGGGGGACAAATCAGCAACAACTCCTGTGGGGTTTGGGTGGTAATTCCAGCAGACTGAAACAACGACCTGCTCCTAAAAAGAATTACAAAGGAGTTAAAAAGATTACAAAGGGAGAAAAGTCGAGTGAAGATGCAGCTCCTTTGTCCCAGGGGATAAATCCCATTCAGCAAACCCTGCAAGCAGCCAGAACCCATCAGAAATCCTGATTGCAGCAGCTCCGTGTGCCTGGAAGGCCTGAAATGTGAAGTATTTCAGGGATGTTTTTAGAGAATGATCCTTGCTGTTCTTGCTGCTGGCTCCTCTTCCTCATCTCCATTAATTTCTGGAAATCTGTAGGTAAATAACAATGAGAGTTAAATTAGTGAAACAAGATGATTCTTGGAGCAAAACAATTATTTGCATTGAATAATGGAGTAAGATGACAGAAGGATGTTAGTGTGTTCCTTCTTTTTTTTTTTGAGGAAGGAGGAGTGTTTTATTCTGGATTTGTATTTGCGGCAGAAATTCATTCAGGGCTGTTGTACCCTGTGCTGGCCTGCACTGCTGGAATTCCTGGTGCCAAATGTTGCCTTGTAGCCCTTAATGGTCTCTTCATGGCCATTAAAATATTTTCTCCACTATTATCTGAACACCAGGGGAGAAAAAAGTGCTGTGTGGCTCTAATTCCATGGCTAAGCAAAATATTTGTTTGTGGCTGGCTTGTACTCAAAATAGAGGAATGAGATGAGCTTTAAGGTGCCTTCCAACCCAAATCATTCCATGATTCTGTGATATTGCATTAACCATTGATCTTCTCTATTTTTTTCTTAAGCCAAGGAAAAAATGTTGGTCTAATTTGCCAAATTCCAGGGGAAAAAAAAGTGTCCTTACAGAAGAGGGACTTTGTGTAGCCACAAAATTTCCTTTGTAACACACCCTGACAAAGGGAAGGGGAAAGAGAGACAAATCTTCTGGAGTGTGACTGCCTTTTGTTAAAGACTGAAAGGCAAATGCCCGAGCAGGAGCGGTCTGAAATGCAGTCTGTAAATTGTGTATTGATTCTCATTTCAGAGCAGCTTTTAATCTGTCACAAGGAGCAGCTTTGATCTGCTCAAAGACCTGGCCTAGAATTTGGGGGGTTTTGCTTATCTTTGCGATTCTGCCTCCAGATTGAGGAACGAATCTGGAGGAAATGGCACTTGTGTGTCTTTAAAAACAAAAATATCATGCACTTTTCACCCAAACTCCGGAATTTCAGGGCTTTTCTCCCTCAGTTTGCTGTGCCTGTTCAGTGCAGCCCAGCCCAGCCCAGGTGGTGGGATCTGCTCTGCCTCTGTCTGAGCAGCCTTTCCTTGGAGCAGCTGGAGCTGACACAACACACACATGGCAGTGACATTTGCCAGGGCTTCCACTCCTTCCATGATCATTTGAGATAAAAGGAGGTTCCTGAGCTGCTACTTGTTTAGCTGCTTTTCTTAATGCTGGGCTTTTATATCCCTATTTTTATGCTGAAGCCACTTTCCTGTGGTTCGTTTGTTATCTGTTACATAAAGCAGAAGTTCAGCATCTATTACAATTCTTTTCCAATGGATCTTGTTTCTCCTTTCTTTAGCTGGGGAAGGGTTTTTGATTTTTGCTTCCTTCCCAAGTTTCTGACTATAATTAGAAGTTCTTTTTCAAACATTACTACAGGAGGCTCAGGAAACTACAGCTGATCCTCAGTGGCCCCAGCTGAGTACCTAAGTAGGTGCTGGAGCAGCTGTAATTTGTACTTTTGCTGTGCCTGTCAGGACATGGAAACTCAGGAAATATCACAGGAGGACACTGCTGCCATAGATTTGTGCCAGCAGAGTCGCTTCTTTACAGAAACAGCAGAAGCAGAATCCAGGAAAGAAATTGTCATGTATGCCCAGAAACTGGAAATGCCTTTGCCTGCCGGAACAGTTGGTGCTGAGGAGCTCCGGCCACTGTGCCCAAAACACGAAGAGGGAGCAAAAGGCACAATAAGAATGATCCAAGGGGAGGAGCTGTGGGGTGCTGGGGGCAGCTGTGGGGTGCTGGGGGCAGCTGTGGAGTGCTGTCAGCACAGCCTGACGGTGTCAGCTGTGCCTCTGCTGCTGGCAGATGTTGGGGTGAAGTCCCTTGAGGTGATGCTGGCACATTCCAGCACTGCCCCAGGAGCTGGAGCTGCTGGAGAGAGCCCAGAGGAGGCTCCAGGGTGGGCAGAGGGCTGGAGCAGCTCTGCTGGCACAGCTGGGATTGCTCACCTGGACAGGAGAAGCTTTGGGGTGAGCTCAGTGTGGCCCTGCAGGGCTTGAAGGAGCTGCAGGGAAGATGGAGAGAGAGGATTTCCAAGGATGGAGGGACAGGACACAGGGAATGGCTTCAAGCTGACAGAGAATAGGTTTAGATTGGATATTGGGAATAAATCCTCCCCTGGGAGGGTGGGCAGGTCCTGGCACAGGTGCCCAGAGCAGCTGTGGCTGCCCCTGGATCCCTGGCAGTGCCCAAGGCCAGGACCTGCTGATGTTTTGTGGGATTATCCAGAACCCCTGGGGAGGTGGGAAGCTGAAACTTCAAACTGAAGGTCTGTGCTGTGTGGAAGACGTGTTTCAGTCAGGTTTTTTTGGTATCTGGGGTTTTATTTCTCTTAAAGGAAAATGTGAAAGGCATAATATTGACTAGACTATTACAATTATAATTTGAAATAATTTCAATTTTGCATTGAAACTGGCAATTTTCCCGTTCTAATTCAGCAAGTCAGTTTGAGCCTGTCAGTTTTCACAGTTATAATTAAATACATCTAAATTCATCCTGGAAATGTGGTGATGACTGACAGGGAAATCAGATCCATATTCCAGTCCAAGTAGGGAAGAGAAGCTGAAGCTGTAAGATTTACCTCTCGACAAGACCCTTTTTTATTGGGGTTTCACAGCACATCATCTGTGGTTCTGCCTCCCAGCCACAAAACAGATCCAAGCAAGATTATTTTTCTTTTGTCTCTTATTTCTTTTGTCTTGTGTAAAGCAGGAGCTGCCTTTTCCTGTCTGTGAATCCCATACCAGGGATTTTCACCTCAACTGAGTTATCAAAGCGCCATTGTTTTATAAAATCATAAAATACACTTTTAAACCAAAAGGGGTTTTGCATCTAAGGTGTGATGGGCACATGTGTACACATGGAATGATTTGTGTGAGTTTTGGGGGAGGAAGTGTGATTCTGAGCCACAGTTTGTGGGTAAAGAGAAGAAATGTAAAATGTAAAGAAAAGTGTAAGGATAAGAAACCTGGCTCGGATGTGATTTATCAGTATTCAAATCAGGCTTCAAATAACCTGCAGGCAAAGGAGAAGTGCAGGCAGGAGCTGCACTGAGGAGAGCAGGCAGCAAGGAGAGGAAAAATGAAAGAAATCAGCTCTGACTGCACAGCCCTGCTGGGAGTTTGGCCAGCCAGGAGATGGGATCAACCCTGGTGCTTTCCATTCTTTTTGTTTCTTTAGCTTTGCCAGAGGAGAGGGTGATAAATTGATATATAACTGTCTCGAGTTTTACTGGGGTTTTTGTTGTTTGCATATCACTAATTTTAATTTGCTGTCCACTGGACTGAGTAGTGCCAAATGGGGCTGGTGTCTGACTTTGACACGGCAAGGGGGTTCTGCAGAGGGTAAAATTCAGTGATTTCAGTGAGGGGTGGCAAAAATCAGCTCTGGGGGATGAGCACAGGGTAAAATTCATACTGATTTCAGTGAGGGATGGCAGGAGAGCAAAAATCAGCTCTGGGGGATAAGCAGAGGACAAAATTCACACTGATTTCCGTGAGGGCTGGCAGACACCAGCCGTGGGGGCTGAGCAGAGGGTAAAATTCTCACTGATTTCAGTGAGGGGTGGCAGACACCAGCCGTGGGGGCTGAGCAGAGGACAAAATTCTCACTGATTTCAGTGAGGGGTGGCAGACACCAGCCGTGGGGGCTGAGCAGCAGCACCGGGGCCCGAGCGTGCTCCTGCGCGCGTCGGAAGCAGCTCCGCGCAGCAGAGCGGCCGTGGCTGCCCGTGGCTGCTCGTGGCTGTGGGATAATGGCCTTTATCCCTCTGTTGCAGCGGACGCCGGGGCGGCTGCTGGCCGGGACAGCGCGGCCGTTCCGTCGGCGGAGACGG
>VZSE01007860.1:332955-395390 GCA_013398275.1 Promerops cafer
CCAGCCGTGGGGGCTGAGCAGAGGGTAAAATTCTCACTGATTTCAGTGAGGGGTGGCAGACACCAGCCGTGGGGGCTGAGCAGCAGCACCGGGGCCCGAGCGTGCTCCTGCGCGCGTCGGAAGCAGCTCCGCGCAGCAGAGCGGCCGTGGCTGCCCGTGGCTGCCCGTGGCTGTGGGATAATGGCCTTTATCCCTCTGTTGCAGCGGACGCCGGGGCGGCTGCTGGCCGGGACAGCGCGGCCGTTCCGTCGGCGGAGACGGCGGAGCCCAGCCCCGGTGCCCGGGCGGGCGGGCAGAGCGGCGGGAGCGGGGCCAGGGGGGGGGCGCCNGCGCTGCCAGGAGGGCTCCGCCAGCTGCCGGGCCCCGCTCCCTGCTCGCCTTCCCCTGGGCTGTGCCGGGGCGTTCTGAGCAGCCAGCGGCGGCTCCGGCCCCCCGAGAGGCCACTCCTGATGCCAGCGGGCTGAAGGAAGCCCCGAGTGAGGGCACAGAGGGGCCCGGGGCAGCTGTGCCCCAGGAGGGAACCCATAAAAACCTGGGCCAGGCCCCGCTGCAGGACGTCGAGCTCGCGGGGACACCTGAGGGACAGGATGTGGCCAAACAAGTGACGCTCTTCGACAGGATCTTCAGGCTGGAGAAGGGCAAGGGGAGGACACGAGGTGACCCTCAGGAGGGAAGGCAGGGCTCGGACGTTCCCAACGGGAGCATCGCGGCCGGCGCACCCAACGGGGTCCCGCTGGGCAAGGCAAGTGCTTCCATAAATTATCTGTTAATTTCATTTCTGCTAATGAAACCTCTTGGGAACGCTGGCAGGGTGGGATAACTCCGTGTGGGCGTGGGAATGAATCAGTGCTGCCCTTGGAATGACCACAGGTAACGCCCAGGGGTGGCTGGGCAGAGGTGTGGAAGATGAACCTGTGGCCAACGAGCCAAGCTCTGTCTCATGGCTAAATCCTGACCTCCAGTTTAATTTAATTTATCATTCCCTGCAAGGTTTAGGCAACCCAGCTCCAACTGCCAGGAGTAACAGCTGCCAGCTGCAAATGAAAGCAAAAATACCTGAAACTAAAGCAGTTTCTTGTGCTTTAGGACCTTGGAGTTTGACACTGGATGGTTTTCTAAAAGTTCTTTGGTGTGCTTTGTGCCATTATTAAAATAGTCCCACTTCTCTATACCCGACTCATCAAAATGAGGAATATTCAGTGATTTTTGTACTCCAGCTTATTGTGATGTTTTAGTCAAGGAAGAGTGGTTCATTAGAAATGATTTTACAGGATGAGAATGTGATATAAGAAACTATGGATCTTAACTGAAAGAGCACTCTGGTCAAAGGAGCTGAAAGTTAATATGAGTTTAGATTTGCACTTCCTGCTGAGTCTGATGTCAGCAAAGGCATAAATTTCAGGTAATTAACTACAGAAAAAGCCCTTCCTCTGCAAGGGAATAATGGTGTAACTCTGCTGGAGAGGTGGAATACAGGAATTGGTGATCAAATTGAAACCCTGTCTGATGTCAGGAACAGGACGGAAAAACCAATGTGTAAATATCATTTTAATAACATTTGCTTGTATTGGCCAGGTCAGGCTTACAAGTAAGATGGTGATCACTGATGCTTTGGGAAGTGTTGAACTTAACTCACGAGATACTCCCTGCTTACACTGCCAGAATTGCAAATTGCCCCAAAA
This sequence comes from Promerops cafer, assembly GCA_013398275.1. Classification (NCBI taxonomy): domain Eukaryota; kingdom Metazoa; phylum Chordata; class Aves; order Passeriformes; family Nectariniidae; genus Promerops; species Promerops cafer. The sequence goes on from VZSE01007860.1 coordinate 334,638, forward strand.
TCCTTTGATTTTTAATCTTTGTCTTCTCTATCTTAGACCTTCTCAAATTTGAAGATCACATTTCTTGCATAAATTCACACATTGCAATATTTTTTCTGAGGGTTAATTTTTCAGAAAAAGCATTGGCATTTTTCACACCTGCTCTTCAGGAGTGCTCCCATCTCTGGTGTTTCAGACAGCTCAGGATGCACATTTAAAGAATCCATAAAGGCATCCAGCACCTAAGCAGAACAGGGTGGATAATTTGAAGAGAATCCTCTGTTCAGGGCACACTGGCACTTGTGTTCAGCCTGTTAGAATGAAGCTTTTCAACACCCCCAATTCCTGCAGACATTTTTGACTATCACACACAACAAGTTTTCCCCGTGGCTTGCAGGAATTGTCTCTTTTCCCACCAAATGCCAAATTCTCATTTCCTATTCTGCTGTCACTGCAAAATAGGAAATAAGAATTTGGCATTTGGTGGGAAAAGAGACAATTTTCTGCTTTCATTTACGGAGTGGGGAGGGTCACAGCTGCTGCTGCTGAAGGAGTGCTGTGAAAGTCCAAGGACAGAACAGTTAGGAGCAGTTTTAACTAAAATTCAGGGTAAAACATTGCTGGGAGCAAACAGTCCTGTTGAAAGCTCAGGTGAGGCAGTGCTGCACGAGCACGATCTGGGACAGAAGGGAATCGAAATTATTCTCCCAGCTCAAACAGGGAAGCACTGCTCATCCAGATCAAGCTTTATTGCATCAATAACACCTGGATTTCGTATTAATTCCGACTGATTGGCAGTTCTGCTCCAGTCCCTTGTGCCCATCCCCATCCCTGATGGGAGTGACCTGGAAATGCCAGGCACTGCTGAGCCGTGGGTGGTGCTGGGTCTGTCTGGGAGAGTCTGCAGGGTCCCAGCAGCTTTTTGGAACTCAGGGACATGCCTGAGGACAGGTCTGGTTATCAAAAATGCCTCTCCATCTCTTAGGTGTGTGCTTAAAGCTGCACCACGGAAATCTTTGAGGAGTCACAAAATCAGGGTTCACTGTGTAAATAAATGACAGATCTGGGGCACAGGGAGAGGAATTTAAACCTTATGCTTGAATTTTTGGGCTGTAATTTTGTCTTTCATTCTTCAGATATGAAAAGGAATATATAGTGGGGGCAGAGATGAGTTAAGCACCTTTTCTGGAGAAAATACATCAGCTAAACACTGTAATGTGTTGCCAAATTTAACTCAATCCCTAAAACAAAGGCTGTGGCTCTGCCTTGCAGCACAGTTGCCTTCTGTTCCCTCTGAAGTTCCAATTCCTCTGTTGGATGGGAGAATGACCAAGCCTAATTTAATTACTGTTACCAAATAATCATACTAAAAATCAAGATATTGCTGCCAACAGCTCCTTTTCTCTCTCTCTCTCTCTTTTTTTTCTTTGTGGATTATGACTTGTAGTATCTGTAAATGCTAAAAGCAAAGTTTCCCTGCACTGAGTGCCAAGACAAAACAAACAGCGTTGCTGGTGAGTAAGAGAGAGGCTCCACAGTTGTAGCTTAAGAGCTGCACAAACATTCTGTGTTTGCTGAGCCACTCTTTATTTTTGTGGTCTACAAAACTACATTCAGAGCGCAGCATAATTAAAACAAGGGCAGAATTCATGAATTCATGAAGCATTTACTATGTTAGCCAAAGAAAAGATAAATTATATGCCTGAAATGTTTCACTGAGCCATGATTCATGCAAACAAAAGTGCTGGCAGGAATACATTCTTTTGATATGTTTGGGGTTTTTTGTTTTTTTTTCCTGATGACTGAACTGAAACTACAGTATATTTAAGGTGTTTATTACCCCCAAATTTAGCCTCTCAAAGACATGAATTGAACATTTACATAGCTTCTATTAACTCCTAATACTGATCTGCTGTTATTCCTGGGCTTTCTTTCATTATTTACCCCCAGGGCTTTGAGCAGGGGCTGCCACAGAGGCTTTTGTGGTGATTTGGTGGCTCTGCAGACGTGATCCTGCAGGGCTGTGTGTTCCCTGCCCTCGACTGCTGTGCTGATGGCCCGAGCCTGTGCTCCTCCTGCAGGAATATTCCCATGGGAGCACAGGATGCATCACAGCCCCTCTCCAGGGCCACATTTGAGTGGATCTCTGTAGCCAAGGGCAACCTCGGCTTGGGAATCATCCTCGAGCAGGGCAGAGTCTTTTTTAGTGGGAAAAATTAGAATAAAAGCGTTCTAAAGAACCTTTCCCTGTGCTGGGTGATTAAAACTGCACAATAATTGTAAAATATGGATTTCTTGATGTCACCAGTGTAAGGAATTGACTTTAAATGCTTTAAAACCTCGGAGGGATCAGGACAGCTGGGTGAGGGGTGGGCAGTGCCAACAGAACACAGGAGTGAAAGCATCCACTGAAATGGGCACATCTGAGCTGTGAGGTTGGAGTTCAGGGATTTTGGGATTTTTTTGGGCCCCAGTTCACAGGATCTGCAGTGGCTTTCTCTTCAGTGTGCCTTTGTCAGGGAGATGTCCTGGGTCAGCCAGAGGTGCTGGGAACAGCTGTGTGCAGCTCTCCTGAAATGCATCCCAAAGCCAGGGCTTGGGCTTGTCTGTAATTCAAAAAAGTGATTAAATCTGTTTATTTTTCTTGATAGCATCCAGCTCTAAAGAGTTTGGTGGCACCAAGCACTTGAAGCTGGTTTTGTTTAGCAGCACATCAGCCTCCTCCTCCTTCTGCTGCCTCAGTTGCCCCTTGAACAGCTGGAGCAGAGCCAGCATTTCCCATGGCTCCAGAGCTCTGTGCGTGCCACCCTGGGCTGGCGTGGCCACGCGTGTCCTGCAGGGGACAGATTGTTCCTGGGGCCGCTCTGGGGCTGGCAGCTGCACAAAGTGGTGTGAGAGACCCTTCAGTGGCCTGCTGAGCATTCCAGCAGTGCTCTGCTGCTTCCCGGGCCAGCTTGGAAAACTGGGTGGGTGGGGAGTTACACACAAGTCCCTTCTGGCATTTCAGTGGATGCTTTCACTCCTGTGTTCTGTTGGCACTGCCCACCCCTCACCCAGCTGTCCTGATCCCTCTGAGGTTTTAAAGCATTTAAAGTCAATTCCTTCCACTGGTGACATCAAGAAATCCATATTTTACAATGATTGTGCTGTTTTAATCACCCAGCACAGGGAAAGGTTCTTTAGAACACTTTTATTCTAATTTTTCCCACTAAAAAAAGCACTGAGCTATAATGGGTTTGTTAGGAAAAGAACCTTTGATGTCATTTAGACACCCTTTGATGTCACTCTCTCCTGCACAACATTTTTGTTGCGTTTCCCTGTGCAGGCTCAAGGCAAAGTGGCCAAAATGGAAGGTAAATTCAGTGGGAGAGGTGCCAAACTCTCCAAAACTGGTTCAAGAAGTGTTCTTTTAGAACCATACCCTTGTCCAGGTGTCTAAACAGAAAATAAGAACCTTAATATTACCTACTTGTGAGTGCTTGAGCCCTGGAAAACTTCTTGGGGCTCTGGGAACTGTAATTCCATGAAGAGAAGAGGCAGCTCCATCTGGCTAAGGGGAACTACTATGATTTGTTGCCTTTCTCCTTCTTTTAATGTGTGTCACGTTTGTGTTTGAGAGATAAAAATGATTCCTGGCATGGCAAAATAGAGAATCAGGAGCCATCTCTGTACGGTGCACTCAGACACGGAGCTGGCAGGGGCCAAAATCTCAGCATTGGCTCCCATTTTTCACCAGCTCAGCCCTGAAAAGAGAAAAGCAGAGTTTGGGACTCGCCCTGTGCTTGCTGTGGCTGAGAACAACGTTCCCCTGAGCAGCAGCAAGTGTGAGGAAAGAGGGGCAGGAGAGGGATAAACGCTGGATTGTTCTGAGCCCGTGGGCTGGGCAGGAATGGTTGGAATTGCTGTTGTGACTCCCAGCAAGTCACAAAAGCCACTTCTGCATTCCACTGGGAACCAGGCAAGCTGGCCCTGAGCAATCTCTGCCCCCTTTTATTTTTTAGGAGATAGATGAGTGCACCCAGAAGGAGCTCGGGCAGGACTCTGCAGGTGAACAGGGCCCGGCTGCTGCAGCGCCTGGGAGGGCACAGGTAGAGCAGGACAGTCCCCAGGCAGCTGCAGGACAGGGCTCAGTCATGAGCTTCCTCAAAACGTTGGTAAGTCCTGCCTTTCCTTTCCATCTCTTTCTGTTTCAATTGCTTCCAAAAATCCCCCGTGGGATTGATTAAATTGTATAAATAATGTAAAAATGTATAAATAAATGTAAAATGTTCTCTGTCCTGGGGGGATGAGGAGGGGCGTGTGGGGGACAGTGAAATGATCGAGTGAGTGCCACCTGCTCTGCAAACTTCCACCTCTACACAGATACAGATCTTTGGCTGTCTCAAAGACTTTCTGCTTGATGTTCCCTTTGTACCACCCCTAAAAGTTCATTTTTATTAATTGATTATAAGCTTGAATAGTAAATATTCAGTCCAGGCGTTTTTCGGTTCAGCCATTACGTTGCTCTCAAGGAATATTTGCATTATAAATTTTCCCTCTTGAGGGAAGCAATATTTTCCCTTTGTGCAAATAAAACCTGCTGATTTCAAACTTATTTTTTTGCTCCTTTGAAAGGCTGGGTTGAGTGACTGTTTTTTCTCAAATTCTTTTAAGGTCTCCCCAAGCAAAGCTGAAGCCAAAAGTGATTCTGAAGACAAGGTAGGCAATCCCTTGTTCACTGATCATTGGGTGTTTTTCACACAGGGATTTCCTCTTCATTTTTTGGGGTTTTTTCCCCAACCCATGCCATCATTTGAAGCAATTTCAAATGTTTTTCCCCTGGCTAAATTGAAAAGGAAGAGACTGAACAGTGAAATTCTTAATATCATCTGTTACAATCAAAATCTGCTGTGTTTTCTGCAAGCTTGGTGATGATTGGTGACTTTTGGTTGTTTCTCTGACTTGTCCTTGATCTAAAATTTCAGAGAAAACTTTGAGTCCACAAAAAAGTTCCTTTTGCTCACAGAACAGTTTTCCTTGTGCCTTGAAAAAAAACATTATTAAGAAACAAGGAATAAAACCCTAAAAATGGAAGTGTTTTTTCCATGCAGATATTAGCCAAAATCCCAACATTTCTGGGTTTTCTCCTATTTTTTTATGCTTTTGTCCTGTTCAATGATCAGTCTTTGCAGCAAGCTTGGTGAGTACACAGGGGATTTAATTCTGCATAACTCTGAAAATTATTCTCAATAATTCTGAATAACTCTGAAAATCATCAGATAGGGTGAAGGTCTTCCAAGCTATGCAGAAAATGCAGTTATTAAAGTGCCCTGGCTCAGGGAGACTTGCAGCTCTTCCCAGAGGTGGTGAACAATCCAGCTTGGATGGAAACAATCCAGCTTGGATGGAAACAGCCCCATTTCCATCCCTGACCCCATCACCTGCCCCCGTGCCAGGTGGCTGCTGGTGCTGCTGTAATTTGGACACGAATATTCTGGCTGGGTTTGGTTTGCTGGCACACCTGGCAGGGCAAACAAATCCAGGTGACTTGCAGGATGTGCAAACTCCTTACAGGAGATTAAGTGGGACTTCTCTTTTACTGGGAATTCCTTTATCTGATGTGACATTTGTACTTTAATAAAGGGGAAGTATGTTGAGGAGGTTAATTTATCAGCTTCCAGGTAGGAAAGCTGCAGATTTTTTGGCTGATAGGAAATAATGGTGGTGGGTTTTTTCCCCCAAAAAACAACTGGAGTGTGTTAAAGGTAAAGCTTTGCTATGTGGTTCTCCTGAGTGCCGTGGGGCTCTTGGGGGGCTGCTGTGCCTTCAAAGCATAGACTCATGGAACATCCTGGAGCTGGGAGGGATCCAAGGGTTCATCCAACCCACAGCACAGCCCACAGCACAGCCCCCCCAGCAATCCCACCCAGAGCCTTGTCCAAGCGCTCCTGGAGCTCTGGAAGGTTTGGAGCAGGGAACAATCTGTGGGCAGCCTGGTCAGTGCCCCAGCACCCTCTGGGGTGAAGAACCTCCTGCTTCTGGAGGATCAGGCTCTTATCAGTGCTGGCTCCAGCCCGAATCAGCTGCTGGGCCACGTGTGCTGCCAGCAGGCGGGCACACCCTCAGTGGTGGCTGTCCCTCGGTGGTGGCTGTCCCTTCAGTCGTGGCTGTCCCCTCGGTGGTGCCTGTCCCTCGGTGGTGCCTGTCCCCTCGGTGGCTGCCTGTCCCCTCGGTGGTGGCTGTCCCCTCGGTGGTGGCTGTCCCTTGGTGGTGGCTGTCCCTCAGTTGTGGCTATCCCCTTGGTGGCTGGCTGTCCCCTCGGTGGTGCCTGTCCCTCAGTCGTGGCTGTCCCCTCGGTGGCTGCCTGTCCCCTCGGTGGCTGCCTGTCCCCTCGGTGGTGCCTGTCCCTCAGTCGTGGCTGTCCCCTCGGTGGCTGTCCCCTCACCTGTGCCCACACCAGTTCAGAGCCCGATCACACCTGCTCGGGCAGTTCCTACAACCCAAAAGGTTCTTTGGACAAGGTCTGCCCCACATCACTGACCTGACCCTCCTGAGCTGATCCTGTGTCACTCCCTGTTCAGGAATTGTAAGAACTTTGCAGGGAAAAGGGTCAATTTTGCTGTGAGAATTAGTAAGGAATAATCCTTCATCCTCCTCCATGCCAGGTAATCAAAGGCATCTTCCTGCTTTAAAGCCTGAGACCTTGAACAATTAATTAATTATTTTGAGGATATTAATGCAAGCTTGAAATATTTTAGGCAGTGTATATCATGAATATTCACACTGCCCTTTTCCTAAATAATGCATTATATAAAATGTTTTAAAGTCTCTATTATGCTGCAATAAGAAGACTGAAGGTTCCTCCAAAGATTTGCCTGTTTTAAAATTATAAATCCTAAATTGCTTCTTCATGACTTGAAAATACAGAGGTTTGTGGGATTTAGGTTTCAGCTTAGTGGAGACTTTGGAGGGAAAGTCGTGGTTTAATTTGGAATCAGGTGGATTGCCTTGGCTTTTATTTTGCTGCTCATGTGAAATAAACCCCGAGGAGAGCAGAGAAACCACTCAGGAAAAAAAAAAAAACCACGATTTGTCCAGGGCTAAGAGGGAATATTTTCCTTTAATCCCACGTGTGTGAGAGATGGAATAACGTCTTTGATAAAGCAAATACCTGCAGCAAACACTCACCTGCACCTGCTGTTGTGCACAAGGGCTCCAAGGCGGAGAAGGGCCCTGGGGGGCAGCCTGGCCCGAAGGCAGCGGCCGAATCCCCCTCCAAAGGAGCCAAGAAAAAGAAGGCAGAGAGCCCCAGGCTGGGCCACGGCACCTTTAGCAAACTCTTTAGGCACAAGGTTGGTATGAAGCTCCAGGAGGAGCAGAACCCTGAGAAATCACAGCTGGCTGCTGGCAGAGAGAGAGAGAGGAGTTCTTTGCCAACATCTGGCCAGATGTGCAGAGCTCTGGAAATCCCTGGGGGAGCATTTCTGCACTGGGGGGGATGGAAACCATCCTGACCTGCAGAGTTCCTCTCGTTGGGCCCTCTGTGAGCTCAGGGTTCTGGAGCAATTCCTGGAGCAATTCCTACTAACACGGACTAAACCCCCCCTGGCCACTAAAAACCAAAATAAAATCAGAGGTGCTGACAAACAGTGAATTGTGTAGGGGTGAACAGAGCCTGAAACCAGAGAGGTTTGGGAGCTCAGCCACAGTTCAGGTTTTATGTCATTAATGTACACCAGAACTTGGCTCAAATTGGCATTTGGGGGCATCTGATACAGCACAGAGGGGGCTGGAACATGGAATTTCCTGCAGAAATAGGGATTTCTCCCTCCAAACAAGAAAATTAATTTAATTTAGTCCTGCTTTAGTTTGAAGTAGAAAAAAAAAAATCTGGGTTTGATGGGTACTTTAAAGTGCTTAAAATGCAGAGTCAAGCAAATGGCTGTTTCAGAGGCCATGAGCTTTTATAGTAAAACCCAGAAATCACCGAAAACTTTTGGTCTCAAGCTCTGTATTTGGGGGTTTCTGCACCCTCTGAAATAATCATGGCAGGGAAGCAGAGAATTGCAGCTTTTTAGCCCAGAGAATGCAGAAGCAGAGACCCTTCCAGTGGGGGAGGCACGTAATTAATATTTAATTCTCCCTCCAGACACCCACGTGGAATTTCTGGTGAGTAGGGGGCTTTATAATCAAGGGCATAGGCCATTCTGTAATACATTTTAAAACCAAAAATGTTCTTTCCACTATCTCATTTTTGAGGGAAAAAAAAGTCATCTGCATATCACTGAAGGAATAATAATATTCTAAATGAATTAAACTGTGCAGTTCTTGCCAAAAACTTAAATTTGAGATCTCAGCTTCATTTCTTAATAAAATCAAAATATTAATTACTTGTTCATAATGAATGAAGGCTTCCTGGTAAAAACCAAACCTGGCTGGCATTTTTTAAGATTCAGTTCCAATAATTAATCTTGCAATAAGTTGTAGTGAGAAAATTCCCTGGAATATTTAACAGAAGTTTAAAGAGTTTTTTGTCTGGAATGACAACACTTACCTTGAAGGAATGCAAGAGCAATAAGTTTTTACACCAGTAAAATCTTTCTTATAAAATATCACTTTTAAAATAGCTTTTTCTTGTTTCTTCATTTATTTTCACGGTTTTCTTTCCACATCCAAAATACAGAAGCAGGAACTGAGATATCATTTATGACTATTAGGAATCAAGGAGAGGGATTAAAATGGTGCCAACAATTTGCTTGTAATTCTGATTAAAAGTGGGAATTCGGCTCAGAGCAGGGGTGTGACAGGCATGCCCTGGAGTTACCACTTTTAGTAAAAAAAAATTATCAAAATATAGTTTATATCTTTAAATTTGCACTGCTTTCCATGCTGCATGAATTGGATGAATAGATAACCAATTCCTTTATTTGAAATGATCATTTTAATAGATATATTTGTGTTTAAACACTTCACTGTCTCCTCTGACAGTGCTTTCTCTGCATGTCCAAAATACACTTCTCTACCTAAATCCAGCTTGGGTTGGCTGTGAGGTAACAGAAATATTGTTTTTCAGGCTCCTGTGGTACAAAATCCTAACTTTAAAGCAGCTTGTGATGCTCTTCCCATCCGTGCATGTTTGCCCTTCATTCCGTGCTGATTTTGCAGTGTAACTGTGCTGATTTCTGGGATTTCCCTTGGAAGAGAAGGGTGAATCCCTCACTTCCAGCACTAATGCTGAATCCAGCCCCTGGCATCCTCACCCTCGTCCTCACCCCCCGTTCTGGGTGTTGTTTGTCAGAGCTGACCACAAAAAAACGTTCTTGGCTCCTGCAAAATAACTCCCCTGCAAAACCTCTCACCTGCCCTGCAAAACCTCTCACCTGCCCTGTGGAGATCTTCCCAAAGCCTGCTCCAGGCTGCTGGAGCCAGCCTCGGGCTGTGCCTGGATGGGTTTTTGTACAGTTTTTGTCCAGCTCAGGTAATTCTGCAGTGGGAGCCTGCTGGGTGAGGGGTAAGAGGTGCAGGGTAACATCCCAGCAAAGGAGGAATTTAACTGGACCCTCCCGGGGTTGTGCGTTCTGATGAAATCAGGAGCCCCCTCACTGAACGTTTTTACAGAAGGAAATCCCACCTCGTGCCCAGAAATATGAGGGGATGGCTGGGACCAGCCTCGAGCACCTGCAGAGCTGCTCTTTGGAGAGCTGCAGCTGCTGCCCCAGTTCCAGAGCCAGGGCTGTTCTGTGCCCTGGGTTTCCAGGATTTCCAGGATTTTCTGGATCCCAGAAATCCAAGCCTCCTGCTGGAAGGTGAGGGGAGCACATCCCTGATGATGGTGAGGGACTCCCAGGGAAAACACCCAGCTCTGTGTCCCTGAGCACTGGAAGCTGCAGACACAGAAAAATCTGTCAATACCTTTAAATTCCCTGTGATGATTTACCTGAGCTGAATGGGAATGTGAATATGGGAATACATATACAAATATACATATTTTTAAAGAACAAGTTAAGGACTACAAGCAAGGAGAATGCAGCACCAGGCTGGTGCAGGTACAAGGATGGGACCTGGAATTCCCTCCAGCAGCCTCCACTCTTCCAGGGATCAGTTTCCATGGCTGCAGGAGCCAGGACTTGCACACACATTCACTAAAAATAAAATAATTGGTGACACAGACCATTCCTGGCCTGTGGAACTGCAGTGCTGCCGTTGCCTCAGACAGACTCATCTTTGTGTTTTGTTTCCCTTCAGGCTGCGAAAGAAACCCAGCAGACAACCAACACCAAAGTGAGTAGGAGGGGTTGAATTACCTGTGCAGTGCAGGAAAAGGGGAATTCTCGCTGGCATGTTCACTCTCTAAGAGTTTTAATTCCTTTATCTATGGGTTGGCTGTGTCTTCTGCTCCTTCTGCTCAGGGAAGCAGGGACGGAAGGGCAGGGATGCAGCTGAGCGGGGAGAGGTGGTGCTCACCTGCCCCAGGTGATGCCTGAGCGTGCTGGATTTGCTCTCCACAATACCCGTGTCCTTTGCATTCCCAGAGCCCTGAGCAGCCTGCTGTCACCTGTGTCAAAGCAGACAGAAATGTCCCTCCCTCCCAAGAGCCGCCGGCCAAGCAGAACCCGAAAGCACCGGAGGCAGCGGCCGCTCCACAGGGAGTGACCACTGAAACCCCCCGGGAGGCCACCAAGGACAAGGGCTCGGCCACCCCTCTGCCCCTGAGCAAGCTCTTCTGGAAAAAGGTACTGGGTCTGGGAGCTGGGCAGCTCCGTGCAGGGCCTGCAGTTAATTCCTGCCAAACCCACCTCGGGCAGCAGCTCCCACGTATGAAGCGTCAGGGACATGAATTTCTCTGTTTTTCTTGGTTTTGTGGGGTCACTGATGTTGTTCTCTCTCAATTCAGTGCTTCTGTTAAATATCCCCCAGAGATCCCAGCGTTCTTTACTAAAATTTATCATTAATAGAGATAAAGCTCTAAAACCTCGTTTCATTTCTTCCTAACCCCATAAAAATCTTCAGTTCTGGGGTCTCACCCCAGAGTATAAACCTTGGACCAAAATTGTCTTTCACTGCTTTTAGTTGATAATGCTGGGTTTAATTTCTCCTCCACCACCCTCAGTTCTTTATACCAGGGGATAGAAAGTTTTGTAGGGAATTCTCTACCACTCCAAGCAGGTTTTGTTGCATCCAAAGATATTCAGGGCTGGTTAAAGCATTTACACAAAAGCAGTGAGTTACAACAGCCTGTGAAACGTGAACTTTGTCAAATGAGCTCCTTTCTGCTTGGTTAGAACTTCTTGGGTCTGGGATCCTGCTGAGACCAAATGGTTTTGCAGAAATTCCCTCCAGAAAACTGCAGAAGAAAACTGAATTTGGTCCTAAGAATTTTTGTTTTTAATAAAAGCCTCTGCCTGTTTGAGCATTGACTCCTTTACCTGTAAAAGGCTGATGTGGCTTTACTGAGATTTCTTGGAAGAGAATAATATTTTTTATTTCCTTTGGTGAAAGACCCTGGTGACCCAGTCAGCTCGAAACTAAATAAAATGAGGAGAGATGTACAAAAAACCAAAAGACAACAGGTTGGCCTCAAACTCAGCTTGGTTTGAAGATTCTGTGGGGTGTTCTGCAGTGAATTTATCTTTTTCTGGCACATTTTAATGTCCTTTTGCTAGGACAGATAATCCAAGCTCAAATAGGTGGAGAATCCAGAGTCAGGATTTGCTTTGCTTTTGAACTCACAAACAGCAACCACAACACTCAATAGATCCAGGGTTCAGCTCCAGCTTCTCTTTCCAGGCAGTCTCTTAAATACCCATCTTCTGATGAGCTTTCACTTCAAAGTGCAGCTAATGAAGTGCCTGTCAACACGTGGCAGTTAATGCTGCTGCTCTGCCTGCAGATGAATAAATATGGGAAAGAAAAATGAAAAATTCCTTATTCAGCTTCTCAGCTGGGAGCCACTTTGTATTTGCCCCATTTCCTGATCAGCCTTCACGAGAATTTTCAGAACTGTTACTCGAATATTTGCTGTGCCAGCATTTTTTCTTTTTTCTTTTTTTTTTTCTTTTTTTTTTCCAGAAGGAATACTAATAGGGAATTACAGTGGGCAATTTCCAATATTTGTGTTGGAAAGCTGCTTCCAAGGCCTCCTAGATATCTGATCAGGGCAGGGAAACATGATGCTTCACATTTATCTGATCAAAGCAGGCCAGGCCAGGGTGGAAGGTGATCAAGGCAGCATTATTTACACTGCTCTGGGATCTGTCTTTAAAAGCAGATGTGTTTGCTTAGAAAACTTGAATTTTAAGCAACTCTTGCCACGCAACTGCAGGAAAATCATGCTCTTTTTCCTGATGTGCAAACAGCAGAGTGGTTAATTGCTGGGTGAAGCAGAACATGGAGTTCCAGGATGGTTTGGGTTGGAGGGACCTTAAAGCCATGGCAGGGACACCTTCCACTGTCCCAGGCTGCTCCAGCCCCAGTGTCCAGCCTGGCCCTGGGCACTGCCAGGGATCCAGGGGCAGCCCCAGCTGCTCTGGGCACCTGTGCCAGGCCCTCAGCACCCTCACAGGGAGGAATTCCCTCTGTACATCCAACCTAAATTTCCCTTCTTTCAGTGTGAAGCCATTCCCCCTCGTCCTGCAGAAGAATTTCCTGAAGAAATGTGCAAAAAATCCCTGGTGCTTGAAACAACTCAATCTCTGCATAGCTGACTAACCCTGATTTAACTGGACAGTGCTTTTTGGAGGTTGGCATTTGGTCCCAGGGTGCTTTTGCTGGTTGTGCCACCAATTCCAGTGCAGAGCCAGAGCTGCAGAGACAAAACTCCTTTGGGATGCAGCAGCGTGATCCCAGCCTGGCCCCTCGGAGGGATGAGATCCCAGGAGCTGAGCTCTGCTTTACTGAGCCACTCCTTCCACTCTGCTCTGAATCATTTCCTTCCAGCAAATAGATGGGGAATTGATGATATGGATCTGTGAATAGGCAGAGATCCAGAGTAAAATTATTATAGATTGATTATCTCAAAGCTGTTCATAAATATAAATTAAATCTACAATTCCATGGGGAAGTGGGATGTGCTGCAGCCATCTCAGGCACCAGGGGATAAGGAATATTTATTCCCTCATCATTCTTCTCCCCATTGCCCCACCCCCAAAATGTTTCTTCCACAAATGAGAAGTGAGGAAAAAGCAAAATCTCTCCTGCTGCTGTAGGAGTCCATGGTGATCCCCTTCCTGAATGTGGAGTTCCCTGCAACTTAAAAATATGACAGAACTAAAAGGTGTGATAGAATCCTGAGTAAATATATTGGATGGCTTCTGTATGAAGGACTAAATAAACTGGGATTTTATTTGCTCAGAAAGGGAGATGACAACAGCACACAGAAAAACTGCTGTAAAGGGGGACAGGGAATATTGTTCTCAATAGAAGTGGCAGAGTCCACATAAAAGGATGTGGTGACAAATAAGAATAAACGAGTGACAGCACAGGGGGGATGGCTTCAAACTGGCACAGAGGAGGTTTAGATGGGATATTGGGAAGGAATTGTTCCCTGGGAGGGAGGTGAGGTCCTGACACAGATTCCCAGAGAAGCTGTGGCTGCCCCATCTCTGGAAGTGTCCAAGGCCAGGTTTCAGCAATTAATAGTGTCCATAGTGTGTTTTAAATAATCTTAATTCTGCTTTTGCGTGCAAATTCCTGAGTATGATTTTCCTCATATTTACTGGATTTGCTTTAGCCTCATCTCCTCATGACATGTGTAATGTGTGTAATTTCATTTTCATTCTTTTTACATTGTAATCAAAGCTAGATTCTTCTGATTGGGAACCAGCAACTCAAGAAAGGTTATTTCTTTCGTTTCTATAAACTGGTGGGACTTTAACACTCATTTACCTCTTTTCAATTGGGATTAATCAAATTCCTGAAGCAACACGAAGTGAGCAGTGAAGCCGAGGATGCTTTTACTCCTCGTTTTATGGTAAAATTTTAAGAAATCAACCAACTCCTCACGGATTGAGTCCGAATGTTTGTTCCACTTTCGTTCCCAACCCCAGAACTCCTCGGAAGAAGCAGAGGCCGTGAGCAATGAGAAGGCAGAGGTGGCTCTCGAGGCGGTGGCTCCCGACAGGGACGAGAGCAAGAGCTCGGAAAGTGTCGAGGTGAAGCCGCGAGGGGCAGAGAGCAAAACGCCCAAGGCAAACCTGAGGAAGTTCTTTAAGCTGGTAAGAGCAGCGTTTCCCTTCGGGAGCTCAGAGGCTGGGGGCGAGGCTCGGAAAGCACTTTGCCTTTGTCTGGGAGGGCGCGGGGATGCTCAGGGATGTGCGGTGCTCAGGGATGCGCCGCTGCGGCTTCTCCCCGCATCCCCCCCGCATTCCCCGTCCTGCATCTCCCTCTCGCGGCTCCTCCCGGAACGTCCCGAGGGCTCCGGTGGCCCTTTCCCCGCCGAGGTGGCCCAGGGAGCTCCAGGGGTCGCCACACCGAGGATGCTCGGCTTCACAAACGCGGGTGGGATGCTCCTGGAGGAACCCATCTCCAAACCCGCCTCCACGTGCATCTCCCGCTGGCCACGGCACTGTCACACCTCCCTGTGTGTGCCCAGTCCTGCACCGGCTCCGGGGAGCTGCATTTTCAGTGGCACGACTTTTTTTGGCAGTTTATGTAGGTTAGGTAAACTGGCACTGAAAGGAAAGGAGGCAGTCGCTCCTGCCAAGGTCCATCAGGTGGGGAAAAGGCAAGGCAGAAAGTAAAATCTAATCCTGCTTCCCAGAGGAAAATCGTTCCCAAATCATCTGCAGTCCCTGGGCTGCCCTGCTTCCCCACATAAGCAAACTTTCTGGTAATAAATAGCATTTAGAATCGAAAAGAATTGTTTTATGTTGTCACAACTCTTCGTGAAAACGCAGAGGGTATTGGCTGTCCCCACTCTCCTCCATTTAAGAACATCCCAATCCACCCTGCTCGCTGCAGAAAGCCTTTGGGCAGCCTTGGCCAGCAGCAAGCCCAAGTGAGCAGAGGCAAGGATGGGAGGTCAGCAGTGCTCTGGAGAGAAATCCTTGGGATTGTTTCATCCTCGCCTCACTGGCAACAAGAGGGAGCTTTGTCTGGACCTCGAGGTCTTTACTCTGTTATTTTTGGTTAAAAATAATAATAATAAAAATACGAGGTGGATTAGAGAGGTTGGCTAAAGCAGGGCTATTTTTATCTGGCTTTGGGGTGTTTATGGGGGAAAAGGTAGCACTGATTTTTTTGTTTCTAAAGGCATTTGAGGACTTGTTAGAACACAAATGCAGAGTAGATCTTATCACAACCCATCTTCATGCACTCTGGACAGGGTTTGTCCCCAGCACAGACCACGCTGTGCTTCCTCCCCTCCACCTCTGCAGCCTGTGCACAGATAAAGCTCCCCGAGCCCAAACACACACCAGGCACCTTCCAGGGATGGGATTTGCCCCACAAAGCCGTGAATTGTCATGGAGTGGTTTAATTTTCTCTCCTGCAGCTGCCATGTATTGATTTTCATGGTTTTATAGGAAAGTCAGGGTCTGAGCTGCAGTGTCCCCATCTGTGGGATCAGGCTGGTGCTGTTGTGCTTCACGTTACAAATGGGGAGCTGCAGCAAACCACAATTCCGCCTGAGATAAATTTAGAACAAAAGTCACATCCTTTCATTGTTCTCATTGAACTTCTGCAATGAAAAATGACATTTAAATTTGGGCACTCTGAAACCCTGGAGTTTATTTTACACTTTGCTGCTGAGCTCTCTGGCTTTTGTGGCACCCAGGAGAACACACTGAACCCTCCAACTCATTTTTAAAAACAATTAAATTCCTGTTGTCTCTTTTGTAGCACTAATTGTAACATAAGCTTAACCTAATTCTCACAAAGCTTGGACTATTTACTCAGCTTGGTCAAAAGGGGGGTTTCTCACTTTTAAATCTAGATGGAAACAGGGGTTTTACCTTAAAAAGATATTCAGAGTCAAGGTTTGCTCTGAGTGACCTTCCAGGGCAGCACCCTCAGGCTCTGCTTGGATTGTCCTGGCTGGGAAGTGTGGGAAGCAAGGAGGATTATTATTTAGAGGTTTAAGGACTGCAGGAATAAACTGGAAATCAAAAATCAGGGTTAAATGGATGCTGATGACAAAAGATGA
This sequence comes from Promerops cafer, assembly GCA_013398275.1. Taxonomy (NCBI): domain Eukaryota; kingdom Metazoa; phylum Chordata; class Aves; order Passeriformes; family Nectariniidae; genus Promerops; species Promerops cafer. Next base: position 350,737 of record VZSE01007860.1, read on the forward strand.
AAACATCCCTCCAAAGCTGAGTGGGCTTTAATTATTCACAGCACATGCACTTAGTAGGGTGGATAAAGAGAGAGCAAGTCCCACTAGGTCCTGCAGGTTTGGCTCTGCAAAGCAAAGAAAAGCTCTTTCCTAGAAAATCCCAGCAGCAGGGCTGACAGCAGGTTCTTGTTCAGTGGCTCAGGCCTCGATGGGAAACCTGACAATCCCACAGAACAGAACCAGCAAAATCCACCCTGGAGGTGGGGACATTTCCAAAATGGAGTGGCTGAAGTGCCTTCAAACCTTGATTCCTGTGAGTTTTCATCCTGCATGAATGCCTTAAACAGCACCTTTGTTATTTTAGTCAGTCAAGGGTGGTGGAGGGACCCCCAGCTCAGAAGAGGGAGATGATCCCAGCCCCAGACACCACGTAAGTGGACTTTTTATTTTTGGCCTGGACTTTTTCATCCTCTGGTGATGGGTTCTTCTCACCTCCTTCCACGCAGCTCTACCTCTTGAAATGTAAAAGTCGCTGAAAGAAAAGTGCTACACTCACTGAGCTTCGTATATTTCCACATAACTTCACTGTTTCTTTTATCTATTCATTATATCAAACAAGATTTTGAAGAGTCAACATCATATTTCTTTTTTTAAAAAAAAAGCTTTTTCCGGGTGTGTTCCTTTTCTTAAAATAATCAGTGGGTTTATGTTCAGTCTTCTTCCTCTCTCTTGCTGCTTTTTGACTTTCTGCAAGTACCTTGGCTCAGGCAGTGGAACTAAATACACACAGAATTATTTTTACTTTGTTGATTTACTTGTCTTCTGAGGAAAGAATCATTTAGGTGGAAACTCTACAAAAGAGAACTGAAAATGAGAATGAAAACTGTTCATTTCAATGTAACAAAAGCCATGAAAATATTTGTTTCTTGTTCTGTTTTTGTTTCTTTCGTTCTGTGTTCATAAAATCTAAACCCAACCTTTGGGTGTGGTATTTGCATTCTATTCTTCATGGCTTTCAAAATGCTTCAGAAAAATCATATTTTCATTAGAAGTACAAATTCTGTTAATTTGAGAGTCAAACCCTCATCTTCTAAGTGAAGAATTCATCTCTCAGTAATGAGAGATAAAAGGAGGTTCTGTCTATAGACAATTTCCCTTAAGAGGAAAACTGAAGTTGCATTCAAAACTGACATTTCAGAATTTCGTTTTTTAAATAGCTGTAAAATTATATCTCTTTCTTCCTATTTTCACAATGTCTGATGACACCAAGGTTGATTTTTATGAATCATGTCTCTAAACAATCCTAAATATAGAAGGGCTTTGTCTTGTGACACCTAATCCTTATTTCATACAAGAATTTTGTGAACTGATCTGAAACCAAAAGTTTCAGCCCTGGATCTCTTTTATTATTTTAATGAGCAGCCAGCTTCCTTCCATTTTTAAATCAGTTTATTGTTCTTCCTCCTTCTCTCCCTTGCCCTGGTGTAAAGTAGAGCAGTTTTATTCCACAGAGGAATCCAGGGAAAACTGGATCTGCTGCTGGATTCTTCTGTTTCTGGGGATTTCTTTGAAAGGATTTCCCTAAATTATGCTGTAGGGTCTCTGGAATGCTGTGATTCTTCTCCCCTTCCCATCCCTGCCACTCTGCACCCTCCAGAAATTTCAGCACCGCTCCAAAATCCTCAGAAATCCTGGGCTTAAAAATCAGCCTAGGACCAAGGTCTCCTGTAAGATAATGGGCAAAATGCAGTCCATTTTTCTTTTTTTATTTCAGTGGCACTGCTAATGTTGAGGGAGGCAAAGCAAACTGCCAGGAGCAGCTCCCCTTTGGAATAAGGAGCATTAACATCTTTCATTATTCATCGGCCTCACTCCGCATTTCCTGAGCTGCTCCCATCAATATCAAATCTGCCAATTTCCTGCCTTTCAAGGTTAATATGAAACACCTCAAAGAGATTATCTGATAGGGTTGGAGTTGGGTATTTTTTTGCCTGGAAAATGCATTATGAATATTTTTTAAAAAGTGTTTTGTCTGCCTGACATCAAAGGCCCCACCTGCTCTCGGCCGTGGGGACCGTTCTGCTTTGGCTGCAGCGCTGTCTCAGACACGTGTGGGGAGGAAAACTCTAATTTTACACCCACAGAGCAAAGCCACAGATTTCACAGAGCCTTTCTGAGGCTCCCAGGCTCTTCTGGCCCCTTTGAACTCGGCGCTGTCTGGGCTCAGTCCCAGAGCTGTGGTTGCTGCTGCAGCAAAGGGGAACGTTTGCCATTTCACCAAAGAACCATTGCAAAGGTGAGCTGAGGCCGATTCCAGGGAGAAGGGTCTTGGGACCCAAGTGCTGGGGCAGCAGCTCAGAGCTCCTGGGGTTTAACTGAGCCAGAGTCAACGTGGAATTTGCTTTGTGTCCATCCTTGTGCTGGGAGAGCTCCCACATCCCCCGGGCACTGCACAGTGTCACTTCTGGGGTGCCAGGGTGTGGGGTGTGTGTGGTGTCTGTGCAGCCCAGACCACACCTCTGCTCTCCTCTGACCCCGCTGAACCTGCTTGGATGAACTGGAAATCTACTGATGCCCTCCTTCACCTTCTCCTGCACAAAGCTGCTGACTGGATTTTTGAAGTCTAAGAGCAGAGCAATCCAGGTGTGGGGAAATATTTACCCACATATTTGGAAAAAGAAGTAATTCCAAAAGCTCATATTTAGTGGAGGAGTCTCCTGGTCAAGCCTGAATGTATTAATTGAGTTCTGTGATTTAAACATGGAACTTTAAGATTAGGTAGCAAGAAAAGGTGAATTGAGTGAAAAAGGCAAGCAGCAGGATTGTTGTCCCCTCTCATTCTTGTTTCCCCAAAATCAGGCTTGAACATTTTTTATTTTGAAATACAAGAGGTGTATTTGCATTCTGTTTCTCTAGAGTTTCTGCTTTCAGGCTTCTCTGTGAAATCATGATATCTAAAAATGTTTTTGTTTTGAATGAAAGCTAAGCCTGGCATGTGAGCACATAACCCCAGGCCTTCAGAAGAACACCAAATATTTCAAGACTAATGGTAAAATTCCCAAAGCTGGAAAAATACACAGCATTAAGCTTGGGCCATGGCCTGAGGGCAGATGTGAGATTTCCAGCTTTTCAACATGGCAAATTTGTGCTGTTTTAATGACGGCAACAAATAAAGCCATATGGGTTTGTTGGTGGTTTTTTAGCATAAGAAAAAAAAAATCCTATTTGCAAACAGATTTCCTGGCAAAACCAGCCTCATTTACCACTGTCCAAACAGTGACAATTTCATTGTCTGATCCTTTGTTTGGCAGATATGATTCTTCTTGTGTGAACTTCAAATATATCCTCAACTCCTCTGAGTTCCAGAATCTTCCCCTTTACTCTAGACAGGTGCTTTGTGATTGTGGTTTTTTGGAAGATTTCCTGTCTCTTCTTTTGTAATTGTACATGGAATTTTCTATGATGTTCTGGCCTTCCACAGCCAAACCCTGTGTTGTTAATTTTTGGGTGGAGTGTTGCTCATTCACAGGGAATTTGTTTTCATCTTTTGCTTTATGGGGTCTTTTGACTTTTGTCCTCTCTCAGACCTTTTCCTTGCACTTTTTGTGTGCTTGGGGTGCAGACACTGGGGTATTTCAGTGGGCAGTGGCTCTCTGTGCCTCCTCGAGCAGCTCCAGCAGACACCTCAGTGAAGCTGCTCCACGCAGGGATGGTTTCATCTCGCAGTCTTTGCTCATGGAATTCCACCAGCTCCCTGGGAGCCCTTCCCTGAGCCAACACTGCAGGAGTTCATCCCAACCTCTGCAAATTCAAACCTGCTGAGCAGAAGGATTCCTCCCTGCCAGGTGGCCTTTCATTTTTATTTTTTTTTCCCTAACATATTTATGGATCTCTTTCCGAACTCCTTCTATCCCCCACTAAAAATAACCACTGCTTGAAACCTCTGCAGACTTTAAACGCCACAGAGAAGCCTCTTGCTCCATCTGAGAGCGACCCTGGGGGCCAGAGGAGCAAAGAGGGCTCCAAAGACAAGAAGCCCACGGTGGAGCAGGGCAGGCAGAAGGGCAGGGAGCAGCCAGAGCCCCGGGAGCAGCCGGCACCAGACCCCGACTCCATCCAGAACGGCGGCGACGCCAAGGAGCCCTCCTACAAGAAGACAGAGAAGAGGCAGTCCCTCGGAGGCTTTTTTAAAGGCCTTGTATGTTCATTTCTCTTCCTCTTTTTGCCATTTTCCAGCTGGTTTGAGCAGGCTCTGATCTGTGGGGGATTTGTGCTTCAATTTCACCAGCAGGACTTGGCTGAACAGCAAGATTTTGGGAAATTCAGGCCTCGGGGTGCTGATTGAGGCAGGGGTGGTTTGCCCAGGGAGAGCTGGAATTGTTGCCACAGCGCTGGGTTTGGGGTTCATGCCTTGGCTCCGGGGATGACTCAATGTTCCTACAAATTGCAGGGTGTTAATTAAGGGAAAGTGGAGGTGGGGCTGGTTTACCAGAGGAACCTGACTGCCCCCGTGGTGGTGCTGCAGGGACATCCCTGCCAAACAAAATCCCTGCAAGTTCAAAATCAAGGGAGGTGATCAAAATCACAACTCCTTCGTGGAGTTTAACCAACGACACTAATTTAGAATTCTTCCAGAAAGGGAGATCCAAAGGAGTGAGGAAACACCTTCAAAATTCATGGAAGACACAGAGAGGCAGGAAAGGTGGCTCAGATTGAAAGGGCAAGAAAAGCTTTTAGATCAAGGGAGGAGATTGTGAGAAGTAAAAAAACCATTTGAGGAATAAAACACAATCAATGTAGAGGATGTTCTGTAGGATTTCTTTTTCTTCTGCTTGCCTCAGTTTGGCTGTGCAGTCCCTTATCTTTATCTTATTGCTGCAATCATAGAGTGCTCCTGCAGCTTCCCTCTCCCATTAACTCTTACAAAAAGACATTTTTGACACAGTAAAGTTGATTTGGTCAGTTTATTGTGCCTCAAAGTGGCAGCAAACCACATATCAATGAGGTCTGCATAAGGGAAAACTCTCATGGAAAATTATTACCTCTCTTTGAATATCCTCAAGATTCCCAAGAGCTAAGAGACTCATCCTGCAATGCTAAAAAAATCATCTCCTCATCTCCTAGGTGATCAGAAGGTGTAATCATTGATCTAAAAGTATTACATCACACACACCAGTTCAAGATAACAGCTCGATTGTCTGGGAACAACTCAGCAGAAAAAATCAGCTTTTTGTTGATCAAATGGGAGCAGGATCTGTTGAAGAGGGGATCCAGCAGCTCACCCAGCCTGTGCTCACCAAACAGCTCCTACTGTGTATTTTAACACCAGCCTCTCCTGGATCCTGATTCCCCTGGGAATGGCACAGAGCAGGAGGATGGCACAGTGCAGGAATGCAGATTAAACCACTGCAGCCCCAGCCTCTGCTCCCAGCTGGGCTAAAAATGCTGGAATTTTGGCTACAAATGCGGAATTTTGGCTGCAACTGGAGCTATTTATGCAAGCAAACAGCATCACTGCCCTGCTGCAGGGTTTGAGCACAGATAAGGTTGTTCCTATGGTGAAAGAGATTAATTTATAAGCTGTAGCAAATGTATTTAGGGAGTCTTTGAAAGATTAGATTAGAAAGAAAAAGAAAGGGGGGAAAAAAAGATTAATAGCATTGTTTCCTGAGCTGGAATAACTCATAGTCCAGTTGTCAGGAGCTGGGAGTGCTCAGCACGTGGAGAATATTCAGATTTATTCTGATCAGAGTGTGTTCTGCACTGACCCAGGCTTCTCCTGAGCAAAATCTGGGGGAAAAAAACCACTCCAGCACCACGATTTTGCTGTGTGAGCACTTTCAAATGCTCTGCCCAAGCCAGCATGTTCCACCCTCGCTGGAGGCGTGGAGCCACGAGCTGGTGGCACCTGAGCTCCTGAATCCCAGGGCAGAGCTGGAATTTGTCCGTTAAAAAAGGCAGAACAAAGTTCCTTCTTTCAGAGCGGGCTTGGAAATTCCAGTTCAACGAGAATCATCAGCCAGTCTGATCTTCCTGCTTTAATCAGCAAGCACCTTGAAAATGGGTGCAGCAGGAGGCTGCAGTGAGCAAATAAGGTGACCTCTGCTAAATGAGGCAAAATGGGGATTATCTCCAAGGAGCCTCCTCTTCTGTCTCCTCCCTCCACCCTTTTCTAGGAAGAAAGGCAAATGGTGTCATCTTATTTCCTAGATCAGTTTAGAAGTGACTTCATCGTGCTCAGACAGGAGCTGGAGCCAACAGACCCCATTACTCCTGTGATGTGGGAAATCCTTACCTGATGTGCAGATTTTTTGGGTTTCTGGGTAAATTTGGAATGAGTAGCTCACTTAGTGTTGGTTGATGGATAAATGATGGGTTTGCTGCTACCTGTAAATGGCCAAACCCTTTTATTCTGCTCTAGAGCATCCTCCAAACTCAGCATCAGGGGAAGCAGAAGCGAAGCCCCTGCAGCCAGCTGAGCTGCACAAGGTTACCAGCAGTTCTAGATGGGATTTTTCAGTCCATTGTGATTTTTGGCTGTTCTTTTTCATGCTTGGATCCTCCAAGGTGAAACGTTAAAAGAAGATCACTGAGGTGGAGCCTTATCAGTGTAAAAACCTTGCTGTTTTTACTTCCCTGAAGGGGATGAGGAAGTGGAGCCCTTTCACTCTCCATGAGTAACACAGAATCGTCCTGAAGTGGTGACTCGGGTTTCCAGGAGAGGACAATTCACACATTATTCTGCCCGGTTCCTATCCTAGGGAAAGCACAGTCACCTTTAGCTTTGTCATGCTGGATTTTCTGCTTAGCAAGGCATGGTTTGGGTTACAAACAGCACTGACACCCCACAGTGGTGACAGTGACCTCAAACGCTGTTTGTGGGTCTGTTTTGCTGAAGTTTTGGCAGCTTCAAGGCCAGCAAAATTAGGTCAAGCACCTTAAACCAGAGCCAAGTTTTTATCAGTCAGTGAAAAATGTAGTTGGTATAGTTAGAGCTATACATTTCCTTCATCTAAGCTGGATTAGTGTCTTGGAGTGGTTCCAAACCCAGAATTATGTTTGCAGTGTAAAAAAAGCTTTATCACTCGAACATTGTCGAATACCTGTCATGCATAAAAGTATTTAATGTTCCTTTAACCTAGAGCAGAGCAGGGCTGGCTATAATACACCATTCATCATGCTCCAAGGACTCTTAGCAGGGTTGCAGTGAAGCGTTTAGGGCAGGGAAATTTTAGAGAAAGTTATGCCAAAACTCCAATACTACAGACACACAGCAGCCTGGCTCTGCTGTGTGAGCCCAGTTCCTGAAAACAATTGTTTCCATGCCAATTGAGACAATTATACTAAAATAACCCCCACATTTAGGCAGAGTCACAGGCAGGAACTTTGTGTGGTTTTCATGATGCAGATGGTGCTCATATATTCGTGCATATTAAAGAAAGGGCAAATGCAGAGAAGCAGGGAGATTAAATCAGTGGGAAATATCTGGTAGCAAAAGTCATAAGACACAATTGCAGATTTGTCCATTCTGAAATACTTGGAAATGTTTCTAAAGGTGTCTCTCTTGTTCCACAGGGCTCCAAAAGGATGTCGGATGCAGAAGTGCAGACAGATCCCGTGTCCATCCTCCCTGCTGGGAAATCCAAGTAGTGCCCAGCCGTGGCTGCTGAAGGGAGGCTCAGCAGCTCTCTGGGAGCTCCTGGCAGCAGAATTGACTCCTTTTCCTTCCCGTGGCTGTCAGCAAACGCCTGAGGCTGCAGCAAACCCCGGGGTACCACTGCAGGTTGTCATCGGCAGGGTTTGTTCCTTACCCGTAGAAAGCAGCTCTAAAGATCCCCGTGAAATGTGTTTAAAGTAAGGTGCTGTGGGGGGCTTGGTGGAGAGGGGAGAGTAAGTCAGGGAGGAGGGTGGCAGAGAATTCAATAAATGGCAGAAAAACGAAGCACGTGACAGAGGAAGGCAGCGAGGCACGGGCAGCGAATCCTCCGCTTTAGAGAGCTGGAAAGCAGCCAGGAAAACCACAAATGCCCCTGGAGAAATGTTCTGCTTCCATGTGGAAACAGCCGAGTCACTTCTGGTGGGGTTCCGACAGAGCTGGAATTGGAGCCGAGCCCTTCAGTCTGACAGAATCCGTGGTGATCGAGTCCTGCTTCCTGTTGGTTATTAATGTAAATTAAACGCTAAAATGCAAAGGCTTGACGTGATCGCAGCCCCTCTCTTGGCCGGGCGAGGTGGGATAACAAATTAAAAGCTATTTAAGGTTCTAATAGGACACAAGAGGGCACCCACGTCCCCTAACGCCGGGCTGTGTGCCTGCCAGCCGGGAATTAATGTTCCTTAGATCGTAGGAAACTTAGTTGTCCCTCCTGATGTCTGTTTATATCCGTACTTGTAATTAATCCTAATAAAAACCAAAATCAAAGCTGCCCAGGCAGCTATCTGCTTCACAAGATTCCTGTAATAACTGTAGTTAATAAATTTTACAGAAAATTAAGATTTCTGTTTGTTCGATCCTAGCCTGTACAGGGAACCAGGGGCCTGATGTTTTAATCCACACTGATCTTAACGATACAATACTGTATATTTTGACATCCTTATCTTTAAATAAACTAATACTTTTCCTTTGAAACTAAAAATCAGTTGCTGCTTCAATTTTCAAATGAAGTTTTTTATTTACATCCCCATGGTCTGATGATTGATGTGACATTAAGGCATAAATCAGCACAGACAAACCTTGCCTGTGGAGGGAATAGTTGTTATTCTGTCTTTATTTGAGTGAAGATTACGCCTGGAAAGCAAGGGAGAATTCTGTGAATTCTGCACAACTATGTTTCTAACTAATCAGAGAGGACAGAGGTGAAAAGCCCCTGCAGTCCAATGGGATTTTGGCTCTGGGTTCTGCAAACCTGCAGGTTTGGGGTGCCCAACCAAACCTGCTGCTGGTTCTGTGCACAGAGAGCTCAGACCAAGGGTTCTTTAGTTACAATGGCACTTTCCTGCCTTAGAAAGGGATATCAGTCCATGGTGATTGCTCACAGGTTTCCAGCCTGACCCACACCCCCTCCTTGTCCATCTGGGTAGGACCAGTGACTCCTGTGCATCTCCAGCGTGAAAGAAGAACTGGGGCTGTTATACCCAGCTTTGCTCCACAAAAACAAATAAATAAAATTGGGCTTTGTCTACATGAGGTGAACTGAATAAAGCACAGGCAGGGAGACACCACCTGTGGTTGCACAGGGCTGTGAGTGCCAGCTGTGAGACAGGGGCTGCTACCAGAGCAGAGGGACAGGCTGTGTGATCTGCTGACTTCATACTGCTGTGGTTACCTCAGTAATGGTATTTAAGAAATTTTCAAATAAAAATAGTGATTATGATTATGATCCATTATATTAGCATAGAACCATAGAGGGTTTGGGTGGCAAAGGACATTAAAGCCCATCCCATCCCACCCCTGCCATGGCAGGGACACCTCCCACTGTCCCAGGTGCTCCAAGCCCCAATGTCCAGCCTGGCCTTGGGCACTGCCAGGGATCCAGGGGCAGCCTCAGCTGCTCTGGGAATTCCATCCCAGCCCCTCTGCTCTGTCAGTCTGAAGCCATTCCCTGTGTCCTGTCCCTCCATCCCTTGTAAATCCTCTCTCTCCATCTTTCCTGCAGCTCCTTCAGGCACTGGAAGGCCACAATGAGGTCATTCCAAAGCTTCTCTTTTCCAGGCTGAAAATATAGAACGTATCTATATATTACTACATTATAGTCTGTGTAGATATTAATTAATGTTACATTTTGGCTAGACCTGGCCTCGTCTGGAGAACAGCTCTCCCCCTTTGGGAGCAGGCCTGAGCTGAGGGCACTCTGTTCCCAGGCAATCAGGGCTGCTGCCCACGTGCTCTGACCCCATCACTTGGCCAAGGGGTGATTTGAGGAGTCAGGAAATGCTCTTGGCAGAGCAACAAGCAGTAACTTCGGCTGTGGGTGCCCTCCACGGCACGGGGCTCTCATTTCAGACAGAATAAAATAACGCTGGGAGCTGGCGCCGCTCCCTGCAGGAGCGGCCTGGTTTGGTTTGGTTCCTGCTGCCAGGAGCAGCAGCAGCAGCTCTGGAGAAGCCCCTCGGCCTCCCCGTAACGCAGCCACACGTGGAGCCCAGGAGGAAGAAAGGAGAAGCATCCCCAGCTCAGCGGAGTTTCCGCGTTCCGCTCGCGACATAAGGAGCATTAAAGAGCAGCTCTCGTGTCCGGGCCCAGGGAAGCTTAACGAGTCCTTTGGAAACCAAAGCTTTGGAAGAGACTGCAGCCCAGGACAAAGGAAAAGAGCAGCCAAGGCAATGCATTGCATTTGGAGCCCCTTGTCAAGAAATAAGCTCTGGTTTTATGCACGGGATCTTTGGAGCAGATCACACCGATCAAGGATCTCAGGGTGCGATTTTCCATGTGGGCGTTTTGGAAGGACTTTAAGCATCTGATAAATATAAAAGGGGATGGATCAGAATTGCAAGTTTTTGTGTGAGAAATGCTGGCTTACAGCACACAGAGGTTTGTTGGCCCCTCAAGAGCAGGTTCCCAGTGAGGGTCTCTGTGCCAGGTGTGCATCCCGCTCCCACTCTGCAAGCTGCAGAGCCATAAACTCCTCCAAGAGTGCCTAGAAAGCACCAGCTCTGTCCCTGCTGAGCATGGCAGACCTGTCTACCCTCAGAGCAGGGAATCTGACCCGCATCTTGCCCCTTGGGAGTTTAAGACCCTTCACTTTAGGAGCTGAGTCAGCTCACACTGAGGCAGGGCCCGACTTCCAGGGTTTGTGTTTCACAGCCCTGCACCCACAATGTGTCTTAAGAGCACCTAAATACATTTTTAGATGTAAATGTTTACAGCTGGCTTTAAAGCCACTCATGCAACAAAATCCACGTTTTCCTGCATGGAAGGATGAAGGGGCAGGAGGTACACACAGAGGGGTTGTGGCTGTGGGGACTGACCCCATGGGGAGGCTGGAGGTGGAATGGCTCTGAATTCTGTGCAACCACACACTCTTTGAGAACATCAGTGAAGAATCTGGATTGTTACAGACTCCACCTCTTCTGGATAACATACCCCGGGCTTTACTGGCAATTTCAGCAGCTCAGCAGTTCTGAGAACACAAAAACAGGAAATTCTGCAGCAGCCCTGACGGAGGCTGAAGATGCATACGAATTCCTTAAAGAAGTGTCATTTTCTGAAAACAAATTATCAAAAGCCTCAAAGAAGAACAAACCTCTTATCACCACTCTTTGCTTTTACTTCATCATTTCCTATTAAATCTGTCACCTGCTGAAGGGCAGAGGAAAGAACCTCCTGCACAGGAAGCACCAGAGATTTGTCTCTAAACCGGAAAGGGACAAAGTCCAAATTCCTTCTTTATCACATCCCAGAGTGGGCAGGTGATGCAGAATCCAGCACTGCCCCTTCACCTACCTTTACACACAGCAAGCTCCTTTATTCTGGTCACAGGGCACAGGATAAGGACAGACCCTCGACACAATGGCATTTGAAACACAATTTGAATTTTGCAGACTCATCTTTGCCAGTTTCAGGGATGTTTGTGATTACTTCATTGGAGTTGTTTGGAAAACAGAAGGGAAGTGGGGATTAAGCTGCAGAGTTTTCACTCTTTTTTTGCTATCAGCTGTTTTGAGTCCATTGGAGAAATAGATTCTGAGATAGGCTGAAGTTTTATTACTTCAGTAAATGAAACTGAAGGAGCCCAGAATGCTGGGACTCCATCATCACAGGAAGCTTTCTCTCTGCAGTTTTTGAGCCCTGGCAGTGGCTGCCATGAGTGAAGGAAAAGAATTGCTTGTGAAAAATTTGCTTGTAAAATTGAGCTGAAGCAATCTTTTTTCTATTTTTTAATTTACTTTTTTTTTTTAACCACTTGCTTTTTTTTTTTAACCACATATTGAAAAGGCACATAATTATCAAATGCCCTGTTCAGGAACCCTTCATCAAATTCAGTAATCAGGGCTAGATAACTTTATTACTCCCTGTTTGTTGCCACAAACTGCTCTGTCAATATTCACCAACCCAGCCAAAGAGCAGAACCAGTCTTAGACGTTATAAAAAAAATTCTCTTTACCCCAAGTACCCAGGATTGAGCCACACCAGAAGGATTTTGGTGCTTCCAGCAGTGAGTAGAGCAGCCCTGCCAGAGACACAGCCACACAAATTTAATTCCAGTGAGACTAAAACTATGCAAAGGCTTTTATTGCCATTGTGACTACAATCAAAAATAATTTTTTGTCTCTCTTCTCCCACTTTGTTGCCTCCACGGTCCTACCACAGTAAAACTGCCAAGTAAAAATGAGCTTTTGCCCGTGTCAATCTGCTGAGGGGGGTCTGCAGGTGCCCCGGGGCCAAGAAGGGGTTAAGGACTGCACTGGGGTCAGCCCAGCTGGGTTCACTTGGGAGCTGATGAGAAGGTTTAATCCTCTGAAAGGGATGGGGACGGGAGGCAGAGCTCCCCGGAGCTGCAGGAGGAAGGGCTGGGCTCTCACAGGAGCAGGTAAGAGCTGTGCTCAACCAACTCTGGGGCAGGTTTGTGTTTTGGGGCCTTTTCAGGCTTTTTGTGGCTTCCCAAGGACACAGCAGTGCTTGATAAGGTTTTGTGGTTCCAGCTTTCTCTGGGGTCTGTGGGGTTGTTCCCCCCCGTGGTTTTTGGGGTTGTTCCCCCCCGTGGTTTTTGGGGTTGTTCCCCCCGTGGTTTGGGGGTGCTTCCCCTGGCAGTGCTGCGCAGTTCCTCAGCTCCATCCCCACCAAACCCCACCCTTTGGGAAGTGCTGCCCACCTGTACCCCTGCACATCCCTCTGCCCTCTCTGCTGGAAGCCAAAATGTGGCCTTGGCCACCTAATTCAACCCTGAAAGCATCAACACCTTTGACTTCCTTAAATATCTATTTGTAGGTGAATGGCAATGCTAAAATGTGAATTTAGTGGAGCCTGGAAGTTCAGGGGAACATTTATCACAGAAATAACAAGTTTTCAAAGTTGCCTGTCCCTGTAAAATGTGCTGGGAAGGAGGGGATGTGACACTAAAGCCTCTGAGAGCCACAAACAGGGCTGGTATTGAGAGTTCTGTTGTGAAAAAATGATGGATTTTGGTGCATCAGCATCAGAAAAGCTTTCTTGGTGAAGGAAATTGTGACATACTCTTTCTTGGGTTAACTTTGGTGGGGGATTGTCTCTGTTTTATTAATTCTCAACAAACAAAATTCTCAGCATCACTGAAGTTTGTAACTACCTTGACTAGTGCAAAGAGATTAAGAAATGGTGTAAAAGGAGCCTGAATTCTGCGTGCAGAGCACACAGGGGCTGTGGCAAGGTGAGGGTTAAGGGAAATCTCCTTTTTTTCCCCTGGTCCTGTGTGTCAGTCACAGAGCTGACCTGCAGTGATGTAACATAATCTGGACACTGAGGCTTTTACCAAATGTCACTTTGAAACAAAGCATGTGCTTTTAGAGAAAGTTGTTTGTTTTAACCGAGCCCAAAATGAAGCATTCATCATCTTGTCTCCCGTGCAGCATATTGTTCTAGCTTGGAAGAAACTGAAACTAAACCATATGCTGAAAGGGGAAGAATTCAGACAAATTTCCTCACTTTCCATCCAGTCTGTGCCTCGTTTTTTGAGCTTCAAGGACAGGAAAAATGTAATTGCTGTAGACAGGGTAAAGATGGGAGCTGCTATTCCCAGTCCTTTACACGGAGTAGGTGCTTTCAAGAACTTGGAAACAAACATTGCACTAAAATTACTGCTGGTTACTGGCAGAATTGCTTGTAAATGTCTGTATTGGAGGCTGGAAATAGAATTTAGGGGTTTGCAGAACGTGTTCCTCAGGCTCGTTGTTCACAGATGTAGCTTTGTTCTTACGGGCACACGGCTGCCAAGAATTTCCTAAGCAACTGCTGATTATGCAAACTTCAAATTTGGGGGGTTCTGCTCGTAATTGCTCCAAGAACTGAATATTTTATAAATGCTGATTCTTTGGCAGTGAGATGTTGTGGAGGTTACCCCAAACTGACATTGTTAGCTCGTTTTCAACTTCTCCTTTGCTTTGAATTTACTCCTAATTGACTCTTCATGGGATTGTACTGTTAGTTCCTATAAAAGGTGAGAAATGTGATGTTAGTTTGGAACTGGATTTGGAAGTTTGGGGACCAATCATTGTTCTTGTGGAATATTGTCTGTTTTCAATTTATTGTTGGACTCCACATATCTACCACATTTATCTAAGTACTCTTTTACATCTGACTCCTTAATACATTTAGTTGATCTCTGCCCTGCCAACATGAGAACACGAAGTACTCCTGAAAGATCTCCATTTGCAATCTGAGATAGCTAAAATTGCTAATGTAGCAGCCTCGTTGTTATCACAACAGCTATCTCAGATATTTAAAGTGAGATTTTTACTCCAGTTGTTAGCCTGAATTTAGATTTTGCTGTAGAAAAAAAAAAAAATTTAAAATTAATTGGCACTTTTTGCAAGTTAATGCAGTGTTGACTTCAAATCAGACACCTCCAGGAGGAGACTGCTTTATTCTTCCTACATTTGTTTATAGTTCTTGGATGTCTTTGGGGTTTTTTAAATTCAGGGCAGAGATACAGAGAACACACAATAAGAGAGCTACATCCACTGTTTCATTTCCCTTTTCCCAGTGTTTATCACACCTGAGCTGCTTGTCCCCAGGCCAGGTTTGGTACCCCAGGCCAGGTTTGGTACCCCAGGCCAGGTTTGGTACCCCAGCCCTGATTCCCCCATGGCCGTTCAGGTGAGAGATGTCCACGCTTAGGCAAGCCAGCCTTTTCCTTCTTTGCTTTTCCTTTGCTTCTTTTCTTGTTGCACACTTGACTTTCATCACCAGAAGCAGTCCTGAGCTGTGTCTGATTTAATACCCGGCCCACGAGGAGGTTTAGGCCGGGCCCAGGTGATGAACATGTGGAAAAGCTGATGCTGCTGCCCTGCAGAAAAGCTCAGCTCAGGTGGGAGAGCGAAGGTTCTGGAAGGGAGGAGTCCACCCCGAGCTGCAGTGCACACAGGCTGCTGCAGAGCCATCTGCAGGACCTGGTGGCAGCAGTGAAATATTAGAGATTAAGCAGAGAAAACCATCCTGGCTATTGAAAATCAGATCACTGCTGCCATGGGTGTGCACTGGCAGGGCAGCCCTGCCACAGATGGACACTATTAAAGGCAGTAATCAAACACCAACGTGTGTTTCAGGCAGAAAGAGACCCTGAGCTCACTGGTGAGCAGGGGAACTCTTGGATTCATCTCTATATCAGAAAGGTGGGCAAGATTTGAAGCTTTTTTAAGGCTGTTTCAGTGCTGGTTACCTGGAATTCTGCGTGATTCTCACAAATTCCAGTCTAACAAATGCAAAATACAGTTGTCTTTTTTTTCATGAAAAAGTCTAATGCATGAACATGGGCTCACACAAAGTCTTGCCACTCTTTCAGGCAGGTTTCCATGTGTGGCAGGATAATTTAGATGTCAGAAAGTGCCTTGCTTTTACTGTCATTAAATGGGTGCACATCAGAATTCCCCAAACTGAATCCAGCAGCATCACAGAGTGCAGAACAGCAGCAGTGCTGCAAATCAGGATGATAAATATCACAGATACTCCCTGAATCGCTTGGGATACGACGGTTCTGGAGCTGGTTCTGGGCAGAGCAGGGAGAAGGGCCCGGTCCCGGGTCCGCAGGAGTTACCCCAGTCCCTGCGGGCTGTGCAGGGCACGCTCCTCCCCTCCCTGCTGGCACAAACCCAGGCAAAATTGTCACTTCCCAGCTCTCCCTCGTGCAGCAGCTGAATCCCATCCCCGTCCCTCTCCGGGCACTCCCCCGCCGCCTTTGTCTTGGGAGTGTCCGGGCTCCATCCTCGGCGCAAACTCTAAAAAAAAAAAAAAAAAAAAACAACTCTGTTCTTATTGCACCATTGGGAAATTATTCCCCCGGAATTATCTATATTTTTAACCACCAGTGTGTCAAAGTTTGCTGCTCTGTTTAATTTTGTGGGTTTTTTTCCTCTACCATAGCCCTGCTGTTGGTGCTGCAGTTAATCTGTAATAATGTTAGTTTGGTTTAAGTTTTATGAAGGCAATTGAGAGGATCCTGCGGATCACTGAGCTCAATAAAATCTCAGTGCCCTCCAATTCTGTTTGACACAGAACTTCTTCATCCTGCAAACTCAATGTCAGCAATAAAATCATAGATGCTGCTTTTCTAACAGGGCAGGAATGAGTTGTTCTGTGCAGAAATGTCTGCCTGAAACAGATTTTCCATGAAGTGTTTTGTCAGTGCGTGCACACACTCACCATTCCCGGGACCTCAGGGATTAAGTTCCCATAAGCATGGATGATATAATTTCTTCCAGGACCAGATTCACGTGGTAATGTCATTGTTACACAACTCGGCTTTAAAATAACGACGTGAAATGCTAAATAATCAAAAAGGTTTCTTCTTCCTTGCCTCCACCACTAATTTTTCCAATGAGAAATTGAAAACGCGAAAATATTTTTTTTTAATGTAAAAAAATAGTGTGATATTCTGTCCTTACACAGACGTTACATCAAAACGAGTTTTGTTATCTCCCTTCCCCGCCCCCGGACCAGCAGCAGTTTCCTCAGCCCGCCCGGCCCTGCTCTCACACAGCGAAATGTTCTTTAATGTGTTCTTTGGCATGTCCTGGGCACTACAGCAGCAGCCCAGCCCTTAACAGCGCTGCTGGCTGAGCGGAGTTTTCGGCCATCCCCGCTTTCCTGGCTCAGTTTCCTTTGAATGTCGCCCCACATCACTTCCCCCCTCCCTTTCCCCCTCCTCAGCCCCATCTCTCCCTCCAGTGCCAGTAGAGGGCACTTGGATTTAATTTCTTGGATGGTTCAGGCTTTAAAACTATTCCAGCAGTTGCACTTACAGGTTTTTTGGTGGTTTTTTGTTTGTTTGTTTTTTTTTTTCCTGTCGTCCTGTTCATAGAACCGTGGAGAGAAAACCCAAACCCCAAACAAGCCAGCAATCCCAAGCTGCGTGGTCCCAGTTTAGGATCCCGGATCCCACTGGGAGCCCGGGGAGGAGCTGGGGGATGGCACTGCAGGGTTCACCCCTGCGGTGAGGTCCAGCTCCTCTTTTCCTGAGGAGGATCTTCCTCATCGTGGGGGGAGGATAATGAAGGGCTCCTCCGAGGTGTTTTTGCAGCAATTTCTGCACAGCTCTGGGTAAATAAACTCCTGCAGCCTCAGCGAAACCAGGGCTTATCCCAGCTACAGCTCAGCACCCCCCAAACTTCCCTGCCCATCCTCTGCTTGCTCTTCTGGGATATTTTGATGTTTTCCAGGATTTACAGCTCAGGCTGGAGGTTGTGTCTGGAAGTGTCTGATCAGGTTTCCTGTCGATCCTCCCCTCCCTCACGCAGAATAAAGCAGTGCCCTGGATGGTTTAATCCCAACACCGGGCCCAGAGAGCTCCTGACAGCACTGATGGGGCCTCACTGGGCTTTCATCTGGTGCCTCGGTTGGGATCCCACTGGTTAAAAGCTGATGTGGGGCAAACAAAAGCCAAGGAGTGCCGGGAAAGGGGTGATGATAAAGGGGAAATGAGAGATTGGTCCTTGCAAAAATTGATGTGCTTAGGGTAGGAAAAAAAATAATGCAACTAAAATTAAAAATGTAACTCCGCACAGTGTGGTGTGAATGCTAAGCAAGCACCACAGAAATGCTTTTAAATTAAAGAGAGAGAGGATAAATAAGTGCTTGATGTATATGAAAAGGTATATTCCCCGCTCCACTCTTCCTTTGTCTTTCAAATGCAGAAGAAGCAAAAAGGTCAGGAGAGATTTGGTCGATACCATAACAAGGAAGTCACTTTTTGTGCTGCTGTGAATGTGGTATTGTTCTTCTCTTACTGTCCCGGTCAGAGTCAGAATGAAATTAAAACAATGCTGCTGCTGAGAGGGATCAAGCCCGTGGTGGAGAGGAAACGTGCTTACCTGCGAGCCTCACCACACTGCTTTGAAGAAAAACTGCTGCCTGCTCTCAGCAGAACCTCCTCAGGAAGCAGCCTGCAATCTGCCTGAGCCCTGCAACCTCTGAGGGTCAGACTCCCCCCAGCACTGCCCCCCACCCGGGAAAGCTGGAACCCCCCTGGGATCACTGACGGGCGTTTCATGCAAAACAGAAATGGTGCTGATGGCTGCCAGTGGTACAGGGCAAGCAAAGACAACGATTTGTGATTTACACGTGATTTACAGGCCATAAATGTATTTATTTCCACTTGTACAGTCAGGTGTGTGCTTTCAGCTCAGCTAGCACTCAGGGAACTGCATGGCTGCTGTGAGATCATAATTGCCTGGTTATGGCCATAATTAATGAGGTATTGGGGCAATCACAGCTGCCTGAGTAAAGCAGGAGTGCAGCCACAGCTGGCAGCATCAGCTGGGTTGTTAATGTGGGGTATGCTGGGGTAACTGGGGTCCTTGAGTTGTTATTCTGGGGTAACTGGGGTCCTTGAGTTGTTATTCTGGGGTAACTGGGGTAACTGGGGTCCTTGAGTTGTTATTCTGGGGTAACTGGGGTCCTTGAGTTGTTATTCTGGGGTAACTGGGGTCCTTAGTTTGTTGTCTGTAACCTCAGCAGAATAACTCACATGGAATCAGTGGCTTTTAAAAAGAAGTTTTCTTCTCCTCCAGGCTGCAAAGTCTGGACCAAAGTCTTCCCAGTCCTGTCCTAAACTGTAGCTGAGAAATTGTTTTCCAGCATTATTTCCAGTGCAAACTCAGCTGGGTTTAAAAAGCACACCCTGCATTAGCAGCTATGTGCTTCCAGCATAAAGCAAAACTTTAAATCTCCCACACTGGCCAGAAACTGGAGAAGGAATTTCTTTCTAGAGTATCTCTCCCCAGCCTGCGTGCAGGGACTGATCATCTCTGAGCTCCTGCCTGCCTGGCCAGGGGCTGTTGGTGTTTCCTGTGTCAGGGGGAGTTACAGAAAGAGAAATCGCTGATTTTGGTTCCACACGGGAGATGTTTGAATATTGGTGTGCTCAAAAAGAAAACAAAACAAAAAAACCCCACAGTATTGGAGTAGGGAAGTGATATTTTTAATGTCAGTGAGAGTCAGGTTTGGGTTTGGAATGAGCAGACTGGGCTGAGTAAAGTAAGTGACCCAAATCTGAACTGCAAGAGACTCAAAACTTTGTCCTTCACTTAAAATCTCACTCAGTGAGTCTCACTTTACCATTTAATACTTAAATGAGTTTAACTTAATGAGTTAAGCACTGGGTACTTTAGATAAAAAATAATATTTTGTGGAATAAGACAAGATAAAGAACTTAGAATTGCCCACAGTCATCATGAATAATCTAATTTAACCCTTTTTTCATTTAAAATCACTGGATTCAAATTGATTTATTCACAATGATTTGTCAAGTAACTTGTGCAAACAAGCTCTGTCCTGTGATTTTCCCATAGATGGTCCAGGAGCAGCTTCACACTGTTCAGTTTTTGTCACATGATCGGCCACAAGTCACATTCTGTTTTTTCTGTTTCCTGTTTGATGCCAGAAATAAGAGATTTGCAGGTCTTGTATATTATCTGATCTACTATGCAAAGAAACCCCAGCTGCTGAGAGCTGACCCAAGAACACTTTCCCTGCTGAGTGTCCCCCCCAAAATGAGTTTGGCTTCAGGAACTCCTGCTGGAGCTGCTTTTCCTCAGTTTCCTGAGAACTGCAATGCACAAATCTTCCTCCTTTGTGTTTATACACCTTTGGTTTAAAGCTCCACCTGAGCAGATGTTTATTTGATTTATCACGCTCATTTCATGCATCGTGGGCCGGTTTCTTTTGTCTCCCTGAGCAAAAGCAGTTTGGGGATTCCAAGGAAAGCAGCTCTGTGTACATTTGGGGGTGTTCTGCCAATAAATTCACACACCAGTGTGGAATCATGGAATGGGCTGGGTTGGAGGGGACCTTAGAGATCTTCTCATCCCACCCTGCATGGGCAGGGACACCTCCCACTGCCCCAGGCTGCTCCAGCCCCAGTGTCCAGCCTGGCCTGGGACATGCCAGGGATCCAGGGCAGCCCCAGCTGCTCTGGGAGCTCCATCCCAGCCTCACATTAAAGACCCCAGCAGCTCCCTGTGGGACCCCAGAGCTGGGTGCAGGATCCCAGGTGGGGCCAATTTCAACGGCACAAAGGCCCCAGGAGCATCTCATGCCAAACCAGCACCTTTCCCTTACAGGCTGCTGCGGCCCTGGCATTGTTGTCCGGTGGCAATTGAGCCAAAATTAGACAAAAGTAGCACAAATGGGTGGTGGGTGGGGAGGAGATCTGTGAGGGAGCTCACAGAACCCTGCTCAGCCACGGCGTTTGCCATCACCTCAAGTCAGAATGGAAGAGCAGAGATCACACTAAAAGGAAGGGCACTGAGCTGGTTCGGTGCCAGCTTATAAAAGACATTTTTATAAAGGATGTTTAGCAAAAAGCAGTGTCTGACACCTGACCAAACTGGATTGCTGATTGTTGCCCACTTTCAGGAGCCTCTGGAGATTCAGGGGGTGGGGGAGACACGAAGAAAAACCCATCATGGGGAATAGACATCAGCTATGAGAGGAACACAAAATACCCATTCCATCCCTGCTTTAAACCCCTCCAACCCATCGAGCAGTGCAGAAGGACAGGGCTCTGTGCCACCCTCAGCAGCTCCTGGAGGTGGCAGAGCCCCCTGTGGTCCCCAAACTGGGTAATTCACCCAGAGGAAAGCAGGAGCTGATTATCTGCAGGACTCCTGGAGTAAAGTGCTTTATGGAATCACACCCCTGTAACCAGAACTCTGTTCAGTCAAACAAAGGTTGGATGAGGTTACATTTAGGTGAATTTTAGCAATAAGGCCCCCATGGTATTTGGTTTTGTCTATTTATTTTGTAGTTTACACTACGGTGCTATCAATTCTAAAAAGAAAAATAGAGTTTTCAAGTCTAGATATGTGAGAGTTTTTTAACATTTGGAATTGATCCAGCAATTCAGTATCTTAATCCAAAGTCAAACTTTCTGCAGAACTGTAGTTTTATTTTTGTGGTTTAGGTCTATCTGGGAAGAGAGGAAGAACAAACTGAATTTTGTTGTAATTCAGTTAGAGCAAAATACAACCCCTTAAAACTGCAGTGCCTAAAATAAATATATCTGACTAGGCTGGATTTATGCAACATAAATATAACAAAACAATGCCAGCAAACTTTGGTTTTGTGACATAAACACAGACTTGGTGTAAATCAGTAAATGCTTCAGTTCATGTTCATTCAATAACCTGATTTTAAATAGCATTTTTCAATAGACTGTAGGTACAATTTTAAAATTCTATTTTTAAATTAGAAATGACATAAGTTAGGAAAATGGTCCACTTAGTCCCCTGTTGTTTCAGGATTCTTCTGTGCTCTGAACCCGTGATGTTATTTATATGTGAAATCAACCCCTAGAAAAGATTTATTTAAGAATTCTGCTGGAATAACTCCTCTTTTGGAGCGAGGAGCTTTGCTCCGAGGCCGGTGTGTGGCAGAAGCAGAGCCTGCAGTGGATTTCACAGAGCATTGGATCATTTCTGCACTCCAGGATCAAAGCTGTGCTGGGATAAGATCTTTGTTTACGGAGAAGCTGGGTTGGTGATGTTGGGTTTTGTTTTCTTTATTCTCTTCCTCTCTGGAGCGAGTCGGTTGCACTTTGAGAGCAGAAGGAACTGTCAGCATCTCCCTCATCTCCTGCTGGAGCCACTTCAGGGAACCTTGGGGGCTCTGTTGTTGCCCAGCCTAATTTCATTTTGTGCCAGTCTCCAAAGCTTACACACACCAAATATTTTAGGTTGTTGTCATATCCTCCCTTAGTCATAATTTGCTCAAATCACACTCATTCACCCTTTCTCTTGTCTTCTTTTTGCTTTTTGATACATGATTTACTTAATTTACTTTCTATTCCCTGAATTAGCAATAGAGCTCTATAAACAGATGGGCATTAAGGGCAGGGGGAAGAGGCAATTTTAAAAATTGAGTTCCTATAGAAATATTAGAAGTCTTTTGAATTGGAAGTATTAAGACTGGGGTTTTTAAATTCTGTCTAAAGATTGCAACAGTTGTGCAAATTAATCCTGGGGGGTTTTCTGTGTGATTTTGTGGTTTTTTTAACAGTCTTCTCCCAGCCAGTTCAGAGCTCCTGAACACTTCTAAAATTAGTCAGTGACTTATGTTAATTTTTTTCCCGGGCTCTCCGACGGTGATTTAATTCGAGCACACTTAGGATTTATGTGAGACAATAAATTGTCCCTTTCAAACAATAGCCTGGCTATAGGAGTGAGCAGATAACGCTGGAGAGGCTGCCTGGAATTTTAAGCTGATACCGGGGTGGATTTGGGCAGGCAGGGAGGCTGCCCTGAGCTTCCTCCGAGCGTGGAACACGAAGTGTCCGGGCGCAGAGATGGGGTTTCCTGTCAGTGGGAATTGTTTAGCAGCTGATCACTCCAGAAATAGCCGGGAATAGGAAATTCCTGCCGCGGGGAGAAGCAAAACGCTCAAAGCCCTCCAAATGAGGGAGATGGAGCTGCGGTGCCTTCTGTCACTTTCTGCTGATTTGGGGTCGCTGGGCTGTCCCCGCTGGCAGTGATGCGGGTCCTGCTCCCCATCACATGTCCAGCAACGAAAATTAAAAAAAACAACCCCTGATTGATCCTTTCTCCCACAAAATCTGCCTTTCCTCCCCCCTTTCCCGTCTCTTTTTCAAGCATCCAATTATCAATTAAAAATCGCAGCGTTTCCTCCAAGGGCTGGGGAAATGCAGTTTTCCAGGGGGATACCAGAGGCAAACTTTACAGCCTGGGGGAGGGGAGCAGCAACAAAGCACTTATTCTTCCCTTTCCCCTCCCCCAGGAGAGGGAGGAAGCAGAGGAGTGGTGCTAGAAGTAGGAAGAAGAAAGGAATTAAAAAGTAAAGAAAACTTGAAAGTGGAGTAAGGAAAGGAATTTAAAGGGGAACTGTGCAGTTTTAGCAAGAGGGCCGAATTCCGGGAGATGATGACCGCTCTGCGCTGAGCGAGCCTGTTACTTTGATTTCACTTGACCTCAGTTTTGTGTGCGTTGTCCTGCTGGTGGCAGCTTGGCTCCCGAGGGAAGGTGCGGCCTGAAGGTTTAGGATAAAGCTCGGAGGAGATGGTTTGTGTAACCAACCATCCAGAGGTGGCTGGGCAGAGTTCCACCGCGGAGGTTTCGTAACCTTTAAGCTGGGTGTGTGCCGATTCCGAGCGGCAAAAGCAGCGTTCAGACCCAGCCGGGCTTTGTGTGGCGCGGGCTGGTTTTGGGGATTAACCCAGCCACCTGTTACTAAAACACGAAACTCGGGCAGCAGAACAGGGCTGTACCTTTCCAGAGGCGCACCTCGGGGGGAAGGATGGAGGCAACGTTTTTGTAAGGGAGCAAAACTTTTGTTTTTTGGTGGGAAACTTTTCCACCGCCGCCCCCAGCTGCCAGCTTTGCGTTTCTGTGAGTTTTGTACCCTGCCTTCGTGCACGCACACGTGGGAGGACACACGAGCACACACAC
The DNA here is from genome assembly GCA_013398275.1 of Promerops cafer. NCBI lineage: Eukaryota > Metazoa > Chordata > Aves > Passeriformes > Nectariniidae > Promerops > Promerops cafer. The sequence continues at coordinate 374,305 of VZSE01007860.1, forward strand.
TTGGGCTCAACCCACGGCTCCCTGAATCCTCTGTCTGAGCACATCGGTGCTGCTCAGGCTGTTGATAAGCAAAGTTTACCTTCCGTGCTTGAAATCACGTGCTTTTCCAGTTGTGGATGGAAGTGCAGCTTAGGAAAAATATATATAACATTGACCGGCGTGCTGACCTGGGGCAGAATCTCTCCTGACCGATTTTCCTCTTAAATCCTGGTTTTAAACGCAGAGCTCTAGTTTCGTTTGGCTGTAATTACTCCTGAGTGCAGCTGCCCTGAAGAGTGGGCTTTGCAATTCACAAGGTTTCCTTTCCCTCTTTTTGTTTGCTTGCTCATTTCCCACTTGCTTTGGGTCCCGGCAAGATGAAGTTCTTTAATTTGGCTGCAAAGCAGCTCCGCAGCCCTCCAGGAATATTGACAAGGACAGCAGGGAAAAGCCAGGAACTGGAGTGGCCCAGCAGCTGCCCCAGCCCTGGGCTGGACCTGCCCCAGCCTCGGTGCCTGCTCGTCAAACCCAGGATGTTTTAAATAACAGATCCCAGGCTTGGCCAATTGTGATTGCCCAACAAAACCTTGCTTTGTCATAAACTTTCTGCCTGGCTTTACTTTTGAGTAGCGTGCTCCATGTGACCCAAGAGAGTAAAATCCTTTTTCTTGGGGCAGGGAATGTAAGAAAAACTGATAATGGATTAATGGTAGTGGGATTAATGGTAGTGCATAAATGTTGTTTCCTTGAATTAGATCTGGAGCATCATTCGGTTTTGGAGAGACTCAAGCCTGCTTCTACCATATTTGTATTAGGGCCTGAATTTCTGTTCTGGGAGCTCTGAAAGCAGAGAACACTGCTGAAAACTAAAACCAGGAGGGTTCCTCATTCCTTGCTCCTGCCTGCAGGGCAGAACACTTTGTTTTTGACAATGACCTGTACAAGCATACCAGCCTGTTTACTAGCTGTTGGAAACCGGTTGTAGAGCCTTTGTACGTGGACTTAGCAGCTGTAACAAGAGCTAGGGGTGTGTGGAAGCTCAGCCTCCTCTTCCTCATTCCCTGGCAAAGCTGTACCAGGACACACCAAGTTGTGTTTTTCTGTGCAGCCTCAGGTTGGCTTTTTCCCATTTCCTGAACAGCGAGGTTTGGGGTTAAAAGAGGAAATAAAAATGTGCAGCCATTCCTATCTGAAAACCAGACCTTAGCTCCCGGTGGTTCTTTTCCTTTCAAAACACAAGCAAGATTAAAAATAAAGAAGTGTCAGTGTGCTAATGTTTCAGTTTCTAATCAGTTCACAAATGGCAGGAAATTAACTGGCTTTTCATGAACATCTGTTCCACTTCTGGCTTGAAAGGTTGGAGGCAAATGCTATCTGTCAAATCTCATAGTGAGAATCGGCAGTAAATACACTTTTCATTTCCCACCCCCATTTCTCTATTAGCCATTCAAAATAGTACCTTGTAGCCAAAGGCACTGGTTTGTTTTCCTCTTGTATTTTTTTGGGGGGTGGTTGGGTTCAGGGTAATGGGGAGGACAATGAGCTGCCTCAGAGTAAGGATCAGGAGAAAGGTGGTGATTACAGCCCTGCAGTGCTGTACACCTGCTGGATGTGTACAACACCACTCATCCCGAGTTCTTCTCAGGTGAAATGTGCTTTTTTTGGACAATTCTCAAGGGCTTGGGAAGCAGAACCTCTTTTTCCTGGTATTATTTATCTTTAAGTGACTTGAGGAACTAAAGGTCTTGTTGCTGCAGCAACAGTCTCTATGGGGATGTCACATCCAAGTGACTTTATTTAATCACCTTTCCATGCCTTGTGTGCCCAGGTTCTCCAGGCTGCAGCAGCAGTGCTCCACAGGACAGGTGTAACACACTTTGTGCTGAGCTTCTTTCCTTCAGGTTGTGGGCAGTTATTGAATATCCAGCCCCTCTGGGAGTGGCTTTGTCCCCCAGGAGAGACTTTGCTGCCACAGTGCCTCACACTGGGACTGGATTGCTGGCGCACCGAGCTCTTTTCAGTGCTGGGTACTGGGTGCTGTCTCCTCCTTTTTTAAAACTAGACAGACATCCCAGTTTTCCTGTTCACTGCTACGAGCTTGATAGGGAATTGACAAGCCCAAATTGTCTGGAGTTTGTAACAGCTGTGCTTCTCGTGGTTCCCTGCACATACAGGGCTTGAAATCCTTGGCTGAAGAGACATTGGGATATCTCCATTAAACTCCTGTAACAGCTGATTATTCCTGAAATTGGTTTCAGTAGCAATTCCAAGAAAACTGCTCTGGAGAACAGAGAGGCTGAACAAAACCTTAAGCAATGCATAGACCACTGGGTTTTGAGCAATCCAGAGCTGAAATAGAGAATGACAGCCCAGAAAATGCAACAAATGGCCTAAAAAGCACCAAAAGCTTCCCAGATTCCCTCGTGGGGTCCAGAGAGGAGGATATTAATCAGGCCAGACAGAGGAATCTGTAACCAAACAGGTTTGGCCATTACACAAGAATAACAGGCAAACATGAAACTGGAGGAAAAGATCTTTATCAGCCCCTCACATGCAAAACCATACAGGGGAAACTCAGAGTGCTCTGTGCAGTGAGCAGCTGGGGGGAAACTCAGAGTGCTCTGTGCAGTGAGCAGCTGCAGAGGGACGTGGGACCTCGTTTTCTCTCCTTGCTGCCAGCAAATCCTGGTCCCACATGGAACACTCAGTAAAAGTTCCCCTGTTTTCCTGCTCAGCATCAGCACTGCTCTTCCCACTGTTCTGGTTGCTTGAATGGAAAAAGGACTGGGGCTTTATGGGGCAGACAGGCTCAAAGGGCTTCAGAACTGTAAACTTGTCTAGAGTTAAAAGGTTTTAGAAAAACTGGTGCACACTGTCTTTAATCATAGGATGAAGTTACTGCAGAGCTCAGACAAGGGGCCAGGCTGGTTTGACATTTCAGGGTGCAGCAGGTGCCTTCAGCTCCCTCTGTAGCTGGTGCTGTGTCTGTTACCCATGGGAGCCCTTCCCTGATTTGCCTTTTGGGACATGGTTCTCCTTAGTCTTGTCCAAACCTCACATCAGCCAGCGGGAGTGTGGCTGCAGAGGGGTGAAACATTTCACTGGTGTGAAATGATCACCCATCCATCCATCCATCCATCCATCCATCCATCCATCCATCCATCCATCCATCCATCCATCCATCCATCCATCCACCTAAATCCTGCAGGGGCTGTTGGTTTCCAGTGGGAAAGGCTTCTCAAAGAGGTCCCGTGGTGGAAAGAGGTGCCACTGGCAAAAGACACCCCAAAATGATGGTCACTGCCACAGCTCTTCCCCTCCTGGGACCAAAAAGCCACCAGGACTACAGAGGCACCCGTCCCTCAGGCCTTATCTCTGTGTCTTATCACTGCTCCATGCTGCCTGGCAGAGGTTTAAAAAGAGAATTAGCAATTTATTATTGCTCAGCTCTAAATTCTCAGAGCTCCCTGCAAGGCTGGGGAATAATTGTCATTGCCTGACTTGTGGGAAAGTGAAGTGGAGCAGATGTGCTGAGAGATAGAGATTTGCTCACGCCACCAGAGTCAGGTTTCCTCAATTTATTGAAGAGTGCCAGGCTCATATTGTTCTTTCCTTTACAGTTAAATAATAATATAAACTTTGTGCTGCATGGCTGCTGATTTATGTGTTCTCATTCAAACAGATGCTCGGATCTGGTTTAATGAAAGGACAAGAAATATTGTCTATTAATGAACTCTGAATAATTATATCATGCTCTAAGCATTGAGTACAACAGTGCTCGCTAGGGGAGGAAGAATCATTGGGCAAGAAAAATAATTGTCTCACTAGCAATTACCATTAAAGTATTAAAGAAACTGATGTACTTCTCATTAAATAATCTCTCTGGAAGCTTTTGTTCCCTAATAAAGTGCTCATCTCATGAAGTGCCATCAGGAGCACAGTAATTTGATTTGATTATGAGCCTTTACCTGCTTACTGGAGAATTGCTTGTAAATATTAATAATGGATTCTCACCAGGGGAAAAGAAGGTACAAGGGACATCCCGAAATTAGGAAAATAAATCATTAGGTGCTCTCCTCATCCTCTGTTCTTGATGTCTTCATGACATTAAAATCACAGTTGTAACAACACAGTTTTTCCTTGATTGCAGAGTTTCCCATCAAGAAAGTCATCAAGATGGACTCTCTGCAGTTTAGTGCTTACACTGAGCTTCTTCACCCACTCACTGCTTTGGGTTTTTAACCTGCAGGTGGAGAATCTCCCACTGTGCTACCCAGAACCCCCCAGCCAGACCGGGTGGATGGGGAAAAGAGGTTTGCTCTGGCCAAAAAAGCATCACAAATCTGCCATTTCCACCATTTCAAAAATCCTGACGCACTTCAAGGCAGAGAGCAAACACATTTATGCAAACCAAAATGCCAGGAGGTTTCTACAGCCGCTCTCCAAAATGCCAAGGCACTTGTCCCACTTTCTGAAGGTACCACAGTCTCCTGTGAACACAACCTGAGAAACTCAGAGCTCTGCAGATTTGGTCTCGAGTTTCTGTTGTGTCCCAGAACAACCTGTGAGTTCTTGAAAAACAGCCCCAAAAATAGCATGAATCTTGTCGTTTCATTTTTCAGCCTGTAGATCTGCAGAACGAGAATGCCTTAACAGGAAGCCTCAGAAGGAGAATTAAAGGTTTTTGTTTTTTTTTTTTTTTAATATTAAGTGGTTTTAATATATTAAAAGCTTTGTCTAGAAGGCAGATGACACATCCCCATCCCTGCACACCCTGGGCTGAGCTTTCTTTGGACTCTGCTTTCTTTGGACTCTATCTAACACTCAGGTGTTGATATGATCAGCTCCACCAGGAGCCTTTCATCCCTCCCATTTATCTTTATTTTATTGCTGTTGGTGGCAATAAATGCGGGATAAGATGCTACATTTGTCCCTAAATGATATCAATTTATGATTTCATGCTGTGGGGTCAAAGTTTCCTGCCTGGGTCTGCACTGAGTGTGGCCTTGTGGGGCCCTGAATGGCTCCTTTGTGCTGCAGTGGGAAAACCTTACCTGGGAACTCATGGGACAGCAATCAAAGAGACACTCTTGGGTGCTGCTGGTTATTATTCCTATTTCAGCCATTTAAGCAGCTCTTTACAGAGGGGGAAAAAAAAAGTTTATTGAAAAATAGGCAAAAAACCCAGAATATTCGTCTGGTTTTATGTGGGTGAGGATTTCTAATGAAAAGTTCCAGGAATTTTTTATGTGTCTTTTCTGCCAATTTTATTTCCTCATGGCTTACAGGTATTTTTTGACTATTAACACTAACCTTTGTGTCACCCACATCCTGGCATGCATCACCACGTTTTGTGTATGAAACACAAGAGAATCTTTACTTGAGATCAGAAACACACAGGACAATAATTTCTATTTTCTTCCTTTTTTCCACGGAAAAGGGGTGGGTGAGAGACCTGTCCTGGAAAAATCCTACACAAAACTTCTCTGAAAAAGAACTGTCTGTGGCACGTGGGGTGTTCCTCAGTCCATTTAGTGTGGGGGGGCTCTTCAGATCAAATTCTTCTTTAAAAACTGCCTTTCTCAGCAGGGTCGGTGTTCTCTGCCAGTTGGAAGATCAGGTTGGGAATGCTGGGAATCAGGGAATGGTTTGGGTTGGGAGGGACCTCAGAGCACACCCAGAGCCACCCCTGCCGTGGCACCTCCCGCTGTCCCAGGCTGCTCCAGCCTGGCTTTGGGCACCTCCAGGGATCCAGGGGCAGCCACAGCTGCTCTGGGAATTCCATCCCAGCCCCTCCCCACCCCCCCCGCCAGGAATTCCTCCCCAGTATCCCACCTAAACCTCCTCTCTTTTAGTCTGAGACCATTCCCCCTTTTCCTGTCACGCAATCCCCTGTAAACAGGAACAGTTCATTTCTTTAGGCTTCTTCATTTTCATGAATCTTGTATGGGCTTTGTCCTGTTTGGATTACTTTGGGCCAAGAGAATCAGGATTCTAACTATAAACTTAATCTGCATTTACACCAGGGTGAGGGAAGAATGGTATTATGGGATGTAGTAGCTGCTGCTAGGTTTAGTTCAGGTAACACAATGTCACATGATATTAATGTGAAGAGTCAGCAGGAAGAAAAATCCCCTGTATTTAGGATATTCTAAAGCGTTGTTCCTCCTCCTTTACACCTCTCCTTCCACCTGTGTCCTTGGAGTTCTGCTTCCAGACCCAAGGAAAGGGCCAGGAGGATGGGATGAGCTCAGGGAGGCTTTCCTGACCACTCCCAGCACGCAGCCTGGGATGCAGCTGGAAAGATAAATGTCCAGGTACCTTGCAGGGTCTGTGGTGAAGTTTTCCAGCTGTAGACTGAAGGCTGTGGCACTTATTTGGCACTGACCTTTATGCAGAGGAGGTGTGGAAGCACTTCATGGAATTACACTTCTGTAATTACAGCTACTCTGTAAAAAGCATTAAAAAAATTTAAATATGTAAAAAACTGAAGTTGCTGAACATAAGCATTCTGCAGAATGTTACAACCCACCATGGAATTCCAGAAATTTCATTTTATCCAGAAAACAAACAGAGGAGGGAGTAGAACAAAAAGAACACAATTTCCATCTCCACGCTCCTCATTTCTGTAAGGGGGAGGTGTGCAGCAAAAACAAACCCAGGCCCTTCACCCTCACAAATGAGAACCTCAAACTCTCATTGGTAAAGCTCTGGATGTTTTGGGAAAGGGTGTCCCAGCAGTGTTTTCACACTGAATTGTGTCTGACCACAGAGCAGATGCACACACAGAGCACCCAGGATATTGAGTGAAGTCACTCTGGCTGGAGCTGAGAGAAGTCCCTGGGGTGTTGCAGCTCTTCTAAGAACCCCAAAGCTTTTTGTCAGTAATTCAGCACATACCTGACCAAAAAAAAGAAAAAAGAAATGTTGCCTGACTGGTTTTGTTGTTTCAGCTGTGCTGAAGGGGGAAGCAAACAAAGCTTCAGCATTTCAATTAACTTTCAACTCTGAGGATATTTTCAAGTAAATATTTATCAGTGTTGATGCTCCCCCACCCCAGTAGCTCAGCTTCAGCATTTTATATTTAACAATTTCTTTGTTGCTATCAGAGATAAGTATTTCTCTCAAGGAGGAATTATGTCACTCCATCCTTCCCTAGCTCTGGATTTCTTGTCTCCTCTGCTGGAATTTGTCCAGCAGGGGAGGTCTCACATCTCTTTTTTAGCACTTGCCCAGATGAATGAGTTGTGATATCAGAGCTCCCCATCTCAATACAACCTGCAGTAAATGTAGGTTATTTTTTCTGCTCTCAGGAAGTGGCTGCCAGGCCCTGAGCTGCTTTCTGCTCCAGTGGCAGCAACAAACACCAAAGGATGTCAGGTCAAACTCTCATCTCTCCCTCTCTGCTCCACGCTGGCCTTAAGAATAAAGTTTTGCTTTGCTGTTTCCAGCTGATTTTAGCAGAAATTTAACCCAATGCATCTTAGCGTTTTCAATATTTTCAAAAGATCTCCCTATTAACTGGGAATAATCCCAAATGCAGCACCCAGAGCTGTGGGGTTTATTGGGACCTGGCAACTTCAAAGCAGCAGCAGCCCCGAGATTATCCAATTGCAGTTCCTGGCAGCAGCTGTTCAATCTTAAATTGCTGAAACATTATCTCCCGTGCAGGATGATAGAGCCAGGCAAAATCGTGTGTAAATGTGCAGGGACAAATTTGAAACTTGCATCCTTTCATACTTCAGGAAAACGAAAAGTTAAGGGGGGAAAGAAAGGCCTTAGGAAAGTGGTGATCAGCAGACAGCCTGGAGACAGTTTATCTCTTTGATCAGAAGATACTGGTTTTAAATCACAGGTAAACAGGCTTTTGAAGTATTGCAGACTATTTAATCTCTAACCACCAACATAAATTATTTTTTTTTTACCCGTTTTAATCAGGAAAAGTGACTATTTCAGCTTCGAGGGAAAGTGTCTTTAGCAAGGTGACCCGGTTATGCTGCTTCACCACACCCACAGCAGCGAGGACTGAACCCTGGTAAATAACTCCAAAAACACTGGCTGTAGAGAAGACCTTTTACTGATGTGCCTGCAAGAGCTAGGAGTGCCTTTATTGGTATTTATTCAGCCCAGTTATTCACTGCTGTGATTAAAACATGCTCGTATTTCTGTATTTCCCTGCACCCGTTGAAAATCTGCATTTCTCCTGGTGAAAGACCTTGCAGAATTAGGGGTCAATGTGTGATCTTTCCTATCTCTGGAAGTAAATTTGCCTCTTGATATCCCTCCCCAGTGCATTCTTTTTGAGAGTGTGATTGTTAAAATCAGGGAGCAATCGCTGGGAGAAAGAAAAGCTAAATGAGATTAAAGTTTGAACTGGCCTTTGATTTGCATGCAGATAGCACCATTGAAACCTCTCTTTCTTACAGATTTTTTTTGTTGTTTGTTTGTTTCCTGCTCTAAATCTGTGTCTATCGACGTTCTAACAGCTCAGGGGAGGTGAAGTTGATTTATTGGAGGCTTAGGGCTATAAATGAAGTTCTCTCATTCACTCACTCGGGCTTGAGGTCAGACTGGATGGGCAGCAGTTACAATTTGTCTGTAGTGATGAACTTTCATTATCTTAATATCCCAAGCAAGGTACCTGCTAGCAGCAAAACCACTTCCTTTGTATCACTGGGTAAAAAAAAACAACCCTGGGTCTGTGCATTATTATCTGCCAGAGCTTAAAATCTTCATTTCCTGAAGAAAAGGTAGCAGAAAATGAGCTCGGTGCTCAGCTGGGCAAGGGGTTGAATATTTGACAGTTTAATCTCACATTCTGTTTGGTAAAACTCTCAGAAGTTAAATCATTTCATTCCCTTTGTGTGGGTTTAGTGGGCAAAACTTCAGCAAAAGAGCAAAAAGTAAATACAAGAAATTGTCAGGCAGCTTGCTGTGATACGAGAGAAGTTCTTTGGGGAAGAGCTTCAGCTCTGACACGTGTGGAATCATTGCAAAACTTCTTTTTCTCACAGTGAATTAAAATAATTTGATCCAAACCTTCTAAATTGAAGAGCGAGCAAAAGGTATTTTTGCCTCAGGACATTTTTGCATCCCTAAAAATGCCTTTTGATTAGTTTAAGGACATTTTATGACTTAGATGCTGAGGTAAGGGGAGGAACATCGACCCTCCTTTGGCTCTGTGTTAAGATCTTTGTGGTTCTGTTTTGACTACAGCAATTAAATACAGCGGTGCTCAGACAGAAAATATTATTTAGGATAAGAACTGAGGAGAAAGTGAGAGATTTTTGAAGGTTAACCATAAAACCTTTATCTAAAGGCATAACACAGCAAAATTCTTCTGCCCGGGCTGTCTGGAATGACTGATTCCCCGTTCAGTTCTGCAAGGACTGAGCAGCAGAAGGCGAATTTGGAGGTAAAAACCAAGAGCTGAGAACTTTGCCCTGTAGCTCCAGGTGCACCTTAGAGCAGAAATAGCCCCAGAGGTGTCAGAGCAGCAGGGTTCTTTCTGCCCACAGACGTGGTGTGCGCTGCCAAGTCACCTGTAACGCGATTCAAAGCGTTCTGGCTCAGAGCAAGGAAGTTTCCCCGGGTGTTTTTAACGTGGGAGTGGATCCACTTCATCCCTGATGTCCCAGGCACCACCACCCAGTGGCATCTCGATATCGATTAAACATCAAAGCAGTGATTAGCTGTGGCTGATCCCACGCGAGGAGCACCAAGCTCAGGAGTGACGTTTCAATGGCTAAAAGTGCCTGTGCCACGTGTCTGCCATGAGATGTTGTATCACACACATCTCCCGAGTATTTAAATCCAAATCATAAACACGGCCCCGTTCGAGCTGCGCTGTTCCTTTTTTTTATTTTTTTTTTTATTTTTTATTTATTTTTTATTTTTTTTTCTGAGCTGTACAAATACAGAAGTAAAATAACAGCTTGGTAAACACGTGCCTGCACTTCTGCAAACGCCGCAGCTCGGGGGGTGTGGAAATACGTGCACAGGGGTGTTTTATGCGCTTTTATTTACATTTTATGCGCTTTTATTTACATTTTATGCGCTTTTATTTACAAAGCACGTGCGGATTTCATGGAGCTGGAGGAGCTGTGACTTTGAATGTGCTCACTTGGGGGAAAGGAGTGGAAATCTTCAAACGGGGTCGTGGGTGGCGTCTGAAAGGAGAGTAAATGTCTTGCAAGGTTTCATTGTGCAGTCACTCATCTCTTTCACGGGATGTTTTGGATTATTTTGACTAGATTAGCTCGCACAATGTCATGGAAAGCACCTAGCCGAGTGTTGTTTTCCTGCTTTTCCCTCCTCCTTCCCCGGCCCGTGTGTCCCAGCCAGGGGAAGAAGCAAGGGGGCATGGCAGAGCTTCATTAGGCTGCTGCAATTACACCCTTGCAACGCTTTTAGAGGGGAAAAAAAAATAGGATTAAAGCAGGATCCTTATTACTGGGCCCATTCCACACTGGAGGTTTCACTTTATTCTTCTAGGAGATGTTCAGTATCTCCCCTTGTAATATTTAAGGGTTTCAAGGGTATGGAAAAATAGGGAATTTCCAAATATCCCGCTCAGAGCCCGTCTGCACCTTGTACTGCAGGTTGTAAAGATCCCTTCGGCTCCCCACAGTCCCGAGGTCAGAGCACCTGAGGGGAATGGATCCCAGAATGGATCCCAGAATGGATCCCAGAACAGTTTGGGATGCAAGGGACCTTCCAGCTCATCCAGTCCCACCCACGCAGGGACACCTCTCACTGTCCCAGCTTGTTCAGTGCCCAGAGAGAGAAGTGCCAAACGCCTCTCGCAGACAGTGGCAGTCCAGATGTTTATTGCTGGGGATTTTTTTAAATTATAAACTCTCCTTGCTAATAACAAGAAGATTTTATGAAGAGTTGTCCCCGAAGCCACTCACAACCAACTCGTTAGTTGAGTAATTTCAAATCAAATCATTGTTTTTCTCATGAAACAAGGCTTTCACTCGGGTCTAAAACTCAAACTGTACCAGAACTGGCAGAGAAGGGGCAAAGTTTCTCTTTCTTGCTACTACCAGCACAGTCTCAACTGCTCAGGAAAAGGAGCAAAAAGCAGCTGGACCAACTCACCTGTACGTGGAAGGAGCAATTGCTGAAGTGCAGACAGCTCTGGGGTCTCACACTGGTACAAAAACAAGAAATAAACCCAAATTTGAGCTGTGAACAGTTTTGCACCAGGAGAATTTGATAACCCCTGAGTGCTGGCATGGATAGAGGTGGATGTTTGGATAAAATCCATGTGGCAGTGCTCAGGAAGGCACCTGCAGGGACCCTGCCCGTCCTCACCTGTGGCTCCAGTGCTCCCCAGCAAGGTGGGAATTGCTGCTGGGTTTGGGCTGGCTCGGATGCCTCCCTGTGCCCCTGTTTTAATCTGTAAACTCAGGAAAAAACACAACTTTCTAGCCATGAAATTGATTGAAATTAGTGCTTGCTGGTTAGTTCGGAGTAACAAATATATTTGGAGTAATTCAGATTTTTTTGTGATGAACTGGAGCAGGTAGGAAGGTAAACTACGTGCCTGGAATTGTTCAGCTCTGATAATTGCCATTGTATCTGTAAATAATATAAATGTTGTCCTGTGTGATTAAGACACAATTTATTTTAAGCAATCAATCAACTGTAACTAAAACAAAAAGGAGCAAAACATACCCCAAAACCCCCAAGTGCTGGGCCATTTTTGCTGTAATTCTAGTTGGTTGCTGTTGTTGATAATAGAATATTACCCATTTTATTGAAGAAAATGAAATTCTTTTTAATGAAGAAGAGCACAGAAGACCCAAAAAGGAACAATTTCAGCTCTGATCTCTAATCCTGCTCTTTGCTGCTTTGTCTTCTGCCACTAAAATTCGAATTAAAAATATGAAAGGCCAAATAAAATATGTTTTGTAGGTTATCTGAGCCATTCATTTGTTCCAGGGGGTGCAATCTCTATTTGCAGAGTGTTTGGTCACTGCTGGCCCTGCCCATCTCCCTCTCCCTGCAGGATCAGACACTTTTTATCTGCACTGCTGTCTCTGAGTTTCAAAGCTCCAGCTCAACGATAATTTTACAACTCTGGCACTTTCAGACTTGCTGGAGCAAAGAACACAATCTTTAAATCCAGCTGAATTCAACACTTGTATTTATTAACAAAGTGGCACCCGGCCAGAATTCCCAACACAGAACCTGTTTGGTCATAATGCTGCCTTTGTGAGCAAATCTGAATTTCTGGAATTCAGACCCACCAATTTGCTCAATGAACCAGAAAGCATTTCTATTTCGTGGCAGGAGGAATTAGGAAAAATTACCAGCCTTGCATTTTTTTTTTCCCCCCTGAGTTCTGTAATAAAATTATTTTTGAACTTTATTCTTCTGAGTATTGGGGTGTTCCTGTACATTCCAGTCATCTCAGGATGACCACATGAGGAGAAGGAGGAAACAAAAAAAAACCAAACCAGTACTGAAACAACAGCAAATATTGTAATTTCCTAGAAATAACCTCAGAAATGCTTCCTGAGTAATGTTGGCTAATGGAGGAGATTTGTTCAGGAGATTTATACAGTATAACTGAAAATACTCTGAAAAGATCAGCAAAGGCTGTAATTTTATAATTAGAATAATTTTTAAAAAGTGGCAAAAGGGGGGTTGTTGAGCTTTAGTTTGTGTCTCTTTCGAGAAACAGGCTCTTCTAAAAAGCATTTTGCCTTTAATTGTTTCTCTTTTGTGTTTTTGATTTTCTTTTGAACAGCACCAGGGATTTTATCCTCTCTGAAGAAGTGTGAAAGCTTTTCCTGTAATTTCTTGCATCACTCCAAGAGGCAGGAAAGTTTGGACGGTGCCAGAATGTCCCACCACTAACATGTAAGTTGATGATGTATTTTTTTTTAATGTTTAAGAAAAAAGCACCATTTGTTGTTTGTTGCTTAGGGGAAAATCCCTTCTTGACTTCAACTTTTGGTTATTGTGACAATGTTATTTCACCAAGGCTGAGTCTATCAGTGTTTGTGTTTCGGAGTTGCATTTGTAAATAAGATTAGAGGACCCCTTGATATAAATATAAATATTTATATGAATATAAAGTTTTGATAAAAAGCCTGGGTATCTTGCATTCATCCATGAAAATTCAGGAAAAATAACTTGTTTATTTCGACTGTCATAATCCTCATTGTTTTGTTCTTGAGGTTTGGAGATAGATTTAGAGGTGCTTAGAAAAGCAGGGATCTGGTAACCCAAATAACTCGGGCTGAGCTGAGGAGATGTTTTGCTGAGGAACTCAGAAGAATTCCCCAAACATTTGGTATCTGAATTTTCTCTGCAAGTCGCTTACCTGGATTGTGAAGGATCTGGGATATCTTAGAGTGTGTTCAGCCAAGGCCAGGGTTTCTAGGGGCTACCACAGCAGAAGCTTTGAACCAAGCTGTGAGTTTCTAGCCACACGGCCAGAGGTCCTGCTGATGCCCAAGCCTTTGCCAAGTGGTGCTCCCAGGAAATCCTGGATCCTGCTATCTCCTCCCCAGTGGAGATGTGGATGACCACACACTCAGCAGCCACCACTGAAACTGCACCATTTCCATTTGAAGGTCTCAGCAAATACTGGCAGAGACCAATGCTCTGTCTTATTTTTATTTTTTTTAGGCCTTTCACTTCCTCTTTTGGTTTCCTCCTTGGGCTTACTCACTCCCATTCTGTTTTGTTGCTGTGTATTTCACATGGCTCTAGATGTAAAAGAAAAGCCAAAGAGTGCAGGTGAGGAGCTGGCTCTGAAGCAGTGGCAGAGGTGCTGGAAGATCAGCTCTTTCAGTCTTCTGCCTCAGTCGATGGTCACAAGCCAGGAAAACCCTGTTTGAGGTGCTGCCCCAACACAGCAGTCCCTGTCCTCCTGTCCTGGTCATCCTCTCATCTTCTGCCTGTAAATTTGAGTGTTCCAGACTCTGTGATGACCACACAGAACCAGAACAGATCCTTCTTCACTTCAGATTTGAGTAGCAGACAGAGAACCTTCGGGCTTTTTTGTTTTATTTTTGTTTTCCTCTATTTCCTCATCTGTTTCTGTATCACTTCACTTCTCCACGTGTTGGTTCTGCCTTGTTTGGGTACCCCTTCCATGCTGGTCCAGCTCTCCCCATGTCCCTCACGCACAGGGGGGACCTTGTCCCCCCTTTGTCACCCAGGTGTGGCACCTCTGGTGCTGTGGCACCTCTGGTGCTGTGGCTTCTGTGAGCAGCTCAGGCAGTGCTGGCAAAGCACGCTGCCCTCAGCAGGGACTGAGTAGGGAGCTCTGTGCGAGGGACAATTGTCCCTCAGCCTGTCACCACGTCACCCGTGCTCACAGCTCTGCTCTGCTGGGCCCAGGTGACTGTTCCATTTCACAGTGACAGACTGGCTTCTGTCCTGAGCCATGGTTTGGGGCCATGACTGACTCCTCAGCACAGGTGGCACAAAGCTGGTTTAACATGGTGTGCCTGCTCCCCCTTATTTCCTTTTGAATAACCAAGTAAGGAGAGGGCTGCCCTGCAGATCTGGAGCAGATCAGAGCAGAAATGTGGCATGAAAGGCACGATGAGGGATGCCAAAAGAAGAGTGAGGAGCAGGGAGATGGTCTCCTATTTAACTGGCAAGAGGGATCTGAAGGAAATCATTGCTTTTTCCTTCCCCCCAGCCTCATCCCGGACAATTGGTCATTTCATGGAGCCTGAGTCAAAGAAAATGGTTTGGGTTTGGCTGGTCCAGCTCCCTGAACCAGCTCCCTGTGGCTGGAGGTGCTGGCACAGGGAAGGGGATGGGAGCAGAGGGGTGATCCCCTGGACTGCTTTAGCTGTAACTGCAGTGTTTGTTAATTTTTGTAGTTGAATATGAGAGGCCCTCCCTGGAAAACTAAATCTGTATTGTTGGGTTGTTTGGCACAGTTCCAGCTGTGCTGATTGTCTTTTATTGGGCATCACATATCTGAGCTGTACTTGATTAGAGCATCAGTTTGATTTCTTTGCATGATGCTTCCAGTTCTCACATGTTTTCTCTGCCAGCTCAGCCAACAGCAGCAGGACACCGAGTGGCTGCATTTGTTCTTCCTGAGTAGCAATTTTCAAAGCAAAAACCATCTTTGAAGCAACCTTCTCTTGCCTAGCCTCATTTCTTGACTTAATCCTTCTAAAGGATAGACCAAAATCTGTATCTCGGTGTGGTAGGAGGAGTAAATAAACAGAGTGGGACTCACAGCCTTGGGTTTGAAGTCCAGCCAGGCATACAGGTGCTACAGGAGAACCCTGTCCTGCCTTCTCATGGCCAGGGATCTCTGGGAGGCCTTCAGGTCTCTGTTCTTAGGGATTCCATGGTCAATAATATCATTCAAAGCAGCACTTAACCCATCTAAAGACTTATTTATGCAACACTACAAGGAGCACTGGTTGGCTCCTACCATGGCCATAGAGCAGAGGTCAGAAGTAGGAGAGAGTCAAGTTTCTGGTTTTGATTTCATATGAAAATGTTTTATTATGGCTTCATTTCATGTCCAGGGATCCACAGTTGAATCACACATCATTCAGCCTCTCAATTTCCTGTAATAAAAATATAAGTGCTCAGATAAAGAAGTTCAAAGACCTTCACTTGAAAATGATGGGGCTGAGCGAGAGAAAAATCTTCTCTACGCTTCTTCCAGCCCTTAAACAGGTCTGCACTGTCAGCTTGCGTTTGCTTGGTGTCCTTCTTTGTCACCACCTTCCCATCAGGGATTTTGAAGTTTGTGCTTTAATAGTTACTAATTTGCCAGCTTCCGTGGGCTGGGCTGGCTGTGAGGGCAGCTCCCTGCGGTCCCAGGGGATTGGGAACTGCCCCATCCAGCCATAAAAGCTGGATGGGGCAGCTGGGAAAAAAGCTGGGAAAGCTCTCAGCCCTTCCTCAGCCAGCACATGGACACTGAGAAAATGGGAGATTTCTCCCGAAGCGGGAGAAATGGGAGATTTCTCCCAAAGCAGGCTGCAGCACCCCGGCACTGAGGGATGCTCTGGGCAGGCCCGTTCACCTTCAGTTCCTCCCCCCAGAACCGCCTGATTCTTCCCCAGGAGCCAGTCCTTGCTGGGCTCTGCTGGTCCAGAGATGATCAGGATTTTGGAAGGCTCGGGCAGGGCTTTTTCCCCACTCAGGGCCGCCTCCGTGACACTCGGGCATAAATCTGTGATTCCTGACAGCATCACGAAGGCCTTGGAGCCTCTCACCAGATCAGTCTCGTCGAGGCCAGCCAGTCCTAGGGTTTGTAATGCAGAAATGGTAAACAAATCACCCAATGTGTGTTCCTGCAGCCTTTTCTGCCTGCGTTCAATCCCACCGAGGCCCCAGGAGCACCAGCCCAGCAACAAGGGAGAGGCAGAGCAGGAATAAAGGGAATGTGAAAGCTGGGCCACACAACCCTGCTTGATGTGCGGTCTCCTCTGATATCACAAACTTTTCCTATTAGGAAAAAGAAGCCAGAAGCCTTTGCCTACCAAAAAAGAATCTTTGATCTAAGTCTTTTATGTTGCTCTCCCCCCAGCCCCCCTCGCTTGGAGGAGCCATGCCAGCATTATAGAAATAGCATCTGCAAAACAATTTGCAAAGCTGGCGTTGAATACATCTTGCTTTTCAAAAAGCAGATCTTTCACATCATGTCATGTGGTGATTTTTGTGATGTTGCATTTTTTTTTTTTTTGCATGGCCTATGTGTAGAAGATGGATGTCAAAGACATCAACCCAACAAACAACTGTAAATATTTGCCTTGAGAAAGCATGTGGTATATCCTGTAATTCTTGGCTCGGCCTCTTAATCTGGAGGCAGCTTAATTAGTTGTTAGTGGACTAAAGCAAAGAAAATATTTTAAAAATAAATTAAATAAACAACATGGGGCCTGATTTTTATTAAGTGCTATAGTCCACAGTGGCTTTTGTAGAACTTAAGTGTGCTCATCACTCTGAGAACTGGGCCCTGAACTCATCCTTTGAAAGTTAAAATTTTAGCTGTGTTCTTGGCACTACATAAAATCACCCAATTAAGGGATTTCAGAAACCACTGGCAATGCACAGTCCCTTAATTCTATATTTATTTTCCTGAATTTGTGGCCATAAGTTCAGAAATGCTGAATTTCCTTCCACTGCTGCTGTTTTTTGGTCCTTACGAGGGGATCATGATTTGGAAGACAAAGGTGCTACAGAAATCAGTTCCCTTTTCTGAAAAATTCTGATTTTTGTTTTAATTCTATACCAACATCTTTAAATACAACTAGTGATGGCAAATATATTAACAATTCCATTGTGGTTCCACAGAAAAGGGCTCCTTATTTTTTTCCAGTGAGCTCCTAAGTGTGAAAAAATATGCGAGCATTATTGAGGGCAGTTTAATGGGATCTGTGTTCAGCAGTCAGGATTTCAATTTCTTCTTTAAAATGTTAGACTGTATAAGGGCTGTGCTAGAAAATCGAGTATTAAATGGTGATGCTGTGATGTCAGCTGGAATACTGGGTTCAGTCCTATTTCAGCAAGAAATGCTTCATAAAAAAGGCTGGCTAAGAGATGAGTGGCATGTTTAAAATGGCCAAAATGAATTTGTTTTTGTAGTGCAACACAAATATTCCACAGGACTCATTATCACAAGATGTTCTGGAAGCCAAGGAGAAAAAGTTAGATGGGTATCAGAAATAGCCATGGGGCAAGAAAAAGGAATTACAGCTTCTCAAGGCGCTAGGAACAGATGTGGGTTAGGAAACAACTCTGCTATAGATGGGATATTTTACAAGATCCTTGGGATCCCAGGCTTTGAACTGGCCAGCACTGGGGAAATGTTGATCTGCTGAGGTTTATCCAGGATGCTGAGTTCTGCACCTCTGTGAAATAGTGATTGCTTCAATAATATAATGAATTTAGTGCATTTTGAGCGATCTCCTTACATTTAGCTGCCTCATTTCCCTCTGGAAGCCCGGGAGGACTGCAAGGGGACAGCTCTGGGTACGTTTTTTATCCCAGGAGTTCGTTCTCTGCCCAGCCAAAAGGGGTCCAGGTCTTCCCTGGTGATTTACGGTGATATTTACACAGACCCAGCCACTCCTGAGCACATGGGGTTTGTGGTGGCTTTTTGTTTCTCTTTTGCAAACACAGACCATCACATTAAACCCTAATTTAAGAATTTTCACTGGCGGTTTTGCCTGTGCTGTTAACAAACTGTAGATGCAAATATTGTTCCCGTTGCCTGACTCCTGAGGAGAGCGTTCCATTGATATGGAAATATCTCCTTTTCTCTCCTTTCCATGACCTAAGATCTAAACAGCCACAGTATTAGATACAGTACTGGCAGGAAACAAAAGTAATAGATCGTTCCTAGTTTGAAACTGAACTTTTTCCATAAATATTTTCTGGAGGCACAGTTGGGCTAAGAAATATTTTCATGTGTGGGAGTTTTTGGGCAATCATAAATAGCGTTTTTACGCAAGGAAATGTAAAATTTACAGCTGTCATGTGGCTATTTCTCTATTTCCATGTTTATCAATATTACAATAAAATAGATATAAATCGGGGCATCAATGTTAATTTTTGCTAGAAGTCCCATTAGTTTGAAGTGTTAATATGTGGGGGGGAAAATAATTAGTCAGAAAATAGAGTGGTTACAACTGCAGAGAATTAGGGTGCTATAATAAAGAAATAGGGTGGATATTTATAAAACAGATCCCTGTGGAGCAGAAATGTGGATTTTAGGAAAATGTGCCCTGAGTGTGACAACATATTCATATTCCATATTCAGGAATTTGGGAGAACACCCTATTCAGAATATAAAAACTGCACTTGGAACATACCAAATAAAAAATAATTAGAAATACACTGCTCCACAGAGTTTGTAATTAGAGTCAGGAAGTCTTTATCCTACTCTGTGACACTGAATTAAGTCGTGAGGTTGAGAAAATCGCGTTTTCTGTGGTGGTTGTAGGGCAGCGGTGCCTTCCTGGGCACCAGCGCTTCATAAGCAAAGAGCAGAGCATCTTTTGAGGAACTGCTGCGGTCAGAGCAGCTGACGTCGAATAAAAAACGCTGAAATTCAGCAGAGCTCTGGCCAAACAAAACTCCCACTTTTCATGCTCGCAGCTGAACGAATTGTAACATCGGTGGGAATGACGAAATTTCCCTTCCGTAGGCAGATGCAGGGCATGATAACACGCTTCAAATTTTCCCAGTGAAAATACCCCAAAATATTTCAGTAGCAAGTATTATTCAGTATTTCAGTAGCAGCAAGTATTTCTCAGTCAGAAATCTTGCCCAGGCTCTTCTAACAAATGATAATGCGCCCATTCTGCAGTCGTTGACACATACTCCAAACATTTTTACTGTAAGTCGTGGCTCGAGGGGGTTTTGTGTGCTTTTTGTGTGCAAGCACTCCAAATGAGTCATTAGGATGCTGATGGAGGGGGGAAATAAAAAAAAAAAAATAAAAAAAAAAAAAAAAAGGTTTGAATGTCTGAAAGGTTTCAGGCAATGCGTGGCAGAAATCTGCATGAATCAAAGCCAGGAGCACTCACCTGTTTCAGCTTCCACAAGAGCCCAGCAAGGGGAGACTTTGGTATGAAAGAATTCCAAACTATGCCGAGCAAGTGATTCTCTGTCACATGCTCCTTCTCGAAATCTCAGCGAGATGGCTCTGCCTTAGATGTGGTTCTGCTTGGGCAAGAGATCTCATAATTGAGTTTATCAGTTCCCACAGTTTTCACTGGCTGAGCCTCACGTGGTGGCTGCATGAGCACTTCTGTGTTTCTGTGAGCATATAAATGCAATTATGTAAAATTGTCCGTTCGGGGAATCAGTAAAAAGTGCATTTTAACCGGGAAAGAGCTGCTGGTTGGAACGGCACTGCAGGAGCAAGGATATTGGGGGACTTCATCCCTGGATTCTGGAAGTTTCTGTGCTGGGGCAGCAGCAGCACTGCCCCTTCAAAGCCCCGTGTTCCAGCCGGCCCAGCAGGCTCTGACGGACACGTGGAGCTCCAGGGATTTTTTTAAATAGTAAAAACCAGCCCAGGACAAATCTGAGGGTGTCGGGGTGGGGTATTGTGTATCCAAGTGGAACTTCCCAGCATTTCAGAGGGAGAGCTTACGTGGATCCTCCCAGTGAGCCAGGGTTATCTGTGCTGAAATTTCTTTGCTTTCATCAAATGTGTTGTCATGGCTCGAGACACACTCATGGACACCTCGAGTCTTTATTGCAGGTCTTAATCATTCCCAGTTTCAATTCTGATATCCCAACTCCAAAACTGTGTATCCCAAAACACAGTTACCCTTCTTATAATTAAGAATATCGTTCTCAAGATCACTTTATTTATGGAGTGGGCTTTTTCTCTAGGGAAAGTATTCCCAAGAATAAGTGTTCGCTCTTCCCAAACTTGTGACAAAATAATATCCCAACAAAGTGGGAGCCCTGGACTCCCGAATCTGGGAATCTGGGAGCAGGAGCCCACGTTTGTGTGAGTGCTCTCCTGCTGAACCCCTCGAGCTCCATCAGCTCTGGGATCCCTCCTGTCCTGCACGTCTTTTAAAGCCACCGTTGGAAAAAGATTGGGATTTTCTTGGATCTGAGTATTCCAGCCCTGAGCAGGGAAGCCCTCCCAGCAGGAGCCAGGACCCACACAAGGAGGGAATATTAATGCCTTCCTCCCAGCCTCCTTTTGTTTCATTTTGCATTTTATATCTCGCCTTTCTCACTGCTTATAAATAAGAGCCGAGCCCAAGACCTTGCTGCTCTTTAAAAAACTCCTCATCCCTTTAGGTTGAAAACGCTGGTGTGAAATAATTGGATTTGTGAATAAATTGCCAGAGGTTTGAGGGTTTGGTTTACATTTATCTTCCTGAGGAATGGCGTTTATCAACTCCTTGTGAGCTGTCATCACCTCATAGGATCTGCTAAATACTCGATGTTCAGGCTGCTGTTTCAGCAGAGTGCAGGAGCCTTGTCCTTTGGAATTAACATATTCCTTGGAAACATTTAAACATCACCCCTGGAAACCTTTAATACTGTCCTGCTGCCCAGGAGGGGCTGTCTGGGATGAGTGCCATAGGAAAATATTATTATTATTATTATTATTATTATTATTA